>JARBDR010000507.1:0-136238 GCA_029721355.1 Tegillarca granosa | reverse complement strand
TTCATGAATGAGTAAAACTGTTGTAATACACTGTAGTAAATCCTGTTTTATTTTATGAATGGAATTATTTAAAAAAAATCCTAAACCCATCACGTCCCAAAAAATACCTCGAAATGTAAAAAAAGACAGAAAAAATATAGCCTTTCCGCGAAAATATCGAAAAATGAAAGAACTAAACTTCCAGAAATACCTTTAAATCATGTGACGCTTTTAAGTCACAATAAAAGAGAAAGAATATTGTCTTTCGACAAAAATATCAAAAAAAAGAACTGAACTTTCTTACATTTCGGATAAAACAATAGCTGTCCGAAGAACAATAAAACAAAACCTAACCGCACGTTTAGGAAACATTTAAAACCTTAACCAAAAAACTTTAACATTGGACACTGATAAAAAACTTTAATTTGTTCGTAAGCTACACAAACTTACAATCCTCTACCTAGCCCTTATATTGTTGAAAGCTGGTTTACCGACTTTGGAACTGTTGTGTAAAACACAGATGGTGTGGTTTTAGTACTAAAAGCAACAAAAAATGTCATATTTTGTTTTGGAAACAATTAGACTTCTCCAAACTTATAAAATTTAATTTATTACCATTTTGTTAACAATTACTTGGTTAAAATTCTGTTTTTATGTTAATATCCTAAAACATTATATTATTATTTTCCTAAAAAGTGTCAAAAGAAAATCTTGCGATCTCACAAATAATGCATTAGCCCCTTTAAATACAGAAAAATGAAGCACCATTATTCCGTGCTCAAACCCTGTGTGAAAAAAATAATTAAAAAATACCAACCTCCAATTCATTTACATTTGTTTTATGTTTTTTTAGTATCCAATAGAAAATTTGAAAGCCATCAAATACGTTAAATTAACACTGGTATAATACGTAATGTACTATAAAACAGCGTCTATCATTTAAATCTCTATTTTTTCCAGAATAATATATAGAATATGTAATATATAATTAATTTTTCCAAATAATATCCAATTCGTTTCCACATTCCTTTTCCAGAAATTGGTTTATTGTTTCAAGCTCCTTTTCCAGATGGTCATTTTTTGTAGTCAGAGCAATCATTTCTTCCTCCATAATTCTTTTCTGTTTACGTAGGCATATAGCCCTTGCCAGCATGGATGCTCTAAAATAAATAAATAACAGAGCTTTAAAACATACCAATAAAATAGGTCCGTTAGCTAAATCTGACACGCGCGATCTTACTCGTAAAAAAACCGAACTGTATTATAGTTGATCTCTGTCTACTGAAAATTTAAACTGTAAAACTTACATTATGGCCTGGTCTGGGCAATGTGTCATCAGAGGACCACGAAGCCATACTGTCCGAAAAACGTAACCTTTTCTTGCATGAGGGTGGGTCGTCCCTCACTGGAGTTGAAGTTGATGGACCTGCCAACATAGGGGAACTCAAGGGGGAACTGGAAGATAAAATAATCAAATTATAATTTATTAATACATACACTTCAAGTTATTATTACGAATAGAAATTATAATATTTAATTACCGATACGTACACTTGAATTTATCGTTACAATGTTATTTACAACGCTTAAGCGTTAACTAAAAATAATTTAGAAACCTTTTAAAAATTAGTCTGAAACACTTGAATTTTTTAACGTAAAATTAAAAACATTTAATTTTTGGCGTGAAAGAAAATATATTGAACTTACGTTTGTGAATTTTCTTTCTCCATGCTCCACACCGTAACGATGTATCTGATATTTTGGGCAAGACGTTTACGATTTTTATACTGAAAATCATGTGGCATATGACCATAACTGGTTTTTTTTTATCGTGTCATTGCTGTTTGCAAATCAGAACTCGTTCTTTATTTCCAAAAATGGATATTTACTGAAGTTGTTATTGTGATGTAAACCATACAACCAACGTCTACCATTATGGATGTTCACTCATCAAATTTTCAGACTCCAAAGTTTACTAACTGAGCATCCCCCGATGTAATTCATTCTTCAGGATCTGCTGCTAATATCATGTTTACTAAGCTTAACACTTCTACTAATCTATTAACTTCCACGTCTGCTAAGCGTATATCATCATCAACTAATTTATCTTATTTTCAGCGCACAATAGTACCACCAGCGTGTCTTTATTGAGCACGCTGATCAGCATGTTTGGCCTCGACACTTCAACCACTGAAACACCTATCACCATATCAGTCAGTGCACCTGATGTATCAGTCAGTACCTGTAGTCAGTGAGACCAATCTGACTATCACCATAGGTAGGTACCCTAATATTACGGGTAATATTACAAGTGCCCTGTTTTCCCCCACCCATACTGACACGAATCTTGTTTTTTGACTTTACTCGTACTTGTCCCCTTTTCTGGTATACTCATTCATTACTGTTTAAAATGAAGGAGACTCGAAACCCAATCAAAAAGATTGTCAAAATGTGATTTACCACTTAGCTCATCACCAATCGATGAAATTACACATTTTGACCGATCTAAATATAAACATGCGACTTACCTTTAATTAAATCAGCACGCACGTATGTTAATTTATTTACTCTTTTTGTAATTCTATAGTTGTTTAAGCACATCAATAGTAAGCATGTTACGATTATCGCCAATACACGTAGTTTACTTATGTACTTGTATGTTTATAAGATTTATTTCCCTTTACACACCTGTTTTGCGATATCTGTGATGTACTATATATTATGGAAACTTATGATCATGACTTAACAACGTACCATATCTAGAATGATACCATAATACGAACTAGTATGATAGAACATGTATTTGTTGTGAAAATAACTAAATAGAAGAAAGAAGTTAAAATTACAGTAGACAGTCTTATATAAAGAAATATGCACAGTAACCTGTCTGTGTAATTCTATAATAAAGTATATTACACATCCTTTTTATACAATGTAGAGTATTATCATTTACGTAAACACATTACCTAGCATGACATAATCCTGTTTACTGTTTTTATTGAATAGTAACCTATTTCTTAATCTTGCTTCTATAATCAGGTGTATTACACATTTAATATAAGATAATATTTGCTGCAGATGCCTACGTTGGTCGGTCGGGTGACCTTTGACCTGACCCTCCAAGAGGTCAAAGGGATGATTGTAGGGAGTGGTACAAGAGGGTAGGGTTTTATTTGGTAGAGAGATTAAATGCACGGTAACGGGAATGACGTGTTTTAATCCGATTTTGTGGTGATATCTGATTGGTTTAGTTATATGAATTGTGATTGGTCAAGATGAAACGCATTTTGTTGAACAATATAAATCAGGTGAGAGAAAAATTTGAATTTCATTCCTCAGTAAATAATTCAGAGAAGCAAACACGTATAAAAATTCAAAATGAATGATACAACACCCTTAAACGCTGAACAAGAAGTTTCACGATTTGGACCTTGAGAAAGGAGAAAAAAAGGAAGGTACTACGATTGAACATTTTTGACCCTGTAAGAGAAATTTTACAATCAGATTTCAATCAGCTAGTGGAAACAAAAAATGAAGACGAAGAGAACAAGTTGACAATTGTGGATGAGAAGCAACAGAAATTGTTTAAATCCAGTTGGGCCTCTTCGTGAAGGTGACGAACTTTGCCGATTACATTTGGGTGACGAGCGATATGTAGTTCTCAAGTCTTTCAAGGGCGTTATGCAAGTACACATCAGACAATTTGAGATAGGTGCCAAAGGACCTTTTCCCACCAGCAAGGGTGTAGCTCTGAATTTAGAAAAGTGGAAAAAACTCGAGGAAATGCATGCAGATGACATTGATCTCAGTGTGAACAATTTTGATAAAAATGATGAAAATGTAGCCTGTAAGATTCACCTAGGCAGTAATTATTACGTGTCTGTAAAGAAACCAATCGCAAGAGTTGACATACGTCGGTGGTTCTTACCTTTGGATTCGGATGTTATTGTACCCACAAAGAAAGGGATTCCTTAACCTTTTAAACAGTGGTCATACCTAAAGAACTCCATTGACAGTAGTTAGACAGCTTGGTCCAAGGAAACTAGATGAAACGGTGTATTGCGAACAAACCAACGATCATTTAAATCAAATGGGCTATTTTGCCTGTTCTAATTGTAATCCCAATGGATACATGGATTACGTGTTTTAACACGTGTAATTATTGGTGAAGTAAAACCAAGCATGTATCTATCTCAGAGTATGTTTCCAATGCACAAGAATATGTATGACTTTTTTAATGTTATGTAAAATCAGCATATATGTATGTACCTTAGCATTATAATCATAAACATGTATTTTTTTTATGATATGTGATCTTACGAAAAATCACTCATGTAACGTTGTATTCATCTTACTATATAGTGAGTAATAAATATGAATCTGTATAAATAGTATTTTGTTGTATGTTAACTTGGTGAAAATAAGAAATGTCAAGGGTTCCTATTCACTGAAAAAAGGGAGAAAAAAAATAGGAAACGAGATACTCGAAGCGAAGTATTGAGACCTTAGAGGCGTCATTTTAAAGATACGTCATAAACACAAGTCTGTCATTTACAATGTTGACAGCGGAGGAACAAGACTATCTTAAGAGCATTTGGACAGATCCTAAACATGCAGGATCGTTTGCAGGTCCCGAGAAGTTATATAAAATCGTACATAGAGAAGGTAAATTTAACATTGGGCTTAGACGTATCCGACAGTTTTTGTCCGATCAAGATGCGTATTCATTGCAAAAGAGAGTTCAGCGTAAATTCCCTAGAAATCACATTGTTGCGGAAGGCATTGATTCGCAGTGGGATTGCGATCTCATGGACGTCAAGAACTTAATTAAATGGAACAAAAATGTTCAGTATATTTTAGTAGCACAAGACGTATTCTCTCGATACGTTTTTGCAGAACCTATGAAACAAAAAGAAAGGAATAGATACTGTGAAAAGCACTGGATAAATTGTTTGCAAGTGGTAGAAAGCCAAAATTATTGCGCGTGGACAAGGGTTCGGAATTCAAAAACAAATGGGTTAAAGAATACCTGAAAGAACAAAGTGTTCATTTAATTTTCCACCCAGAACGAGACCAAGAGTAACTTTGCGGAGAGAAGTATACAAAACATTAAAAACAGACTGTACAGAATGTTTACCGAGAGACAGTCCTATAAATATCTGACAGAACTCCCACAAATCATTGAAAGTATCAACAGCACACCCTCGAGGCCACTTAAGGGTATGACCCCCGCCGAAGTGAAAAAACCAACGAAGATGAGGTTCGATTAAACCAATACTTGGTCAGAACTAAGACTAAACTACCGAGTGAAATAGTCGAAAAACCAAAATCAAGCGCTAAGAAAACAAAAAAGAGAAAGAAACGTCTCTATAAATTTAAAATTGGGGATATGGTACGGTTGACGCATTTAAAACATCCTTTCATGAGAGAGTACGATCAGAAGTGGACGGGAGAAGTTTTCAAAGTCAATAGAAGGTTTAAAAGAGGCGACATACCTATATACACCGTCAAAGATTTCAACAATGATCCCATACAAGGGTCGTTCTATACACAGGAGTTACAGCGCGTCAACAAAGATGAGAACACCGTGTGGAAAATCGACAAAATCATCAAAAAACGTACAGTCAACAAGAAGAAGCAAGTCCTCGTTTCTTGGCTGCATTGGCCAACCAAATTCAATTCCTGGATAGATGAAAGCGCACTGGAATCCGTATAATTAGAAATGTTCTCTTCAGAATTGTTCATTATCAGTCAGCATGTCAAAGAGGTTGGTTCTGAGATCGGGAGACTGTAAAGATATTTATCCCGAAAACAAGGCGCACGATTTTAAGGTGAACATAGCAAAGCCTTTGCACTTGACAGGTAACTGGCACGTGTCGTTGCTAGAACTAACGTATCAGGGAGTAGCCAAACCACCAGAGAGCGACGTTTACGTTTGTAGCAACTTGTGCGGAGATACGCTAGTCGGAGATACAGAACTTCCTCTACTTAGACGTTTGTTAATAGGAAAAAAGACTGAAAACATTATATTTAATCGTCCTTACGGAGTACCGTTGAAAACCGGCACCTTTCACGACGTCCGCGTATATATAAGGACCTCCTAAAACGAACTGGCTTCATTCCTCACAGGGAAAGTGACGGTGACACTGCAATTGCAAAAAGTGCCATTTTAATAATGGTGGGTTCAACGTATATCTCGGATCCTAGAGTTTGGAAATCTTTCTATCAGAACATGATAGAAGGAACGCTAAAATACAAGAAACGCAGTCCGCGTCAAGTGGGAGGTGGTATAGGCAACATGTATCATCATAAACGAACACTATTATGCCCGTCAGCCCTCCAGCGAACGACAAACCCGAGCACGTGATAGGAACTGAGGTCACGCCCATGACTGCCATAGAAGAAAGGGCAAGGTCGGAATTTAAGGACGCCGTCAGAGAAGACGCTCCTCGGGTGCCTATAAAAACCAAGAAACGTAAAATCGCCGTCAGTACGAAAGGAAAAGCCAAAGGAGCAACATCTAACAAGAAAAGGAAAGTTGTTAAGAAACCTACCAAGAAAATCAATTCAAAGGCGAGCCGAAAACCTCAGTTACCATTTGCAACAAAAACTGTTTTTTGACGCCTAAATCATGTCGTATTTAAGTGACGCTATCAAAGAAATCGGACAACCAGGATGATTTAGCTTTGTTTACCGTACCGCCGAATCAAGTGGCTGTGGAAAAAGTTTATTACAATGAATGCAGACCCGTCTCGGCTTTTAGTTCAGAAGATACACCCATCGAAATAACGGTTCCTGGAGATGGGAATGCCTACATCGATCTACAGAGAAGTCGCCTTTACATGAAATGCAAAATCGTGAAAGCAGACGGAAGCAGTCTTCAACCTCATGAATCCACGGGGATCATCAATATGCCGTTACAGACTTTATGGAGTCAAATCGACGTATTCATGAATAACAAGTTGGTGTCTCTGAACACAAATCACTATCCTTGGAAAGCCTACTTGAAGCAAATTCTCTCTAATGGCTTCGATGTGTCCGATTCCCAGTTACAGTCGCAACTGTTTTACCTAGATGATCCCGATTTAGATGACACAGACCCGTTCAATGGTTCCAATGGAGGGTTAACATCGAGATATGCCTATACACAAGAATCGAGAGAGTTTGATTTGGAAGGTCCGTTATACGAAGACGTGTTCCGTTTGAACAAATACTTGTTAAATGGCATCAACCTACATTTAAAGTTTTATAGAAATAGAGCTCCCTTTGTAATCACGAGCGGCGAGACCAGTCCCAGTTACAAACTGGTCATTCTGGACATGGTGTTCAAAGCCTGCATGATCAAAGTGGATAGCGGGGTATTGATCAATCACTCAGAACTATTACAAAAGTACACGGCGAAGTATCCCTTCACGAGAACGGAGGTGAAAATGCAGACCATACCCGTTGGATCGGGGTCTTTCATCTGGCAGAACGTGTGGACCAACAACCTTCCTTCCAAAGCTTTTTTCGTCTTTGCCAAGCAGTCGGCCGTGAACGGTGATTACACCAAGAACCCGTTCAATTTTCTGAATTTGGTTTCGGAAGCAGCTTTTTACGTGAACGGGGAAAGCATACCCTCAAGACCACTAAAGATGGATGTGGGAGATAATAGAAATTACGTCACAGCTTTCGTCAATTTATTTGAAGCGGCCGAACTCTGGAACAAGGATGCCGGTTTACAAATAAGTAGAGAGAATTTTGCCAAAGGATTCGCCATTTATGCTTTTTGTTTGTCTCCGTGTGACCTCGGAGAAGAATATATAAATCTGATAAGACAGGGAAACGTCAGATTCGAAGTGAAGTTCGAGGCAAACACAACGGAAACTTTAAACTGTATAACCTATGCCGAATTTCCTGCGTTGATAGAAATTGACCATACCAGAGACATCAAATACACACAAGTATGAACACAGAACAGTTGAACTGTGCAATACGCGAAAATAAATGTTTGACATTACTGGTAAAGGGTGTTTATTCTCCGGACACGCTGCCTATCAACGTAACCTCTTATCCCAGCGCATACATTAGTAATACGGATTTGTCTCATTTACCGGGAAGACATTGGATTGTAATTTGGTTTCGGTCTCCCGATTATGCAGAATTCTATGACAGCTTGGGAAAACCGCCCGATCATTACAACACGCATTTTTTGCATTTCATGGATAGAAATGCTATGGACTTTGTTTACAATGACACGGCTGTTCAGGAAAGTGATTCGGATGTTTGTGGATACCATGTGTTATATTATCTTTTAATGAAATGTTTTGGCGTTAATTTGTCAGATATGAAAGATTTTTTGCACGAGACAATATCACCAGATCGATTGTGTACAGATATGTGTCCGACTATTTTAAATGTTTGTAATTGTTTGTGTATATATTGCATGTCAATAAAATAATTAAATTAATGTTTTTGTTTTTTTTTTCTCACTTTTTCAGTCACTTCTTAAAATGTGTATCTAATTCTGATTAGACAGCACACTTCGTGTTTGTACCCCCCCGCTTTGATTGATTAGATGAACACCTCCAATAGCTTGACATCTCGATAGAGCCATTCATATGTCACTATATATTAGTTACATTCCGTTGAGTTTCCCTCATTGCACAAATGGAATCCAACGTGTCAACATCACCTTGGTGGACAATGCAGTCTCTGTTGCCATTTGAGAGCCCCACAACGATATTACTGAGTGGCCCAACGATGTCGGGAAAGACGAGCTTGACCTATGATATACTTAAACATAGTAAGGGGATGTTTAAAACACCTCCATCCAAAATAGTGATTGCCCATGGACAGCATCAACCTCTTTTTGATGAGATGGAGCAGAATATAGATAACTTAATCCTACACCAAGGTCTACCCACCAGAGAAGATATGGACAAGTGGGCCGAAACATCGGACCATACAATTTTGGTCCTCGATGATCTGATTAACAAGGTAGTGCAATCTGAAGATGCACTATTTCTGTTTTGCGTCGCCGCACATCATAAACATATCACAGTTCTATTATTAACCCAGAACCTGTACATGCCTGGCAAGTATGCGCGAACAATCTCGTTAAACTGTCAATACGTTATACTGTTTAGAAACGTAAGAGATTCCAGACAGGTTACAACATTCGGAAGCCAGGTCTATCCCGGAAATACAAAGTATTTCAACGAAGCTTACAAGATGGCAACATCTAAACCCTACGGTTATCTTTTAGTGGACCTGACGAGTTCCGTCAATGAAAATTACAGACTGCGGACAAACGTCCTGCCCGATCAAGACGTAACAGTATATGTAGAAAAAACATAAATAGTTCAAACTATACATTTATCTCTCAGAATTGAATTATGAATCGACGAGTGAAGACGCATATTTCGTTTCTGCAGCTGCTACATTCTACCAGCGGTAAACAGAGAGTGGCATTGCTATCTACCATTACGAGTCAGCAGTTGCAAATTTTGTGTGAAATATTTCTGAACCTCTATCGTGGAACTTTTAAGGTGAACCGGAAGTACATCAAACAGATTTTACCAAAACGCCGTTTCATCGAGTCAGTCATTACAAAAAATATTGGCAAGCGGGCTAAAATCAAGACCTTGGTGACAAATCAGAGAATCGTTCCAGTTTTATTAACACCCTTGTTAAAGTTATATGCCAATGGCCGAAGAGATGATGCTGATACCCAAAGCAAAATATCAGAAGCTGATACAGACGACACAGGACCAAACCAAGAATATGCAGAGCTTCGCACCCTCGACGACATCGATACCTGAAAAGCCACCGGAGGAAAACCTGCTATATAATCCAGAAGACACCTTAGCATCAGTTATACCCAAACGATTTTTGGGTAAAGCCGAAGGACTTTTAAAGTTTTTGAAACAAAAGGGGAAAAATGCTATATCATGGAACAATCACGGGGAAGTGACGGTAAATGGACAGCTTATTAAAGATTCACACATAGTGGATCTCATCAGATGTGCTGTGGTGAATCATTGTGTTAAGGAACCACCAGGGTATCAACAGTTTAGGGAAGTCTTGAAAGTCATTCACGTTCCAATGGCTTTACTTAAAAAGGAGTCAGAGCCACAGACCGGAAAGGGCCTTGTAGTGAAAAGAACCACTAGTGGTGCACCACCTGGCTTTAAACCAAAAAAGACTAAGAATGTAAACTGGATTAAATTTTAATATGTAAACACACAGGATTTGTACAAGAAATATAAAAGTGTAGATATAATAAAAGTATATACATAATGTTAACAATGTTCCTTTTTTTTATCAAACAAAAGTATTGGAAAATGTCTAACTAATAACCATAAGGTAATGTGTCGAAATCGTTTTGAATAACCCTCTTGGTATAGACAATTTTGTATTTTTTCTCTTCCACACGGTTGTATATTTTTCTCTTTTTCTTGTCTCTGCAAATTTTATGAGGATTCACAACGGTGATGGAACATCCGTCGGGGCGTTCAATCAAATCTAGCATAGAGTCGAAATTCAGGAGTTTTCTGTTGCGGTAATTCAACGAAAATCCCCGAATCTTGCAGACTTGTTTCCCTTTGTGGGTCTTATAGCTGTAGGCCTTAGGACCACTTGCCACAAATGACGTAATCCAGTCCCCGGGATCCAGCTCCGATGTGAGTTCACCAAGGTAATCACCTAAAGGTGGCTCTGGATCCGAAGGGTTGCTGATATAGATGACGCTGTCTGTGTCGTGATAAAGTACCCTGTCTTGAAGCATATCCAATACGTCATACAATTTGAGTCGAGCCTGACAGGTGGTGAATGTGGCCAAGTAGACATTGGTCTGGTAGCTTTCTTCTACAAAGTCATCTCTTTGATTGTACGTCACTTGAATGGTGTCATTAGTAACGATATAGAAATCCTTGACCTGTTTATTAGGATCGCTTACACAACGAAAAAATTTGTCAGCCTCTCTTTCGTGGAAATATACAGTCTGGGCCATGTTGAGATTCTGACCCCATTTACCCCACATGCTGTTAAGAAAAAGTTTAGCTAGAGATCTTAAAGCTTTGTTTTTGCGAATATTTTCTCTGTTTAAGCGTATCCCCTCTTGATGCAAATAGAGATCGATGTATTTCGACATGTCGGCTTCCGTTTCAACCCAAGAAGGCCAATCCGAGCTTTCTTGCTTGATGCGCAGAAACAAGTTGATGTAATCTGAAAACAATCCTCCTTTACCGATCGCTGGGTCAAACTGGGTGGTCTCGGACCAGTGATAGACCTCGTATAGCTTAATGATTTCATAACCCTTTTCCAGCGCCTTCTGTATTTCGGGGGTGCACCAGGTACCGAGAAGCATCCGATTTGCATCACTGCATCTACAAGGTTGCTGACTTTGACGTTCGGCACAGGTTCTGCATAATGGGAATGACAATTTCCCGTTGCATTTCACAGGCAACACCGGAAAGTACAATTGCCTAGGAGGTAATATTTTGCATTTTACGATGCCAAAAATATTGTTTAGATTGACCTTCTCTAAACCGGAAGTGATTATTTCAGGGTGACCTATTGGGTATCGAGCATATTTATTACAGTACGGGTATAAACTACAAAAATCCGAATAACTAATCTTTTGGTTGTCGATGGTGTTCTTTTTTAGTTTTATGGCATTGGTTCTCCCGCCAAAAAAGCTTTCTCTAGGATTTAAGCGGTCTTGAATGTCTAATCCTTCTACGAAGTCTTTGGCGCTTTCGACATTCCGTAGAAGATGGTTAAACTCGTGTTCCCAGATGTAGATGAGCTTCATTCCTAAGGATTGTATGTATGCTTGTTTTTTTAGGGTTAGGGCATAAAGTTCCTCTAATGATTGCTTAGTGCGAGGGACTTTGCTCAGATGTCGATTTTTGGGAAAACACTGTCGACACCCATGCCACAGACACCCGTAAAATTCGTAGGCCGTGTTAGTTTCCTGGCAATAACCATCCAAGCGGTAATTGGTGTTGGGGAGCCGATACTCTCTCTCGTTGAAAGCGTGTTGAATGAAAATAGGAGTACCCTTCATTTTGCTCTTCTCGGCTTCCCATTCTAACCATTTGATGGAAGATTTGGAATATGTATCTTGCATATTGGACGGAATTTGTGCTATGCGTGATTTGACAAATTCTTTCTCCTCCATGATCATATCCTGGGATGCTACCCTGCTTTCCGATATCCAATTGCCATTTACCAAAACGCTGAATTCGCCGTCTCTCTTTTTGGCAGGCAACCACTCGCTCAGCTGACCATCACGTCGTACTTTGACTTGCCATGTTTCTTCGAGAAACTTTGTTCTATATACTTTAGAACATACGGATGCAATCGTTATCTCATTGAAAGGATCAATGGCATTTCTATAACTGATCTGTGGCTCTAAATTGTCGTCTAGTGTCTGCTCTTCCTTACCGGTGATATCAATGAGGATTTGGCGGAATTTCAAACAAGCTCGACGCAAAATATCGACATCACTCCGGCAATAGCTCACGATTTCTTTTTGCATATCGAAAATACTATCAGGGTTCCATTTGTCCAAATACCAACAGTAAAATCGAACACGCATATCATCTGACATACTGTTTACTCCGTAATATTTGGGTTCCGGATATGGTCCCACATACTGTTCATGGTCTTTGGTGTTAAAATAATGCGGAAAGAACCCTTTGCAGATTTCATCTAGCTCAAAGGCAGCGGGTAAGTCAGACAAAGGCATCGGTAAAAAATTCAAACTGTCTATAATTCGGATGTCCAATCCCCTGGAAACGTGCATGTAATTAATTTTGCTGCCTGAGAATATGATGCTATCGGGACGAATAGATTGGTCAATCAAATATTCGAGCAAGAAGTAACCGTCGAAAGCTCGCATGTTGTGTGCCAAAACGATAAAATGCTTGTGTGCTGGAGAAAACAACCACTGTCCGAAATCTGTTACGCAATTGTCACCCTTGAATATTACTTCACGGAAGCCACAAGTCTTTTGACAAGGTGGTATGTCGTACACTTTGTCGTCCTTGTTGAATTTGTCACATTTCTTACAACGATTACCGCAAGTCTCACATTTGCTTTCGGGTCCCAGGGGTTCGTTCATACATGCCATGCAACATTTCTGGGCAATTATCAGATTTGCTTGATGGCTGTATTTACCGCAGAGACTATCGTTGCAATTTTTACATTTTATACACAACTGACAGAGTGTCTCATTCTTACATTTTGTACAGCCTGGCGTTTTGATGGGCTGGTACTTATCCTTACACTGGAATATTTCATTTTGTGACGTTTCGAATGTCGAAAAAAATGAACTGTCCTTTACTCTCTTTTGCATCGAGAGCACGAATGTAGCATAAATGTCCCTCTGGCACGAACTTGCCACAAGACTTGCACTCCCAGGTATCGCATAGATGTTCCTCTATTTTATGTTTTTCTCGATTGACCACTGTTTTACATTCAACGCATTTCCAGTAGAGGTCGCATTGTGACGCCGGTTGTTTATTTTTCCTTTGTTTGTCGGTCGCATGTCGATCAAAGCAGGAACCTGATCGACAGGTCATGTGACAGGTTCGACAGCTCATTGCGTCATCTAGGTTTGGACAGTCACCTGACTTACATACAAAACAGGCTACCTCACAGTTGTGTTTATCTCTATAGGGTTTTAAACAGTGTTCACAGAATTTAGACTCAGCGAAAAAGCCGCAAATGTTGGCGATAGTGTGGTAATGTCCAAAGTCATCATTCTCCACTAAGTAGAGGTAAATTCGAGGTTTCTGGCTATCTTCAGGGGGCACACGGATGAATTTATTGTTCATGCGCGAACTCACTACCAATATATCTACGTCAAAGAACTGTTCAAAGGGCGGTATGTCGTTCAAACATAGGAACTGCGTCATGTCAACTCCGACTTCTGTGCACAACTTGCTTGCGAGCTCGGTTTGTCGATGAGAACACTTCTCCTTATTGAGATCTCTGTACAGCCACTTAGGACATGCTTTATATTTGATGATCAAGTTTTCCAAACTTAAATGAGAATCCTGGGATGTCATGTCTTTCCATTCATGCGTATTCAATTGATTGATTTTTCAGATATCCCATCAATATTGCTCGGGCCAAACAAAGGAAATCTGTGTTCTTTATTTCAATGATTGATTGTTTTTGCTTTAAAGAGCTATTGGGTCCAAACAAATTGTTGATGGGGACACCATAACCTCCCTTGGGAATTTCCATAGTACCTATATCTATTGCCATTTCGTTCTCTAATGCTAAATCTTGGTGGCTAGTCAGCACATTTTCAATATACTCCAACACTTTGTTTCCCGTAAGTTCGTCCAGTTTTTGAAGTGGCACGACTATGTTTGATGTCAAATCAGGGTGAGTTATTACCACACGGCCGAGATCGTTGCCTTGCAGATCCGATTTCACTTGATTTAGTAGTTCATCGAACATATCTTGTAATTCATTGTGCAAGTCTGACAACTTTTCCCCTTGCAAAGCCTCATTCTCATGAAACTGAACCCGGTAATGTCTGTCGATCACTGTATTTCTAAATGTTCTTTCACCGATTTTTTTTATGGTGTATGACAACCTGTTATTTCCACCACCCACCTGACCCATCGAACTTGGACCCGCAATAGGTGAGAGGCTATCAATTGAATTATTACGCTTTCTTTTTCTTTCTGGCAGGGGGTCATCTTCTATCTCATGACATCTTTCATGTTCTTTTAGTTCGTCTTCATTGGTAAAAGTTTGTAAACACCAAAAACACTTTGTGGCCGGTTCTTCGTTATCATCTAGGTCGTGTATGTGTTCATGGGATTGTAATAAGCGTTCATTGGCAAACGTTTGTAAACACCAAAAACATTTGAAAGGCGGTTCCTCATCATTTAGTTCGTGACATTGTTCGTGTGCTTCTAGTGCCTGTGCATTGATAAAAGTTTCCAGACACCAGTAGCAGGTCAATTCATGAATGGAGTTTCGGTGTTTATCCAATAACTGAGATGTCATAAAACTGGCTGGACAAGATTCACAAACGTATGGTAAATGAGATCCTAATGCTCCTGAAATTCTCGTGAAATTCCTCACATTCTTTTGTTTCAGACGCTGATGGATGTTCAGCACCGCAATACTGGCATTGATACATCTACAAAGATAAATAGTACAAAATCTCATTAGAAAATCATTTTAAAAAACAACATTTCAACTGCAGATTCGTGATCAGCACCTCCTAAAACCCCTAGGTATCGATTTTGGTGGAAATCGGACGAAATCTAAGAAAACCGGAAGTCCGGAGGTCGCCGCCATCTTGTACAAGTTTGAAATGGGCGTAACTCGGTCGTTATTGGAGATATCGAGATGCGGTTTTCACTTTTAGCCTCGGGAGGACTTGTTCTGGCGTTTGCCAACGTCAACAGACGACTTGGCAAAAATGGGCAAATTTGCCATTTGGCCAGATATCAGCATTTCGACTTCAGATTCGTGTTCAGCACCTCCGAAAACCCCTAGATATCGATTTCGGTGGAAATCGGACGAAATCTAAGAAAACCGGAAGTCTTGAGGACGCCGCCATATTGTACAAGTTTGAAATGGGCGTAACTCGATCGTTATTGGAGATATCGAGATGCGGTTTTCACTTTTAGCCTCGGGAGGACTTGTTCTGGCGTTTGCCAACGTCAACGGACGACTTGGCAAAAATGGGCAAATTTGCCATTTGGCCAGATATCGGCATTTCGACTTCAGATTCGTGTTCAGCACCTCCGAAAACCCCTAGGTATCGATTTTGGTGCAGATCGGATGAAATCTAAGAAAGTCTTGAGGACGCCGCCATCTTGTACAAGTTTGAAATGGGCGTAACTCGATCGTTATTGGAGATATCGAGATGCGGTTTTCACTTTTGGCCTCGGGAGGACCTGTTCTGGCGTTTGCTAACGTCAACGGACGACTTGGCAAAAATTGGCAAATTTGCCATTTGGCCAGATATCGGCATTTCGACTGCAGATTCTTGATCAGCACCTCCAGAAACCCCTAGGTATCGATTTTGGTGCAGATCGGACGACAAATAAGAAGACAACAATATAAATACATTCCAAACACTATTTATTTGCATAGTTTTTTTGTATTATTGTTTGAAAATAAATATGTAACAGTTCAAGATCATCATCATAAATACTAAAACATGTTAACTACAATTGCAAAATATGACATACACGTGCGTGACAATATCACCACCATAAATACAAATACATATCAAAACTTACTATACATGAAACCTAATTAAACCTTTAACAAACGAACGCAAACGTACATACGCACAAATACATATCAAAACTTACTATACGTGAAACCTAATTAAACCTTTAACAAACGAACGCAAACGTGCATACGCACAAATACATATCAAAACTTACTATACATGAAACCTAATTAAACCTTTAACAAACGAACGCAAACGTACATACGCACAAATACATATCAAAACTTACTATACATGAAACCTAATTAAACCTTTAACAAACGAACGCAAACGTACATACGCACACACGTTTACTGAATATCACACACGTACATACATTTACCGAATATCACACATACACACACGCACACACACACACACACATACCTCTTTAAAAAAACAAATACTCGTACATAAAAAACGCAACATAAATAAAATTTTAAAAAGTCTGATAGCAAATAAATATATAAAACTATTCCTTATAATTCATGCGCGATAGCCGCCGAAGCCAATATCCATCATCGTCAGAAGAACCTGAAGAATTTAAAGAATAAAATGATGAAGTGGAGGCAGCTGATGTGGGTGTACCAGGAGCACTAGCGCTGGCTGTTTGACGGGATGTCTGTTGTGGTGATCTATCGGTTAAAGACGTAGTTGATCGCGTTACACGGCGTGGTACAGAATGGCAAGTACGTGTAGATGCATTGGATCTGGAAGTCATTGGGCCGGTATCATGACGTGCAGGGAGAGGCGGGCGAGCAGGTGGCGCTTCTGGGATCTGTGCTGGCTGGTCGCGTGCAGGGAGAGGCGGGCGAGCAGGTGGCGCTTCTGGGATCTGTGCTGGCTGGTCGCGTGCAGGGAGAGGCGGGCGAGCAGGTGGCGCTTCTGGGATCTGTGCTGGCTGGTCGCGTGCAGGGAGAGGCGGGCGAGCAGGTGGCATTTCTGGGATCTGTGCTGGCTGGTCGCGTGCAGGGAGAGGCGGGCGAGCAGGTGGCGTTTCTGGGATCTGTTCTGGTTGGTGTGCAGGGAGAGGCGGGCGAGCAGGTGGCGTTTCTGGGATCTGTTCTGGTTGGTGTGCAGCGGTTCTTCGAGTCCATAAATATCGACAAACTGCTATTAAGGCGGATAATATAGTTGTCATGCTAATAGGTACAACTAAAAATAAAGTATATAACAACAGGTTAATATATCATGGATTAAAAATACAATGTATACAGTTAAATTCACTTCTTTACATTTAAGGATATAAATCATATTCCTGATATCCATATTCCCAGTTACACTTAAGATTTGATAAGGTATAAGAGGCACAACTCTTGTAAACTTATTCTAACACTTACAAGTAAATCTCTCTTTCAAAAACAATTTCATCATTTGATGTATCAACCTCGAAATTCATACGCGACATTAAATAATTACGTCTTATTTTTCTTTTCTTCAGACAAACACAAGTCAATACTAATGGAACAATCAGTATAACAATGCTTAGGAATGACATATATTTCAAACTATTTTCGTTATCCGTTTTCTGAACATCAGTATGATTATACCTACCGATAATGATGGTTAGCTTGTCTCTCGAATACGATGTAGTGACAGTCGGGAGTGCAGAGGTTGATAGGAATTTAGTGATGGGATCTGAAGTGTCCAGTTGGGATGGAGTGCTGTCAGTGTAGAGGTTTGGAGAATTGGACGAGACAATTTCTGAAAGAGTAAAAGATTGTTTATTATTTGTTGTGATTTCATCAGAATATTGAGAGTGTTCATAAAATCTTGTAGGAATTTCTGTACTTGGTGAAAATATTTCAGAAATACTAGTTCCAATGGTGACTTTTCCTAATGCAGTACTTTTATCCGTAGATGCTCCTATTCCTTGACTTGATAGAAGTTCATTGCCAGTAGTAAGACTTAAAGTAGTGTATTCAACATCTAAAATATAATCAGATCAATGGATTTTTTTCACATGGTTGTAATTCAAAGTCGAATAAATTTCATTATCTTTAAGTTGCATTAAGTTTTCCGGGGGAAAAAATTAAAACTTTGATAAAAACAAAAAAAATTTCAGAAACTTACAAAATATAATTGTCAAGACAATTTTATTCTTAAACTTGTAAACTTTGATAAATGTATTTCTCAACAGAATTTAAAAATTGCTTACCACATATTTTGGTGATTCCTTGGTATTTAACCAACTTTATATGCCTGTCGCAAAATGTAAAAAATTGCCTCGCCGTTTCCACCACAAGGACATTTATTTCGGTGCCTGGATCCATAACGAGTTGAACTGTCAGTTCTGACAGGAACACCGTTCTGTAATTACCATCATTCATAACAATGGTACTACAATCACGACCCCTTGCCAAATCCTTTGTACATCTTAGGGTTTCGCCATCTTCATAGCAGCACTGCCCCCAAGACGCACATTCACCCGAAATACATAACATAAATATTACGAACAACATGCACAGAGTCATGTTGACAGTTAGGGTGACAAACGACGACTGTACCAGTTTGCGAGGGAATCGGAGGCTGACCTATGGTCATCTTACGTAAGATCAGGATGTCCATCTCTAATGGTCACACGTCTTTCTATACATCAAAGGTAACCGACACGGACAGCTGCGTGATAAGGGGAGCAAGGGTTACAGAAGGTACAATATACAATTGCTATCTAGATAAATTAGCAATGATTATAGACATTATATACCAACCATATATAATATATAATTTCATAAACACAAATAAAACACTTTTTTTTTATGATGATGATTTTTTTTTAAATTTTTATTAAATTTATTTTCAGGATTATCACATTGAAGAATCTTTTTCAATGTAACTAAAATTATTAGAAGATAACTACATGAACATTTTAAAATTCTTTTTTTTATGAAAATTTTAAAATTGTTTTTCTTTTTTTTATGAAAACTTTAAAAACTATTCTTCACTTACACTTAAAAAAAAAATTATGACTGAAACTTTAAAATTGTTTTTCTTTTTTTTATGAAAACTTTAAAAACTATTCTTCACTTAAACTTAAAAAAAATTATGACTGAAACTTTAAAATTGTTTTTCTCTTTTATGAAAATAGGAACATATATTTGTGCATTTTGACATTTAAGTTATTGATTTCTATGTAGACCTGATTAATACATCTTAGATCATCAACTTAGATACTTTTCGAAAAATATGGGTGGCCCTTAAAAGGGCCTTTTATTAAACTGGTACTGGTTACTGGTTAGTTAGACTTTCCAGTGATGGTAAAGTATATCTTCATAAACCATGACATGGAAGCGTACAGGCTTGGGTAGGCATTCTTGTATGCCATGATGCATTTTCGCGCATTCCGCAATGCACAATGCCAACAAAGTATTTTCATAATACATAGTTGGTGGAAACCTGTTTCTGTGTATCATTTCGCCATAGTCCATCCAAAACTCGTCATCGTCTTCGCCTCTAATATATCGCAAAAACAGGTTGTTCCATGAGTAAGACATTTTCAAGACTGACTGTTTGAAAAATTATTTGGGAATTGCTCAGTTAGATGATAATGAAAATGTTAGGGCTTCTTCTCACGGGAAATTTATTGCAAATTCCATAAATTAGCTTATTTACTGATTATTTGAGAGCGATGTCACATTTGAACAAATATTTTATTTAGACATTTACTAGTTATGTAAATATTCTAGTTGACAATTCCTCAAGTAATCACATAATACTGATTATATTAAACCTCTTATTTCATAATCTGTATTACCCTATTGGTTAACGATCATCACATGATAGGATTTATTTTTGGTTGGTCATTTTTAGGAGTTTTAATACTTCGATTACTTTCGCTTGTCATTCCAACGTTTATCACATCTATTCAACATGGAACATAATTTGTAAGTATTTTTTTTTTTTAAAATATACACTCAAAATTTCATTGCAAATTTGTTTTTAAAATGTTTATTTTTTCATACTCGCTAAAATTTAATTCCATTAATTGATTGATTTTATTATTATTTTTTTCATAAAATAAGTACACTTTCTTTGTGTTTCTTCACAAAGACATATAATTGATTTTTATAACGAAAGTTCAATTTAAAAAAAATTTATCTATATTTTGTCGATAGTTCAAAAATATTTTAAAAGACATTTTATTTTATTTTATATTATTATTATTATTATTTCAAAAATTTTGAGAAACAATTTATTTCATGATTGAATTTATATGTTTCAGGTCCGGAGTCTTCGATTCAACATTTGAAGAGTCCCCGCAGCTCGCGGGGACTCCCGATATAGGAGTCTTAAGAAAACGTCTATTTACTCCGCCATCGGTGTCACCGATTTTGGGGAGTAGCCAACCTGCCACTCCAGCTTCCGTTGGGTGGGAATCGGAAAAGTAAGTATAATTTCTGTATTAATTAAATTTTCCACATTATCACAATAACATTTTGTTCACCCGTGAAAATGAAAGAATTCGTCTTGGCTTGCTTAATTTCGAAAACGAAACGTTTAGATTGACAGTTTTACTTTTTAATTGATATTTTTAACATGTTGTATAAAAATGATGTGGTAACCTAAACTGATATTGATTTATTTTTTTTATCCTATTTTTACAGAGAGCTGTCCATCATCTCTATCTCCTCCACGGAGAATAGTCCCACCATATCCAAGGACAACCAGTAAGTACTTGACATAAATAAATTAATTAACTGATTTTGAATTCCTATTTCTAGGTGCCAAACAATCTTTTTTGCAAATCGGAATCAGATTTGGTTCCGGTTGGAACGTGCGACCTTAAATCTTCGGAGTGCTCTACAAGCTGAAATCTTTCTTTTTTTTCCAAATCAGACGGACTTTATTCATTCATAATTTTTTCTCAAATCAGACGGACTTTATTAATGTATAATTTTAAATACATGCATTTATTTCATGACAATCGCTTTTTATACACTTCAGTATTTTAATACTTTACACTGTTGTATCTTTTCAGAAAGAAATTGGAAGAAGAACTGAGGGTCATGGAGACCCAAATGGGTATAATGGAGACCCAAATGGCGATAATGAAAGCCAGACAAACAGACATTTTAAAAATGTTAAAACAATAATCAATTAAATAATCATTCTTGGATTATGGTGTTATAACTTATTTTGTTCACAAAAAATATTCATGGATCTTTTAAATATTTTTATTCAGGTGAGAATTTTTCTTTATAGCTACATATTATTAAGTTTTCTAAGACGTCTCTAGATAATTTATCTTCTATTTATACATCCTTAAAATAATTCTTAAATATTCGAAAATTTCAGGTCTGTGTTTCAAGCATATTTAAACTTTGAAATCATAATGTTAAAATTTTCTTGTATTGACTAACATTAGGGCAACATTTGTCAAATTATGTCGACAGTATCTGGAGACGTCTGAAAACGTAAAACATGTACAGCTATAATGTTGAAATTTCCAAACACTTAAATTTTCACTTACTGTAGATTTTTTTTACTCAATTTCTGTAGAGTGTTATTTTCATCGGGATTTGACCTAACACCTTCAGTAGATGCGTCTGATATATAACAAACTAGAGATTTGAATTCCCTATATTCGCGTCAGTATTTAATTCTATACCAATCAAATCCCGTTTTTCCTACATGTCAATACTTCATTGGTTAAATGGTTGATTGATTTTTGATATTGATACGCAACTATTGCGCATTCAAACATGAGTCATCGATACTTGATCAAATTTACGTAATGAGTCATCGATACTTGATCAACTGTAAATGTGTTGATTCGAACCACGCCTCTTGTCACTTCATTATGTATAGATTCAAACCACGCCTCCTGCTTGTTCTGATTAGTTAATACCTTGCACAGTGCCGTGTGCCAGTCACGCTTACTGAATCCATATCTTTCTATAATAAAATATACCTTCTTTTTAATACGTTGACTGTTACTTGTTGAAAGTGGTTTTCTCTCAATCATTAATTAAAACTATTTTGAGATAAATAAAATAATTTTTTTTAAAAAATTGCCCTGATCTGGGTTTGAATCAGAGACCTTTAGATTTTCAATCTAACGCTCTCCACGACTGAGCTACCGGGGCAGTTAGAAACTATTAAAATGAAATAATATAACACACGTTTCCGTGCCTGATTATATTCGTTTATTATGGAGCAATTAAATCACTAAGTAAAATAATTCAACTATATGTTTATTCAACAATATTACGTTGGAATCTGCAGGGACCTTCAGGCACGTGGTTGCTACAGCTGTCTGTGACTGACACCACGTCCTCTCGGTCTCCAAATGCTTGCTGGTTGGTTATCTCGATGTACGATAGCGTGTCTACATAATCCCGTTACCGTGCATTTAATCTCTCTACAAATAAACCCTACCCTCTTGTACCACTCCCTACATCATCCCTTTGACCACAGGTCAAAGGTCATCCGACCAACAACGTAGGCATCTGCAGCAAGTATTTATTTACGTAAACGTATTATTTAGCACACCATAATCCTGTTTGCTGTCTTTATTGCATGCTTTATATCCGCTTGCTTTGCTATATGTGTTTTGCTTTATTTATTTACAGCACTCCCTCTTGGCTTTTATACTGTATTAGGTGCCTGTATTGGATTATGCAGGTACCTAATAATACGTAAGAAAACAAACAGACGGCGTCGTAGGGAGGAGGAGATTCGCCGCCTCACCCGTGGTTTTGAGTTGAATCCGGATTCCCCCCCTCCCCAGACGTCCTCTTAGATCATCATCTTCACCATCACCACCAACCCGATCATCACCACCGTCTTCACCAGCTTCCTCGACCAGCATGGCCAGCCTCCCGAACAGAAGCAGTGGTTCCAACTGTTCCGTCGATGGAATGTGATACAGACAGTTTTAGATCTGTTTGTAGTAGTGTGGAGGAAATAGGCACCACCACCATGGAATTAAGAGACATACCGCGCGTGGACTATCGACGTCAGTTGCAATAGTTATATGCATGGTAGTGGTGCTGATTTCCTCGTCGAACTAGTACGTTTTTTGTTATTTTATCATTATTATTATTTATTTTATTAGTATTCTTTTTTGGCATTTTTTCATCATTTTTTTCATCTTTATTGCCATTGTAATTTTTTGTGACTGATTTTTAATGTTTGATTTTTGTCTGAGAGGAGGATTGAATGCATTTGTGTCGTGAGAATGAGAGAATTATATTTTTTTAATGAGTTTTTTTAGTGACATTTATTTTCTTGATACATTCAGATAGATGTAGTGATTTGTGAGAGTGTGATAATGTTTTCTATGTCTATGTCGCGAGATATTAGAGAATAATTGTTTTGTAAATGAATTTTTATGTGTCTTTATTTCTTTTATAACTCCAGATAGAGGTTCTATTATCGAATAATTGTTTTGTAAATGAATTTTTATGTGTCTTTATTTCTTTTATAACTCCAGATAGAGGTTCTATTATCGTGTGTGGGGGGGGGGGTTGTTTGTTATTTACGAGAAGGTAGAGAGAGGGTTTTTTTTTAAGTAAATTAGTATGTGTATTATTTAAGAGAGAGAGAGAGAGAGAGAATGTTTTCAATGAATTGTATATGCTAGAATTATTTTTAGAATCATTTTGTCTATATATATGTACTTTTTTTGACTGTCAAAGGTATTGTACATTTTGATTTTTTTGTTAATTCATTTGATTGACATGTAAATAGTTTTATCAATGAACAATTACATAAAATGATGATATATTATATTCTTAGTGTGAGTTTTATTACACACATTATGTAGAGTTCATATACGTATATATCGTATTTCATGTTAAAAGAGCAGACCACTGATTATGCAAAATATAATTAAATTATGTAAAAGTTAACACATGTAATCAAGAGCGTTTGTAGATGTGTTAAAAGTCAAACAAGAGGACCACTGATTCTTAAAAAAAAGTGTAGCAATTGTGACCTTACGCGAAAAGTCTATCTAAAAAGTGTAGCAATTGTGACCTTACTGCAAAAAGTCTATCTAAAAAATGTAGCAATTGTGACCTTACGCGAAAAGTGTATCTAAAAAGTGTAGCAATTGTGACCTTACGCGAAAAGTCTATCTAAAAAGTGTAGCAATTGTGTCCATCTTAAAAGTGTATCAATTGTGTCCATCTAAAAAGTGTAAAACGTAACGTATAAAAAGTGTAACCATGTCACCTAAAATGTGCAAGATAAAAAAGTGTAACGCAAACTAGTCAAATCGCTTAATATGTAAAACAACTTAACTTTTTTTCTAATATTCATTTAACAAAAAGCAAATAAGGATATTGGGTATGGCACATCGCGATAGACTGTTACCGAAAATAATTTTATCAATGAAATTTAATGATATAATTAAACACATTTGTAAATAGTGGAAATCGATGAAGTAAACTGACTCTTAATTAATGGAAATCAGAATTAACTATTGTAAATAATGGAATTGATGAGTGGAAATTAAACCGATTCGTAAATAATGGGAATTTATTAAACTGACTTGTAAATACATGTATCATTCTACATTTTTTCAGATGTCTGATCATATGAAATGTCGTTGGTGTGGCAGTATGTTTTCTTCGATCGCGGATCTAGAAGGTCACGAGATCATTCACGAGGAATTCGACTTTTTTGGTGATTTTTTTTAACGGTGTGACCTACGACATCTTCTAGGAATGACACTACATTTGACCAACAAGAATACGGAGAACCAGAAGTTAAACGTCCACGATTACAAATGGATTCTCCACCCTCTATAGACTGGAGTCCCGTGGCAGGACCTAGTCAGATGGGTGGAGGACCAAGTCTACCTTACAGCCTGGAAAAGGTGAACCAAAGAACGTTCAATAACCGGGTTATCGATCGACATTACAAGGTACAGTTTAATCCGGACGAGGCCAGAAGGGACGAAAAACTGTCCAATTTAAAGGAAGATTTAACGGACATGTTTGACAAAGTGCTAGAGGAGGCCACTGAAGGGTTACAAGATAACGATCTGGTTCGGGTCATCGTGCATCACCCCGACTTACAAAATCCTATATACGTACCGTTACAAAAGATCGAGGACATGACCGCAGATACAATCAAGGAACACGTCGAAAACGTACTCAATAGTCACCAGGACCTGGCAATGGACGATGATTTTTTTCTTAGATGTGGGCACCATGGAACTTCCTAAAGGGCGGTGTAGGAAAGCAAATCAACAGTCTGATGGGTCCCAACAACTCGTTAGTGAAAAAACGTTCCATTCTCGAAATGAAATGGACTAAGAAACTGTTTTTTCATTTTGTTCAAGTCAGTGCATGTAATGCATTGATATTAGCATGTAAGGATGGTTATGACAAGCCATTTCTTTCATTTCTTGAGTCAATTATCATGTCCTGGGCATACAAGGGTAACCATCCACCTGTTGTAAATGAACAAGAGGACATAGTTCGCCTGCGGGATAAACATTTCCCTGAAATAGTTGTCCAGGGGGTTGGCAGGTCTGGAGATAACACAGGTCCCGATTGGAAAACTCGACAGAAATTGAGTTTTGTTTACAAAATAAATCTACAGTAAGTGAAAATTTAAGTGTATGGAAATTTCAACTTTATAGCTAAACATGTATTACGTTTTTAGACTTCTCCGGATTTTGCAAGAGTTGTCCTAATTTTAGTCAAAACAAAAAAATATCGCGAATTTTCTACATTATGGTTAAAAGTTTAAATATGATACTGGATAAATAAAATAACAGAACTGAAATGCTTGAAATTTAATAACAGTTTTAAAAGTTTTCTCAGGTCGCATAAATAGAAGACAAATTGTCTAGAGACGTCTTTAAAAACCTAATAATATTGGTAGCTAGAAAGAAAAATTCTTACCTGTATAAAAATAAGTCATGATCAATGAATATTTTTGTGAACAAACTAAGTTATAACACCACAATCGGTGAATGATTATTTATTTATTTTTATAATATTTTTATTTTTTAAGAGTTTCATTATGTCCTTTTTTCGATCAGTCACGATTTTTCATCAGATCCTCCATGACCTTTAGTTCCTCTTCCATTTTAATAATATTTTTATTTTTTTAAGAGTTTTGGAATATCATTTTTTTGGGGGGCCACCATAATGACCACTTCGGCCTCTAACTTTTTAAGTTCTTTTGCCAATTTGTTTCTGAAAAGATAAAACAGTGTAAAGTTTAAGAATGCAATAATGTTAAATATCTGAAAAAATAGAGATGTGCCATGCTTAATAAGTCCGTTTGATTTGAAAAAAAAAATGATTTCACATTGTAAAGCACTTTAAGATTTCAGGTCATCCTTTTGAACCTGTACCAAATGACTCAGATTTGCAAAATGATTTTTTATCACATACAAATAGAAAATCAAAATAAATAAAATTAATAAATGTCAAGTACTTACTGGTTGTCCTTTGACAAAGCGTGACTATTATCATCTTTTGAGGAGATAAATATAATGGAAATATCACTACAAAAAATAAGATTAAAAAATTCCACTATCAGTTCAGGTTACTACTCATCTTTTGAGGAGATAAATATAATGGAAATATCACTACAAAAAATAAGATTAAAAAAATTCCACTATCAGTTCAGGTTACTACATCATTTTTATACATGTTAAAAATCAAGCAAAAAGTAAAACTTCGGCTGACTATGTAAACGTTTTATTTTTAAACTTATTCAAGTCAAAGCGAATTCAATTTATTTTCACATCAAAATAGGTAGTTAATTGTGATAATGCGGAAAAAAAATTTTTTAATTAATATAGTAATTATACTTACTCTTTTGTCTGCCAACCTACGCTGGCGGGAGTGGATGGCTCACTGTTCCCCACAATTGGGGATACCGAAGGAGGTGTAAAAAACCGCTTTCTTGGAACTCCTATATCGGGAGTCCACGCGATCTGGTGGAACCCCTGAAACATACCAGACCTGGAAAAAAGAAAAGTGAATCTTGAAATAAAATGAAAACTTTTAATTTGTTTTAATTTTTTGTTTTTACTTTTAAATTAACTTTAATTAAAAAATCAAATGCCTTTAAAGAATTTTGATACAAAATAATCGAATATTCGTAATAAACTTGTTTTATGAAGAATAAAATCAAGCAGCGAAATTTAACTTTACAGGTATAAAAAACAAACGTCTTTAAAGAAAAAATTAACTTTAGAGTTTATATTTTCAAAAATTAAAAAATATCTTAAAATGTTTTCAAAATGTTACTGAACTATGTTTTTAAAAGTTTACTTACAAATTATGATTCCATTACGGTTTTGAAATAACTTGAACGTGAGATAAACGATGGAATGACAAACGAAACTTAACAAAGTATTAGAAGTCCAAAACATGACCAAAAAATTCATATCATGTGATGGTCGTTTACCAATCGGGTGAGCTAAAACATTAAAGATTCTGAGATAATCAGAATAAGCGTGATTAATACTTAGTATTGTATGATTTACTTTTAACGTATGTCAACTGGAATAAATGCATTACTAGTAAATACGAACAAATATTTTGAGCAGTATCATTTTCTGAATAGAATATTTATTTACATATCTTATTAGCTTCTTAATCAACTAGGTCTATTTTTCTAAACAAATGGGGATAACAATAGGTTTTGCAAATAGATTGCCATGAGACGACGGTTTCAAAATTAGCATCCACTAATTTGTCAGTTTTGTATTATAATCTCCCGTTTTTTGCGTGGACCTATTAAGGTCCACGCACCTATATATTAATTGCCAATAGATTTAAAGCCCGGATGTTTCATGGGCAATACGGAACTTACACCAATTTCATGTGCAAGTATGGAAAATAGAAAGGGGCTCCGCAGTTACCGAGAGGTTCCAATGGGATGTTAAAAACCTTTAGTTGTATTAACTGTATGTACAGTAATAACTAGGTCAAGCAGTATAGATAAGATTTAAACAACACATTTATATAGTAATAAATACACAGAGGTTGTACATTGTAGCGATGTTTTTGGAATAAAATGGTACACTGTGAAACTTGCATAATCTTTTGTGTAAATTATTTAAGTGCATTAATCCTATAGTAAATAATGGTGGATATTATAATGCCTTATCAATTGATACTACACAGGTGTTTTTCTTAATTGGTTGTTAATACGCCATTGTACTGGTTATCAGTGCCATACATGGCATTATTTAAAACATGGACTGTTTATAATTGGATCTCTAAATATATTATATAGTATGTGTTCTTTGTTTCCAAGAGATCCTCTTTTTGGTTGTGGAAGTGTTCTTTTTGGTATAACAGGTGTTCTGTTTGGTTATACAAGTGTTTTTATGGTCGTACAAGTGTTCATATATTTACCAAATGAAGTCTATATGATTTTCATACATCTTCCATGTAGTGTTGCGACTTTATGTTTTCGACATGCTTTTATATGGGATTTATGTGTATTTCCCATATGGTTAAAAATACATATTTCCATGTTTTCTACTTTGGTAACCTAGACATTTCCTATATATATATGGTTATTGCGTCTTTACAGCATGTATATTATTCCATATGTGTATGAATTCCATATGGACTCCAACATATATTTTCCATATAAAAACTGAGTGTATATTTTATTGTCATCTTATGATCTACATCCTACATCATGCCCATCATTATAAGGTGATGATAAAAGTTTTGTTTATAAGTGTCAAATCTGTTAAAATCAACTTTACAAGTACCTCCAAAACTGATAGAAAAGGTACTGTAAGGGAATATTGAAATAGTTAAATAGTATAGCAAATAACATCCATCTACATAAAAAATATACTGACATATCTTAGCATCCAGGGCAAAATAATGAATTTACGGTTTTAATCAAAATAAATAAATAAATAATAATAATAATCATAATAATAAATTAGTGTTTTGTTATGAAATAAAATCCCGTATGTATCCCTAACGTTTGAATTAGATAAAACAGCAAGTCAATGACTGGACAGGCTGATTGTGGATGCAGTAGGGAGGCAACAACAAACTGTGTGAAAGCATTTCAATAAGCAATACCGGGAGCAATACAGAGAAGAAAATTATGGTAAGTATAAATTGGAAAATTTTTAATTTGTGATTAATTTAAACATTAATGAAGATGACTTTGGTTCGATCAGTATGTGGTGATTTTCACCAAGGCAATCAAATATTTAGATACCCCGGTGTTCAGTGCACAGCAATTGCCTTTTTTGCACTTGCATACATTTTTTTATCTGTGCATCATGATCAAAGTGTGACAACAAATTTAAATGTTGAAAATATTTCTAATATAATGATACAAGGAAATCATTTATATGAAAATATTGCAAGTAACTTTCAGTCAGCACATCATCTTTCTCATGAAGAACTGCCCGACTTCCTCCAAACAAATTTGGGTCGAGTTAACACAGTTGTTTATACTGATATGATATATGGGGTTGTTGGCATACATGAATACGAAGCAAACATAGGAGCCGTTTCTTTATCTGATGCACTCAGAACTGGCTTTCAAATTTCAGATTTCTTACTTTGCACATTTAATGACATTACCGTTGCTGTAGTTTTTAATCACGGAAGGTTCTTTGTTTTCGATTCCCACAGCAGAAATGAATATGGCATTCCTTCAGACTTTGGATCTTCGGTGTTGTTGGAATTTTCAAACCAAAATTCATTGTTGCAATATTTAACGAATTTGTATAATTTTGACGAATTTAATATTTCACCAGTTGTTATTTATTTAGAAAATCAATCTGATCAAATTTTAAGAAGGGAGGGGGGTCCAAATCCTTCATGCAGTTTTGGAAATAATGCTGAGGTTAGTAAAAACTCGGCTGTAGAAAAAGAAAATAAAAAACAAAAATCCGATCTTTCAGAAATGTACTTGAATCAAGTAGAAGAATACAAGTCGCTGAAAAGAAGTATAGATTCATTGACTCATAAACATTGATCAATTCTGTGATATATCATCACCAAATCATACTTACAGTTTTAACAGTAAGTGTAAGAAAAAGAAATATATGTCAAAACGCTGTATTAAAAACAATAAAGCCAATGATATCGATATTAATGAAATATGTTTAAGAAACAACAATACAAACGACTTTATAATAACAGACAGTAATGGAGAAATTGCAAACATAGAAACTGTTACAACACTAAATGCAGATTCTATCATAAATAAAAGTTGCAAAATGTCAAATAAAACTAAATCAAAAAAGAGCAAAAGTCCATACACACTGAATGAAAAACATGTTGCAATGTATTTTAATGAAATTTATGAAAGGCCTGATTCAATGTGTAAATGTTGTGAAAAGTTTTTATATAGCAATCAAATATATATTTTATCGAAAATAAATAATGCAACAGTGAAATGCAACATAAATATTGGCAATATAACTTGCCATTTTTGTTATCAGAAACTGCATATAAATCAAATTCCTTGCATAAGTATCTGTAATAGTTTAAATCCTGGGGAAATTCCAAAATGCTTTGAAGGATTAACACTTATGGAAAAAAGATTAATCAGTAAAATTCATGTTTTTCTGACAATCATTATTTTACCAGGTGGTCAGTATGCAGAAAAAGGAATGGCAATTGATTTCCCAGTTAATTTACAAAATAATATTAACACTTTACCTCATAAATTTGCAAACTGTAACGTAATCACAGTGTCATATGGGGAAAATAAAGAAATTAAACCAACACATGTTGTAAGAAAAGAGAAGATTTTAGCATGTCTCAAATGGCTGAAGGCAAATAATAAACTTTACAGAAATGTTACAATTTCATTCAGCGAGATTGACAGGCTTCCCAGTGACGATGTGTTGAATATGAGCTGTGTTGATAAATTTGATGAATATGGTATAATAAATATAGATAATGACATGCCCAATTTAAATTTGAAAGATGTAATATCAACCCAGAGGCATATCAAATTGCCAAAAATAAATTCTGCTCCTGTTAATGCTTATGATTTAAAATCTGGAGAAGAATCAGCATTTCCTTATCTTTACCCTTCTGGTGTTAATGGATATAATGAAAACAGAAATTTATCTATATCAAACTCAAATTATTTCAAACATAGGCTTTACTTTAAAGATGCAAGATTCAGAAAAGACATACCATATTTATTACATGCGATAAACTACTATGAATATCAAAGACTTCTTAATTCAGTAAATATTCACATGCGAGTAAGACGATCAGGAGGGAAAGTTATTACTGCAAAAGATATTAATAATTTAAATGAAAATTCTGATTTGCTACAAAATTCATACATGTTTATGAAGCTTATTCGAGGAACAGCAGCTTATTGGAAAAATACATTACTGAATTTACTTTCTATGTTTAAAACATTAGGTCCCCCAAGTCTATTCATGACTTTGTCAGCAAATGATATGCATTGGCCAGATTTGATTATGACATTGAAAAATTGTTCATATACAGAGGCATGTAATACTGCAAATGCAATAGATTTGGTGAAAAATGATCCGTTTTTAACTGCACTTCATTTTCAGCGTCGTTTCAAATCATTGTTGAAGCATATTCTTTTACAACCAACACAACCACTTGGAAAAATTATTGACTACTTTGCAAGAGTAGAATTTCAAAACAGAGGACGTCCTCATTTACATGTATTCTTTTGGATAGAAAATTTCAATGACATTTTCGAAAATGTAGATAAGCTTGTTTCATATATAGACAATGTTATTAGCACATCTGGAACAAATTGTAATGCAAAAAAGTTTCAAACACATTCACACACTGCATATTGTTTGAAGAAACAAGGGAAATGCAGATTTGGTTTCCCTTTTAAGGAATGCAGATTTACGAAATTATTAAATCATATTAACGTATCATCAGATTCTTCCAAATGCAGATTTTATGAGTTGAAACGAGCTTCAAATGATTGTTATATTAATGCATACAATCCTTATATTTTAAAATATTGGCAAGCAAATATGGATATTCAGGTTATCGGAAATGCAGAGTCTGCTGCATATTATGTTTGTGCTTATCTTTGTAAAAGCGACCCTGAAGACTTGAAATTTGAATTGGCTGATGTTATTAATAATTTACAAGCTGATTGTTCTCAGAGAAAAAGAATGATGAAAAAAGGTTGTTGTGTGTTAAAAAATAGGAAGCTAAGTGCTCAGGAAGCTGCATATCGTTTAAGTGATCTACATCTAATATACAGTACAAGATCTTTTTTAACTTTGAACACAAATCCTCCAAATAAAAGATACAAAGTTCTTAAACCAAAATGTGAAAGAGATGGACTGGATGATGATAGTACAGACATATTTTGTGCAAATATTTTAGATTATTATAGACATAGACCTTATACATTAGACCACCTATGTTTTTATGAATTTGCTCAGTGGTACATTAAATGTTGTAACAAAAACTCTGTAGTAAATAATAAAAATTGTATTGTTTTGTTAAAGCCATATGACCATATTTATATGAGAAAAAGATCCAAAGCAATTATTGTTAGATTGCCAAAACTTTCAATATCTTCTGATGATTACTTTTACAGTCTCCTGATGTCCTTTCTACCTCACAGACAAGAAAATGATATTCTAAGAAATGCAAAAGAACAGTTTAACTGTGCTCGAGATGCTTTTGTTGCTAAAAATAAGTTTATGCCTGTACAAAATGTACATTTAATAACACTGACAGATGAGATTGAAAATGCAGTAAAATATGTGCAATGTTCAAGAATAGAATTGTCTGCCATGTTTAATCCCGCCACTTATGAAATCGACACATTTCAACAGAGCAGTCAAGAACAATTATCGGATATCTCATTGAATACATCTTATTCGTTTTGTACAGATGTTGAATTTCAGAACAAAAATGTTACTGAAAAAAATGGTTTTGATACAGATGAAAAGGAATTGCATGAACTAAGTATACCAACAATACCAGCAAATACACTAGTTTTAGAATGTCAGAAACTCACCACTTGTCAGAAAAAACAATGGATTTCATTGTGAAATATTTTACTGAAAAAAGTAATGAAAAGCAACCTTTTCAGATATTTATTACGGGTGGGGGAGAAAAATTAGGTTACGTGTTTTTGCGTTTATTTTTCATACATTGTAAATAGTACACAAATGTACTTTTTACCAAAATAAGAATATTAATAAATTCAGGTGAACACTTTTTCCAAACATCATTTTCTTATGTGAAGAAACATATGTTTAACAATTTCCATGAAATTCTGTAAAATACAAGTCGCTTTTTTCTACCTTTTTCTTTTTCAATTCTAGCAATCAAAGGGTCGAGGGTTCAAATCCCACTGAGGCCAATTTTTTTTAAATTCTGAATTTTATGACTTACATTGCAATGGTGTACGGAAGAGATGTTATGATTTTTTACTTTTTTAGTGAATTATTATTTTTGAAATACATGTGATACTGATATGACGATTTAGCTAAAACCTTGAATTTTTTTTTTTTTTTTTGTTTTACAAAATCATTGTTATGTGACATTATTTAAATTAATTTTAACAATTTTTTAAAAATAATTTGCAGTTGAATTTTACCTTTTTTTGGAAATATTTGAATTAATGTGTCAAATCTGTAAAGTCCTTAATCCGGATCTGAAAATTCCTCATGTGAGCTTTTGTTATGGATAGGAACTCTCCCATACATCCATCAAAAGACTTCTTCTCAGACACTACTGGTCACATTTCATTCATATTAGTCAATGGCACCTTTAGACCATTGCCATTCTCATTTGTGTTTCTGGTAGCTTTGGCTACTAAAAGTAGGTCATTGTGACCTATATAGCTAAAAACTAAAACAATAAAAATTATGTTATATGAAATATATAATACAAATACCAGTTAAATTTTGATGTGCCAGATGTGCACATTTCGGAAATTCATTCCTCATCAGTGACACCAAAATCGAAACGTTTGATACATAAAAAATATAAGCCAAACAGTTGAAAATAATGAATCTAAAGTTTCAAATTTATATAAATCCAAATCCAGCTAAGGAATGCTGTGCATGAGGGAACAAACCTTAGTTTTAAATTAATTTCAAATTTTAAACGACTGAAAATTTTGCTAAATGGTACATTTTCTGACAGCACAAAGTACTGCCTACTGAGTTATGGATACCCTCGGGGTAACCACTTCTATTGAGGCAACATGTTATGAATTACCAGGTATTATCAAGACATACCAGTTACATTTAAACTCAGGTGAGCAAATTAGGGCCATCTTGGGCCTTTTGTTTTAATTTATGTCATAATCACCTACATAATTTCTGTCTTTGCTGTTTCAGGTCTCTCACAGATTCAGGTAAAACAGTGAAACGCTTTAAAATGCTGATGAATATAGCTAAAACCAAATAAAATGACATCGATTCTCTCTGTAATCAAATTCTGAAAAGGTGCTATCACACTTTTTTTCGTAGCAAAACATCTATCAATTTGAAGTGTGAAAACAATATGATCAAAGAGATGGTTAACCTAAGCATTTTTAAAATAACTTTTTATATTGCTTACATCTTTAGATTGTTCAACATGCTGTCAAACATTGATGTGTTCAATTTCTTACATAATTTTATGGGGATAATAAAGGCAGATTTCGATAGAAATTCTCAGATGGATATGACAACATGCCTAACAATAATAATCAACATGTTTGCAATGTTGAGATACAACATTGCCTCTCAGTCACCCATCATACATGTACAACAGGACACGTATGCCATTCCAAGACCAATTAACCGCATAGGTCTCTTAGGATCGGGATTTTCTGGAGATCCAGAGCCAAGCCTACCGGCATTCAGTCCAGGACCACCAACACCACCAGCTTATTCAAGGCCAGATTTTTCTTAAGAAATAAGAGGTAATTTTTTTTATATTATTTTTAATAGCAGCAAAATTGCAATTTTTTGCAATATGGTACAAATGTCACACAGTTTTGCATAGACTCTATCAAAATCAATTGCATAGATTAAACAAAAAGAATTACCTGTTTTGTAGAAACAGAAACATTTCTCAAAAAAAGAAAAGAAACAAGTAGTAGTATTGTAACAGCTGGTTCTGGGAGCAGAAGCAGAAAGCGGGTATTTGAAATTCCATTATGGGTATGTTTGAAATATTTGAAATTCTAAGATGGGTGACATTCCATAGATAGTAAGATGGCTGACATTCCATAGGTACCTCTACATTCCATAGATAGTAAGATGGTCGACATTCCATAGATTTTTAAAATTTGGGAGTTTCACAGGGATACTCGCAAAATATGTTTAACATGATTAGAAAATTCAGAATTTCCCATCCAGTCTTGCGACACTAAAACGATAATTGGAGGCTTTTTTGTTAGCATAAACATTCAATGATATTGTAATAAATATAAGACAAGATTCTACTCTATCTGTTTGTACATCATTATACTCCGTAACGCTTCTAGGGAAGAAATCGCGATGATATCTAAAACTTGCTGGTATTTAAACAAACATATTTAATACATCGCTGCATGTGAATGCTTGTGTTGTTTCATAAGTGTCAATTTGTAACTCAGGGCTCGACATTCCCGCTTGTCCGATTGTCCGGTACCAGATGAAATTGCCGTCGGGCAAGCAGAATACCATTTCTACTTGTCCGACGGGACAAGTGACAAAATTGCGGAACTCAGGAAAAACCCCATTTCAAAACGAAAGTAGACAGCCACATATTATACACAGTAACTCCCGATTATTCCGAATATAGTAAATGCATGGTCAGATCGATGCTTGAATATCATGGTGATTTTTAAGGTTTCTGTTCAAAGCGCACACCTGATTTGGATTGAAAAAATTCGGTCAACACGTTGTCAATCCGTCATGGATCTATCAAAATTTGGTTTTAAAATACCGGAATCGAAAAAAAGAAAGACAGATGACGAAAAATTGGCTCAAAAGAGGGAGTATGAAAAAAAGAGAACCAGGAACTTTCAGGACGCTTGGTCAAATGAGTTTGATGGGGTGACTTACGATGAACTGAATGGAGTGATGTATTGTAAAATCTGCAGGGAGCATGATAAATTCGCAGACAAGTCGTGCTCGATGTACATTGGAACAGCTTCATTTCGAAAGGACACGTTAATTGCACACTGGAAAAGTGATACACATATGAAGTGTGCTTCAAGAGCTGCCCTTGAAAAGAAAGCAACCCAAACATCCTGCGATGTTGAATTTGTTGGTCCTATAGTTGACTGCGCTAGAAAAATTGACAGTACACTTGATACACAAATCCAAAAGCTTATAACTACTGCTTATTTTGTTTGTAAAGAGGAGATGTCATTTACAACCTACCCCTCTTTAGTCACTCTTCAAATTAAAAACGGACTTGACATGGGAAATTTTTATAAAAGTGACAATGCTTGTAGAAGGTAACAAATAATTTTTAAAATATTGTAGTTTTTAAAATAATGATTGTAAAAAAAATAATAAAGAGTAAAGAGATTAATTTAAAAAATAAAGAATAGTTTTAGATCACAATAAACCATGCAAGAAAACTTTGGATAAATTGGAAGTATTTTATCTAGTCAGTCATATTTATCTAGGCAGTGTAAGTATATAATAATTGAAATGATTTTGGAATTGTTCATCTAGGCAGTATCAAACTTCATCTAGTCAGTTGCTCTGTAATGTCATCAAAATTAAAGCTGGGATTTTTTTAATTTGAACAAATCAACTAATCCTAGAATATATTGTAGACTAACATAATTATTTATTCAGCTTTTTATATTATCTATTCTCTACTGTTCAACAGTTGTAATTGCTTTTGTGTGTGTGTTTCATCTTGTCTGTTACTTGTCTTATGCTTAATAGTATTATACTTTTCCTTAGTACTAATAACTGCTTTTCTGTTTTGCTTCACAGGTTTGTACGTTACATATACAGAGACCTATATGAACGAAGCCTTCAGATTTTGTGTGAAAAAAACTTTTTCTCAATTCTAATTGATGGTGCAACTGATTCTTCAGTAACTGAAAACGAACTAATTTACGTTCGGTTTGTCCATGATGGAATACCAGAAAATGATTATCTCAGTGTTGAGGATATAAAAAATGCAAATGCTGCTGGCATACTTGATACTATAGAAACTGCTTTTGCTCGAGAACACATAAATGATTGGAAGGATAAATTGGTTGGGTTCGGATCTGATGGTGCTTCAGTCAATTTAGGTTCACGAGGTGGTGTTGCAGCACTGTTGAAAAATGAGGTTCACCATTTAATAAGTATTCTCTGTGTTGCACATCGCCTTGAGCTTGCAGCATCTAATGCTATCAAACACCACAATATCATGAGAGACATTCAAGACATGTTATATGACATTTACAAACAATATCATTATTCCCCCAAAGCTTTGAGAGAACTTAGGGACATAGCAAAAGCCCTTGAACAAAAAGTTCTAAAGCCTACAAATTTGCATGGAACAAGGTGGCTACCTCACATTAAGCAAGCACTTGAAGTACTCACATCAAACTTTATTCCAATTTTTACTCATTTTGATCATATAAGGGCTGCACGAGCAGGTAGTGCTGAGGTGCAAGGTAGGGCAACAAATGTGAACAAGAAACTCAAAGAATATCCATTTTTGTACATGGTGTTTTTTATTTTGGATGTTCTCAATGTTCTTGGTCAGTTAAGCTTAATATTTCAGAAAGATGACATTACACTATCTCACTTACTTGATGCTGTTACAACTGCACATCAGTCACTTGTAGAATTGAAAAGTTCAAATGGAGAAAAACTTGAAAAGTTTATTTCTGATGTTGATGTGCAAAATGGCACTGGAACTTATTGCGGTATACAGCTGAATAATCTTCAAGCTGCTGAGAACTTTCATCAGAATAGGGTTCAGATTGTAGAAGCTGTTACAGATGCTCTCCAAAACAGATTTAGTGCTATGGAACAAGACCCTGTACTCAAAGCAGCTGTTTTATTGTTAGATTTGTCAGATTATCCTAATAATAGAAATGATCTGGCAAACTATGGCAATGTAAGTAGTGATGTATAAGTGGTTCTGGGAGGGGTACCGGGTACCCAGGTACCCCTGAGGATTCCAGGGTATGTAGATACCTGGCATTCCTTAGATACCAAGATGGCTGTCATTCCATAGGTACCCCAATACATTCTTTAGATTTTAAAATGGTTGACATTCCATAGGTGCCCTTGCATTCCATAGATAGTAAGATGACCGACATTCCATAGGTGCCCTTACATTCCATAGATAGTAAGATGACCGACATTCCGTAGGTATCCCCAACACATTCCAGAGGTTTCAAGATGGTTGACATTTCATAAATACTGGTTTGCCAAATTCTATACTTCTTAACTAACTTTGTAGGGCGAGGGGGTAATTATATTAGCTTTTAAGCTAGAAAGTATATCGTATAGGAACTTCTGATATACATGCAAAATATTTCTAATATTTTTTTCAGAAACACCTCGATTGGGGAATTTTATTTCAAAACGATCATCTAGCTAACTTAGATTACTTCTACAATGAGGTCAGACTCGGAATTTTAATTCACTACAAGAGTAGCTTGAACATCAGATAAAAATGTTTTGTATATGAGTGAATATTTGACTTTAAAGTGGGTCTGAAAAAGTGATTACTATCGTTAATACTACTACAACTAAAATGGTACTATCGTTAGTGGTAGCAGTTGAAGACAAACACGGGGCGATAGTGTTTTTAACAATGTTATTACTACCGTAATTGGTAGCAGTCAAAGACGCACACGAAACTGATAACCTGGGATGATAATTGAGGTGATTAGATGGTATACTGATTATAAAATAATCGGACTTCGGGTGGGTTACAATGGGTTTATATTACTTTCAAAAAGAACAAAAAAAAAAAAAACATTAACCTGCAATATCATTAACTTTTATTCTACATAATTTTGGTTTTTAAAATTTTTGTATCACAACAAACATTATACAAACAACTGTAACAATGATATTTGGAATGTGTTGATAAGTTACATCTTTAATGTAATTTTGTAGCATAAATAAACTATTAAAGTATATTTTAAAATAAATACTCTTATGGTAAAACGTATACGATAAGAATTGTTTATACAACCGTTTATAAAATTAGTAAAATTAACAAACATTATACAAACAACTGTAACAATGATATTTGGAATGTGTTTATAAGTTACATCTTTAAGGTAATGTTGTAGCATAAATAAACTATTAAAGTATATTTTAAAATAAATACTCTTATGGTAAAACGTATACGATAAGAATTGTTTATATAACCGTTTATAAAATTAGTAAAATTAACATATCTGTTTGAGCAAGTGAAAAGTTGTAATAATATTTTTAAAATTATCTAGACTAATGAAACATAATTAAACACATACGTATGTAAAATCACAAGATATTCAGGCCAACCAATTTAACCATTGTATCCGTTTTTGAACACTACATGCCCCCGATGATTTATTCTACGCATAAATGAAATGTCCAAAGTAGACAGATTTTCTTTAAAATGTATTAAATCTGGACCGATTACTAAAATGAAAACTATACGGTATAATTATGTTCCAAAACGAGAACCTTGTGCGTTAAAATGTACCGATCCGGATAAATTGGTTGGCCTGAATATCTTGTGATTTTACATACGTTAAAATGCTGGATTTATAAACAAACTTTGCGAAATATAAATAATGCATTATATCAGCCATATATTGTACTAAGTGGACATAAAACGCATGTCCTTTATAAAAATGTGGTAAATACTACCACAAGTATAATAAAAACAACAACAAGGTAACACAACTAACAAATTCTTCCATGAGTATTTTACACTAGTAAACATTTTTTACCATATAAACATTTAAAATTTCTACTCCTTATATTACACATCAACTAATAATTCTACTCTAAGTCACACAAAAAAATTGAGAGAAGAAAAATTAACAAACACAACAACAGCAAACAAAAACTTTATACATTCGTTCCCAGAATTTAACTGCTATAAGTCGTAACTGAATAAAGAGATGTAGATTCATTTCCAGAAAATATGCTATTGTAAAGGATGTCGTTGTAAAGAGAGTTGACTGTAATAGATTCCTATGTAAAAATTAAAAATACTGAAATACTAGACATACTAGGTAAAATAAAATATGATAGTCCCATAAAATAGAATCTCTTGACTAAACCATGCTTCACTAACATCAATATTATTACTAAAATGTAAAAGCACCGTGCGTATGTATATTTTTTACAATACCGAAAAATCTAATAGAAAAATGCGGATAACATTTTGTTTAGTAACCTTTAATTTCAAACTTTGGTGACACACAAATATTGTCAATATGTTATGATTTTTAATAATAATTATATCTATACAAATCATTGTACTCTGAGTATAAATAAATCACGTAATGAGATCACAACATGTTATCGTTTAAAGAAAAATATTGTCCAAATGTTATGATATTAATAATAATTATACAAATCTTTGTACACTGAGTATTAAATAAATCATATAATGAGATCACAACTAACGAATTACACCCCGAGTGTATTATAAGATCACATGACACACATATCGTTTAATTAAAAAAAAAACATAGTAGATTCCGATTACAGCAAAATTTTAAAACAAATCCCTGAGTAGCATATTAATCATGTAAAAGTATGAGATCACATGAAATGCATAATTTTGAAAATATATATTTAAAATACTGTTACATATAAAGTTTTTTATTAAAACTATATCAGCGTGAATATTTAGATTACATCAAAATTGTCATGATACTGACCAGCGTATAATTAAGTTTCAGACACGAAAGGTGTCCAGGTATTGACCAGTATAATTATCTAAATTAGATCGCTTTGACCTCAGGTGATTAAATTTTTGCTATGTTAACACGAAAAGTCGGTTATGAGATCACAATTTTCAGTTTAACCTTTAGAAGTAGAAGTTAAAAGTGCAGAATGTCTGGACGTTTAACATATTCATTTGTAATAGATAACACTTACTATGATATTCCACTAGCAGTGTGGGATAACATTTTAACTTTATACGAACATTTTGGTTTAGAATTTTGCCACAATGTGGCTGCCTTGTATGTGTTTGGAATAAGGATCTATACTACCGCTAACCGGAATCTTTAAGAATGCAGGTAAGAAAAAAATACATTTCGATCAACCTTGTTAAGCTAAAAATTGAGTATGCGGAAACAACTTTATAATTATAAAAACGATGTGAAGAATTTAATCAAACCCAAATCTTTGGGGCTGTCTCCGATTACGTTGAGGTCGAGCTGGTCGTGGTCTCGGTCTTGCAATTGGATCATTTTGTGCAGGTTCATGTCTCGGCCTTGCCTGACGAACTGGATGTGCAACATCTTGTATAGGTTCTTCTACAGGTTGTAGTGCAGGTGCAAATAATCTTATAAGTGCATATACAATGAGTAATGTAGCGTATTTAGAAATATCTACAAAAGTGAAAAATTAATCATTATAAAGTTGTTTCCGCATGAGGATTTTGAATACTAAATATAACATTGTCTTGAAAACAAAAACTGCAGTGGTAATGACAAAATCCTTTTAGTCTTCTACTGCGACACAGTACTATCCCGATGAATACAAAAGAAAAAACTGAAAAAATAAATTTATTACGCAAGTTTATCATGGGGAAATGCCTCAGGTGTAGAATAGTGTGGTAGATCTATTTCCTCCCCAATTGCTGTCCTCCTCTGTTTTTTGCATTTCATTCTGACGCAGTAAATGGTTAAAATTATGAGAGAAGCTGAAACAAAAAAAAATTGTTTCAGTTTTTGGTATGATTTTGATTTATTCAGGCAAAACTATTATTTACTTAATATATGTAACCCGTCTAATTTATGCCCATCTATTATGACCTCAACCAAAACAAACAAAAATGATGAATACATTGAAAAGAAATTAGAACTTGGGGACGGAATAAATTAAGTTAGATATACAGTATTATTAATTGTGACAGCTCCACATATTAGTAACAGGTTGGATTAATTTGTAATATTATAACATAATTACCTGCTATGGTGATTAGTATGGGGTATAACCACTGCATGTACCACGTATCTGTTTCCTATAAAAGTAAAAGAGAGAAATTTGTAGCTCTGAAAACAAGAGGCCCATGGGCCTTAACGCTCACCTGAGAATATCTCCAAAATTGTTTACAAAGTGCAACAGACAATATATCAAGTACAGAAAATTTAAAGAAACTCAAGAACTCCCAAAAAAATTAATCAGAAACATTCAGTCACATTTCATTAATAAGCAGCTAATATGCATAAAGTGACTGTAGTCTTCTTTTGCAGCTGTCACCTTGACCTTTCAACATATGACCTTGAATCATATATCAAAATGATTGCCACGTCAATATCTACAATATTCCAATATGCATGCCTATACAAAAAGTTAATAGTTTACAAGATAATTAGCAATTTAAGTCTTCTTTTGCAGTTGTGACCTTGATATTTTGACATATGACCTTGAACTATATATTAAAATCATCATCATGTCAATACCTACAATATTCTAAAATACATGCCCATACAAAAAGTTAATAGTTTTCAAGATAATTAGCAATTTAAGTCTTCTTTTGCAGTTGTGAACTTGACCTTTCAACATATGACCTTGAACCATATATCAAAATGATCATCATGTCAATACCTACAATATTCTAATATACACGCCTATACAAAAAGTTAATAGTTTTCAAGATAATTAGCAATTTAAGTCTTCTTTTGCAGCTGTGACCTTGACCATTCAACAAATGAACTTGAACTATATATCAAAATGATTGTTGTCGCAATACCTACAATATTCTAATATACATGCCTATACAAAAAGTTAATAGTTTTCAAGATAATTAGCAATTTGAGTCTTCTTTTGCAGCTGTGACCTTGACCTTTCAACATATGACCTTGAAATATATATCAAAATGATCGTCATGTCAATACCTACAATATTCTAATATACATGCCTATACAAAAAGTTTATAGTTTTCAAGATAATTAGCAATTTCACTTTTCTTTTGCAACTGTGACCTTGACCTTTCAACATATGACCTTGAAGCATATTTCAAAATGATCGTCATGTCAATACCTACAATATTCTAATATACATGCCTATACAAAAAGTTAATAGTTTTCAAGATAATTAGCAATTTAACTTTTCTTTTGCAGCTGTGACCTTGACCTTTCAACATATGACCTTGAACCATATATCAAAATGATCGTCATGTCAATACCTACAATATTCTAATATACACGCCTATACAAAAAGTTAATAGTTTTCAAGATAATTAGCAATTTAACTTTTCTTTTGCAGCTGTGACCTTGACCTTTCAACATATGACCTTGAACCATATATCAAAATGATCGTTGTCCAAATATCTACAATATTCTAATATACATGACTATACAAAAAGTTAATAGTTTTCAAGATAATTAGCAATTTAAGTCTTCTTTTGCAGCTGTGACCTTGACCTTTCAACAAATGAACTTAACTATATATCAAAATGATTGTCATATCAATACCTACAATATTCTAATATACATGCCTATACAAAAAGTTTATAATTTTCAAGATAATTAGCAATTTAACTTTTCTTTTGCAACTGTGACCTTGACCTTTCAACATATGACCTTGAACCATATATCAAAATGAGTGTCATGTCAATACCTACAATATTCTAATATACATGCCTATACAAAAAGTTAATAGTTTTCAAGATAATTAGCAATTTAACTTTTCTTTTGCAGCTGTGACCTTGATCTTTCAACATATGACCTTGAACCATATATCAAAATGATCGTCATGTCAATACCTACAATATTCTAATATACACGCCTATACAAAAAGTTAATAGTTTTCAAGATAATTAGCAATTTAACTTTTCTTTTGCAGCTGTGACCTTGACCTTTCAACATATGACCTTGAACCATATATCAAAATGATCGTTGTCCAAATATCTACAATATTCTAATATACATGCCTATACAAAAAGTTAATAGTTTTCAAGATAATTAGCGATTTATGTCCATTTTTGCAGCTGTGACCTTGACCTTTGAACATATGACCTTGAACCATATATCAAAATGATTGTTGTCGCAATACCTACAATATTCTAATATAAATGCCTATACAAAAAGTTAATAGTTTTCAAGATATAGTGACAAATAAATAATTTTTAGCAATTTTCCCACTAAGTTCCTTGCCATTTCCCCATTTTGAGCCCCATCGCTTTCATTTGTGCAAATCTAAAACTAGATGACCTTAGAATGTTATAAGTGAAATAACTAAGGTGTATCACTTGTACATTCAGAGGAGAAGATTTTTAAAGTTTTTCACTATTTCCCCCCTTATGGGGCCCCAAGGGGACATAACTCCTTCATATGTGCAAATCTGAAAGGCCTTCACCCAGACATCATCATCACCAAGTTTCATCAAATTTGGGTTGGTAGTTTTAGAGGAGTTGATTAAAATGTAAAATGTTAACGCACGACGCACGACAGACGACGGACGGTGAACCATCGCAATAGCTCATCTGAGCTTTCAGCTCAGGTGAGCTAATAAAATATTTAACCACAGTCAATGTAACCAAGAACACGTCACAATATAAGCAAAATGACAGAAACAAGAAAGGTCAAACAGGTTTAAAAAACATCGTCAGTAAAACCCCAACTTTTGGTAAACACTTTTGTAGGACTTACCTTTGGAATAATCAGCAGTTGGTGATTTAAAAAACTAAAAATATTTATAATGTAAAATAGTACCTGAACTTTTTGGGATGTAGTTTCCGTTGTAAAATTGAACGTCAATGTGATAGTTTTCATCTGTGTTGACGTGGGGATTTTCTCAGTTGATACCAAAATGTTCGTTGTAGGTTCAGCGGCACCGGACAGAATTTCGGAAGGTGTGGATGTCGTCTGTGTCTGAAAACAAAAGTAATAGCAGAATATACAAGAACAAAGACACCAATAGAGGAAAGAATATGTACACATTGTTCAGAAATTGAAAATGAAATCCATTTTATGATTAAATGCCCATTATATGAAACAATACGAAAACATTTATTTTATTCCTTTCTTATACAAGAAAAAGATTTACATTTTATTAACAACACGGAATTATGTTGTAAATTGTTTGAATATGTACACCCGTGTGTGTGTGTGTGTGTGTGTGTGTGACTACATAAGTCCATTTAAAAAAAAAAAAAAAAAAAAAAAAATTATTGCAAGCTTAATTGTGATACTTACACATTCAATTTTTCCAATAACAAGATGGCCCCGAGTATTCACAAAATGCACCTGAGCACATAATGTCAGATCTCCTCTTTCAATTTCCACAGTGGAAAGTATCTGTCCTGATTGTATAAACAGGATTGACGACGTAGAAAATCTGTCAAATGATATCTTCTCGACTAGTGCTAATCTTGATTTAGTTCCATCAAAAGAATAAAATGGCTCTGGTCTGTAGATACAGCGCAGCCTCACTACCTCAAACCTGCTATTTGTAACACTTTCACATGTTCTTTCATTTATTTCAAATGAAAGAACCTGTGCAGCAAAACACAATACAAATATTAAAAGCATCTTCATTGTGTAGCAGCTGCTGAAACAATAACAGCGAGTCCAAAGGTCAACTTATTATGTGACCACACTTAGTGGGTTAGATAACATTTATGTAAATTCGAACATCACGTGACCACATCTTAGCGGGTTAGATAACCTAATGACCGTAGTTAATTTGTTGGGGGTCTTCCCGATTCTCCCACTTTTAATTACTGGTAAATATAAACATTGGTCTTAAATGTTATTTTAGTAATTATAGTCTATTTCCTTATCCTTCGTTTCATTCACCTGGATTTTTACCCTGTTAAAATAATTTGTTCTTTGAATGTAAAAAACATTTTTAAAAAATAAAATTTTTAAAATACCTGTTATTATTGTTATTATTATTATAGCACTAATTATGATAATAATTGGAGTCAGCCAAATAACACTGATCAGTCATAATTTAAAAAAAGTTAGTTAATTCTACCCTGTTAAAATCATTTGTTTTTTTTATATGTAAAAATATTTTTAAAAAATAAAATGAAATTTTAAAAATGTCCGTTATTATTATTATTATAGCACTAATTTATGAATTATGATAATAATTAGAGCCAGCCAAATAACACTGATCAGCTGTAATTGTATAAAAAAATAAAGAAGAGAAAAGCGTCAATGTAACACATACGCTTTATTTATGATAGATTGATTGAATGCGATTTACTTTCCCGAGGGTCAGTGGTTTACTCCGGTTTCCTCTGCCTTTCCTGAGCAGATCACCTTGGTCTTGATCTTGATGTTATCAATTTGGTGTGTGACACATCACAGCACAGCAGGATCGGATAAAAATCATTCTTCAAAGTTTTTATAGTCCTTATATTACTTATATTTTATAAGTTTAATTGTAATACACAAGCTAAAATAGTCATGTACAATGCGACTGGCATTTAACGTCTACCAGGGAAAGATTTTGAATGTTTACATTTCTCATGTTATGATTTTTCGTGCATTTGAAAATTTACAGCATCTTGCATTTTAATCCTATTGTTCTAATTGTATATCTAAGGGATTAATTAAAAGTGGGAGAATCGGGAATGAACCAATTTGTTGTGATCATTTCATTATTTAAAGATTTCGCTTATGTAGTAATAAACGAAGATGGCCCTGGGTATTAACAAAATGCACTCAAATAAATAAATAAATAAATAAATAATTTTAAAGCAGGCGTTAAGAGTTATATTGAGAACTTTTTTATCATAGTACATATTGTATTATTTATTTCTTTTCGACAAAATTAACAAAATCAGGATAGGGGTGTGTAAGTAGGTCGATACAATTCAATGATTTAAATTATAGTTGAATATTAAAATATGATAATGGATTTAAAGTCGACACCCGTTTTGTCATGTGACTGTTCAGCTATACTTCTTCATCCAATGATTACTCTTAAAAAACGCGCAAAGAACATTGATCGTATCTCTATAATTTACCACATCATATATAAAATAAAAAGTACATTCAAGTTTATTCCCCATTCAATCCAAATCAGCATGGAGACAAATTATTTTCCCACACTTATTCAAAGAACTAAGCACAACGGCGAAGTGGAGCTTCGCACGTCTTTTGGACGACAAAAAGCTCTGACTGCAAGCAAATCTAAAGGCTACATATATGTTAACCTATATGATAATCGTTCCAAAGACGGAAAAAGATCGACAGACAAAATATCACTAGGTTTAGACGAATTGGATAAACTGATGCTCATCCGTACAGCAATTGAAGCAAACAAGGACGTATTTAATGAGGTAAGTAAACGAATAACGAATTAAATCAACATTTAATCCCTGACTTTTTCTTACATAAAAAATAATTAACGATTTACAAAACTGATTTTCTTTCATATAGAATAAAATATCTCACAATTTTTTTTTTAAATATTTCATAGACAGAGCAGGGGAATCAAGTCAACCCTAGTATGTTTCAGACAGAGCAGTATCAGCCTAATATTTTCCAGACAGAACAACAGGTTCAGCCTAATATTTTCCAGACAGAATCGCAGGTTCAGCCTAATGTTTTCCCGACAGAATCGCAGCAAGTCCTGTCTAAAACCTTTCCACCTCCCCCATATAGAAGTAAAACACCTTTAAGAGAAAGCAACACAAAACCATCAACAAAAACATCTAATGATCCACCTGCTAAAAAACGGAGTTATTTTGAGTTATCAACAGATTTCCTCCAAGATATAAAAGAAAACGAATGTATGTGAAAAGAATACGCATTTAACTGTATCCATCTACATTTCACAAAATGACATTTTCCCTATGACAAAACTACAAAATAACTTGTAAACTGTTAAAATAATTTATTGAAATGGAAGAATATATTAGATAATATATGATATAAATTATACATATAAAATTCTAAAATATTGACATTTTTGTTATTTACAGACGTGTACATTTTTCAGTAATGTCACTGAAAGGATGAAAATCTAATCTTATAATGTCCGTATGCGAAAGTTTCTATTTAATTGTTTTTTTACATAACGTTTATCATCAAAAGCACATAATCCTGTTTTCACGATACAATCCATGTAAAGTTTGTGATTTTTACACCGAATTAAATTCACCACACTTTTTTTCACTTTTTTGCGAAATAAACACTCGCGATATTTGGCATGTCTCAAAGATTTTTTAATCACTGATTTAGATATTCCTTTTGCTGTATTTTTCTGTTTATTTCCGGCAAACACTAAGGAGTACATCTTGCTCCGAAGGCCAAGAAATTCTTTGACAGGATTTCCTAAAATACATAAAAGTTTTGTCATTTTGAAAATATTGTTTTTCTGATTATAATATAGGAATTTATCCGAAGGACATATTATTGTCCGACATTTTGTCAAATCAAAACATGATTTCATAATTATGTAATTATATATTATATACATTTTAACATTTTGATTATATACAATACATATATTGGAATTTATATACAATACATATATTGAAATTTATATACAATACATATATTGGAATTTATATACTTTTATGTATTTTGAAGAAAACACAAAAATGTCACACTATTTTTTTTTTTTTAACTTTTACTTTTAAAAATGACAGATGTAATTCAAATAAAAATTCACATAAATTTAGTTCCAACTGTTTCAACTTCAATTCTAAATTGCACAATTTTCAAATTATTCGTGGACATTTTTGCGTTTTGATATTTTCATTATGCGGAGTTTATATAAAGGATATGATTGTTTGTTAAATATTAATGTCGAACTTATGAAGATATTTACATCTGATTGTAACATCGATGATTTAATATTTTACAAATGAATAAAGTTTTAGTTTTAACCCAATTCTAAGTTGTTATCTTAATACATACCTTCACATTCGTCTTTAAATGTACATAATTTTTTCTTGTTAGTTGCATCATACAGCATGTGATCTCTTGGATAATTCGAAAAATCAAATAAATGTCCATCTGTCATCATGTCCTTATACACATCCTCCGTAAAAATTTCATATGCTAGAGAATCCGTATCTGTGAAAAGAACATTGATATTTTCCCATCCATATTTTGGTTGCATCACTTTGTAATGGAATTCATACATGTTGACTTTTGACAATTCCAAAATTGAGGCACCTGAAATGTAAATTGAATTGTAAAGCTACTAACGTGCTAACTGGATGATCTAACGTTCCAGTAAAATTTTACAAAGACTGAAAACATTGACTAGATTATGACTAAGATCTCATCTAAAATACTTGTACTCAGTTGGCAGATTGATTGATTGATTGATTTATAGTCCCATGCAATAATAATTTGTTCAATTTATAGAACACTGCGAGTAAAACATCTAGGATTAGAACCTCGGTCTCATTTTATCTTTACACCTTAGTTGTTTAAAAACATCTCCTTATAACCTGCAAAATAAATTATTGTATTAACATTTCTATGCTGGTGAACATAATTTAATTACCTGCATATATTGGCTGGTTCATCAATAACGTCGTCATTTTATTTTCCACACCAACCATATCTTCAGAGAAAATCTGGAATCGCTCAAAGGAGGGCTTGGCTACCAGCTTTTTTAGCGCACTTTCATTATTGACTAACTTATTAACTATGCAGCCGTTATTGTAAAGTCAAAGATAATGGAAATGACAACGAAATGAGAGTATTGTACGAGTTTTCAGCAATGTATTAACCTGGTAAGATGGTTAAGTTAAACATTAAGTTGTTTGACTAATATTTTAAGCTATGCTGTGTATTTAATTCATAAATTCTGAGTCTATTGAAAACAAGTAATAGCTTTTCAAAAATAAATGTATGACATTGTACTTACGAATTGCACATGAGCTTGAAAAAATCTTTCTCAAAATCGTTTTTGGCCTCTTTTCTTTTTTCAATATTAAAGTCGATGTATTCTTTCAACCATGCACTTTGGTGAAATTCCAATATTTTGTGGATTTTTTTAATTTTCAATCCAAGCTCCAGGTAAAGCTGTAAATTCCTATAGTGGCAAATATAATTTGGTTTATCTTGTAGTGTTGGAATCGGTTTAGATGTTTTTATTCGTCGTTGTTTCCCAAATAACTGTTTCCACAGCTTGTCACTGTATGGAGATAACTCATCATCACTAACAACCTTGTGAGTTGGTGCTAATGGATAAGAATTATGAGCATCATGAAGATATTCTGGATACATCAAATCTACTTCTAAAAAGTATCCTTTGTCTCCATTTCTAGGTGTGTTTTTCACATCAAAATTATCCAGTTCACCTTGGCTAAGCCATCTAAACAATCCTGTGGGTAATTTTTGTGTTCCCATGACACTTGAATACAATGACGTAGCATCATAATACATAAGATATGATGTTGGTTGTTCAGGGTTGTAGGATTCTGGTATATAAGGATTATTTGCTTTTGCATATTTTTTGCTAATAACACTTATTCCTCCTCTCATAGATGATTCAAAAAAGTTATACATGAGAGGATCAGTTAATAGTTCCAGTGTCGCATTACTTTTCTTCATGGCAGCTGAAAAACTCAGACCAGGCGCTGTCAGAAACCAACATGCATCTAACGAGTAATAAGACAGTGTCATAGTTCTAAATTTTTCAAATACATCTGCTAATAATAAAGTATCAGTTAGAACGTAAAGATCATGAAAATCACCTAGTGTTTTCATATTGAAAGTGTTCCAAACATCACAAGCTTGTTGATAATCTCCATCTGATATAGGCTCACCTCTAAGTTTATTGTAGAAACCTTCTCTGGGTGGTAGATGAGTTTCATTGAATTTTTCAAAACTGTCAATGTAATCATAACAATAAACATTTTTCCGTAATAAAAGTCTTGCCTTCTCATCATTGGTAAAAAATTTACGAAATTGTTGAAAGTTTTCAAGTCCATCTTTGGACAAATTTGAAATCAAGGATTCCAACGAACTGCTCATAAACTGATAAGAATCAATAAAACGCAAATCTCCAAGTGAAAATGATATATAATTTTCCATGTTTTTGGCAATACAGTTCAATTTTTTGTCTTTGTATTTGGATAAAGCCAGAACCAAAGGATGAGAATCAAATCCAACCAAGTTGTGAAAAATAATGGGAATAAAATTTGGCTCTTTCAAATTTAAATTGCATGCCTGACAAGCTGCACCTCTGTAATTTGAATAAAGAGGTGATTTTATATCTTCATTCAACCCTATATGAACATGATCTCCAACTTTAATATCATCTGCAGTAAACACTTTTCCACAAATGTGACAGTTCTTAGTGTTTTGAAATTGAAATTCACTTTCATTGTTCATTATCAAAGGTTCGGGATTTGAAAGCTTCTCTTTAATATAAATTTCCTCTTCCATAATTTGATCTATAAAATGTGTTGCAGCATTTAATCCTCTGTAGACAACTGGTGGTTTTGAATATTTATCATTTGCACAAACAACTTGATATGCATAACCACATGGATCAAAGATGGTTTGATGGGTAGTAGATGATTTGTTTGGATTAGGCAAGCAAGAGTCATACTTGGTAGCTAAAGCTTCAAAATCAGCATAAATAACAAAAGGTATTCGTATTTGTTTATGATAATCACTGAATTTTAACAAATCATTTTTTCCTTCTTCTGGAAATTTCAGTTTTTGAAAATCAAATTTTTTGCAATACGAATAATGCTCCTTCAGCAAATCCTGTCTTGTAAATCCATGCAGACAGCGACGGCAAAAATACCTCTGATTATTTACATTTGGTTTTGTGACACTAAGAAATCTATTTAAGTTTTTGATATAGCAGTAATGGGATTTACTGTCAGCACTCAAATAAAGTAGATCTATTTCATGGATACCATCACCGTTTTTTGATAAATACAAAGGGAAAACTTCATTATCTTCATAACCAAATATATTGAGTGAAATCATAGGATTTAATTTCTCAAACAAGTCCATTTTTGATAGCGGTACTGGATAATCAATATTGTTCATGTTCAGCTCATTTTCATATTGTCTATAATGATAAACTTCCTCTTGGTGATTTTTTGCAGGATGGAGAGCTGCTAATATACTCCATAAGAAACACTTTTGGTCGTTATTTTTGATGTTGATAACACCTTTGGCATTTTTAATTCTGGAGGGTAATTCCATGTAGCTAGATCCATGTAATGGTAAGTATGGTAAAATACATATTTCTATGTGCTCTACTCTCTCCATGATCCAGTTTGAACCTTTATGAATAAACTCTTCCATACTAGCATTCATTTTTTGCATAGCTTCATTGAGGTTATGTTCATTATCATCTGCTTCCAATGAAATATATACTTTACTGCGAAAATAAGTTGTGATATGATTTTGTGTACCATCTTCTAGGTCCCGCTCCATTCTTATTTTTGTATTTAAATACCACTTTATTTGACCAAATTTTTGGCGTTTTTGTCTTAACATAAACAAGATATCTGACTTTAAATCTGCATAAAATCCCAACAAGTCATACTTTTGTTGATCATTTGGGTAAATACTTATTATTTCTGCATTATTGTTCAAAGCTGTTGTAGAAGAAGTTTTGTTTTGTTTTGTGTCCTTGTATTCTTGATTGGTTGATGTATTTGTTTCTTCATTTGTAGCAGAATGTTCTGTGACAGATGTATTTGTTTCTTCATGCATTGGTTTCTTGGGAATGTTTCCACCTGATTGAATTGGATGATTTTCCACCACATGGCCAAACAAGGTTGTATAATCCATGAAAGGTAATTTACAATGCTTACAAATTAAGTTTCTTGAACTTTCACCATCAGAAGTATTATTTGAAGCTTTACACTGCTTTTGGTGAGTTTTCAATGAACACTTTTTTGCATAAGTCATATTACAAGATGAACAAGTGTAAGACAAACAATGTGTTTTCATATGACGATGCTGTTGTTTCTTTGATTTATAAACTTTTTTGCATAAGTCTTATTACAAGATGAACAAGTGTAAGACAAACAATGTGTTTTCATATGACGATGCTGTTGTTTCTTTGATTTATAAACTTTTAGACATATCAAACATTTAAATCCAGATTGAGTCTTGAAATATTCAGCCTCGGTCTTAGCAGCTGCCTCACAGAGCATCTCTTCTTCACATTCACTGAAAGGGTCTGCTTCAGTTTGATCAATTTCCATTTTTTCATGTAGATGTTCTTTCAGAGTTTCATTACTTAAAATGCCCAATGCGTCTTTCAGACGTCGGAGTTCTTTTTCTAATTTAAGGTTTCCGTTTGGATATTTCTCTTTCAGACGTTCAACAAACCTATCGGTCATGATGAAAGTACACTCATGGAATGAAATAAATTGTGTTGTAAACTTTTATTTATATGGTATTAAACTGTGAGGTATGTGATATTCACATTCCATTTTTAATCCATGTAAAATGTTATTTATGCGAGATCTGCATTCCATTCTTAAGTCATGTAAATGTGTGAAATATGTGAGATTTGCATTCCATTTATGACCCATATAAATATGTGAAATATGTGAGATTTGCATTCCATTTATGACCCATATAAATATGTGAAATATGTGAGATTTGCATTCCATTCATGACTCATGTAAATATGTGAAATATGTGAGATTTGCATTCCATTTATGACCCATATAAATATGTGAAATATGTGAGATTTGCATTCCATTCATGACTCATGTAAATATGCAACATTCCTTTCTTAAGTCATGTAAATATGTGAGTTCCGTATTTCAATTTTTAACATTCAAAAATGTGTATGTATTATGCACATACTTTTCCTATCAAAATAAACTAAATCAACATAATTTTTCATAAATTTATTTACGAAAATTACATTAGCGAATTCTCAAATCATATACATACAATTTTATAATATTAAAATTAACAAGTTGGTATAATTAGTAATTACAATGGAAACGATAACCATTTTTTTCTTTTATATGTCATTTTATGTTTGTCCTTTAATTTTAGAAATGTTTTTGGTTTCATCTGCACATACGACTGTCCTTTTCCTGTTTGCATATTATCAGCTTTGTTTTCACTCACATTGAAATTATCATGCTTCTCTTCATTTTCATTTTCATCTATACCTATGTCTTGTGTTGTTTTCTCATGTGTTTTGGTACTTTTTCTTGTTTTCTCATGATTGTTTTCTAAATTATGTGTTTTGGTACTTTTTCTTGTCTTCTCATGATTGTTTTCTAAATTATTTGTTTTGTCTTGTTGACTTTCGTCTTTATTATACTTCTCATCAGTATAGGATTTCGTCTGTTTCAGTTCTGACAGTTTGTCCTCTTTGTTATCAATTTGTTTCATCATCTGTTCCCACTTCACTTTCGGTATCAGAATCAACTCCCGACTCATATCTTAAGTATGCACGGATCAGAATGGGAAATATATGTTTAATACGAACAAGATACTTCCTTCGCTGACTTAATGTTATCCCTCTTGACACCACCTTGCGAATGGCATTTTTGTGTTTGCTCAATATATTTTTATCTCTTGTAGAAATGTGGCAGACACCGTTGAGTACATTATAAACAATTTCAGTTAGCATTTGTAACTGACCTTTTGTTGTCATTTGCAATATATGTCTAGTCTGTTGTGACGTTGCTGAAGCTAGGAATTCAATGAAACATTTGTGAATGTTTTTCTTCATTTTAGGGGTTGGTATACTATTGTGTCCTGTCCAGGTAGAAAGTTAGATCGCAACTGATAGAGTTTGTTGCTGTGTGGGTTTAAATCTACAAGAAGACTGGAATATGGTTTTTCGTAGCTTTATGGTAAGCATCCATGAAATATTTCACATTGCCGGGAAACATTTGTTTTCCAAGGGTTTGTATCTGTAACTGATCTCGAAAATTGCGAAATAAAATGAAATAATGACAATTTAGAGAAGCAGTTCTCATGGACTTGCCTTTTTGAAACATGTTTTGTAAAATGTGTATTACTGTGAAATTATAGTGATGAGAACCCACGCAGAAAATATGTCCCAATTCCTCTTTATCTGCTAACTCCGTCATTAAATCATCAAAACAAATTATTTTATGGCCTTCCTCACTTCCCCATTCAGTGAGTTCTTCCATTGATGGTAAACCTTTATGGAATTGTATATTTAAAATTTCTTGCTCCATTTCAGTGTAAATGTTTTGCCAAACACTGTAACAAAAATAAATCTTTTTTGGTGGTGATTTAAACATACCATCAGCTTGTTCTAACATCTTTTTCACTAAAACAGTTTTTCCAGAATTACTTGGAGCCACAACAAAGATGCTAGTTGGAGATTCAAATTTTAACAGACTTTCTTGCTGCCACCAAGCATCCATGTTTGTTGAATGAATAACAGAGAATGACTTCAAAGTGAAAGGTATTTGATATTTATTCTATCATCCAAAGCTTTTTTTATTTGCTTGGTCTCACTTTAAATAAAAACAAAAAGCATGATATTTCTAAAATAAGCATTTTATTAAACCATAAGACTTTTTAGTTTTATTTTACAATAATCAAAAATGACTCAAACAATACAAAAATCTTTCATCAATAAATTTATATACAAATGTGTCATTAGATGTGTAATTGTTAGAAAATGTTTTAACAATATCTTGCATAGTGTATCCTCTTGTCCGACACATTAAATAAAACAGACAATATTGTCCACATACAGTTGATTCTATACCTTGAATTCTTTGATCATTAATCAAATATTTCGGATATTGTTTGACAAAGTTCCAAATCAAAGAAGATAAATATTTGGGATGTTTCCCAAAGGAATCAAAATATTCTAATACATTAAATTCGTTTATGTATATGACAATCCAATGTTCACCAGAAAAATAATGTGTTTGTGAATTCACAATTATTCCTTCCGATCTTGAAAGTGAAATCTTGTTTATTTGGTCAGCTGCATAAACACCTTTAACTGATATCTTCATGTGTCTGTCTGAGTGTATTGCACAGTTAAGTTGTAAGGTATTCATTCTACTATGATGTCTCTGACACTGTTAATTTCAAAATATCCAGGATATTCTGCATATATGATACACGTTGTTGGTGTTGGTAGTGGTTTGCTAAACTGCGCTTCTAGTCTCACATTACCTTGCTTTAGTAAGGTTAAATAGTCGCCGCCTTCGCCAAAACTGGGTTCCAATTCGAAACAATACAGTGCATAACCACCAGCTAAATCGTGTCTGTTTAGCTGATTTCCTGTATCACACAGCCATTTATCTGTTGCTTCAAACATTTGTATAAAGGCAGGTATGGTTGTTTCTCCAGAATTTACATCGTAACTGAGTTTCATCACATTGCCGGATACAGGAATAGAATCCACAAATAGGCCGATTTGACTCAGATCAAAATGATGAAAATTATATCCATTTAAAGTGTATGACCCGGCACCTGCTTCAGATTTAACAAATGCAATGACTACTCTGTTGGGTTTAAGACCTTGAAATAAGTTGTCAAAAGCACACGAAATCTGTCCAGTTGGTATTGAAATTTGTTTTATTTCCGTTCTAGTATATGGATATTTGGCATTAGTTTGCTTTAAAACCTCCGCTTGACCATAAATGACAGCTGGATTAACTTGAACTTTACACACTTTCAGACAGATATCCTCTATAAAAATCTCATAGTCTGGAGATGTTTCACTTGTCATTAAATAAAATTCTGGTTTTGACCTGTAAAACTTCACACTCACAGCCACTTGATTTAACAGATATCTGTCTAAACTAAATAAGTCATGTAAAATGGGTCCTTCCATATCTACTGATTTCCCACCATTAAAGAACTGTGCACGTTCATATAGAGCTGTATTGCTACCATTTTCAACATCGTTATCGTCCATATGTCCTGACGTATCTTTCAACCACAATTGTGATGTTAGTTGCGACATCTTTGCTTGATTACCATATTTCAATAATGTTTGAATCATGGCCTTGTATGGATAATGACTTGTTGTTGAGGTTATTGATTTTCCTTGAAGAGTGACGTCACATTGTGAAAACATGGAATGTAACAGCAAGTTTGAAGGTCCGACAAATTCAGTGGAAAGATATTTACTTCCATCAGAATGCTGAATTTTTGCTTTCACATATATTTTTGATCTTTTCATGTCTATATACTCCATTCCATTCTGTCCACTTATGATAAATTCTATCGGAGTATTGTTTCCCGTTAGTTGTGAAATGGGTCTGACTTCTTGGAAATAAACTTTTTCTATGGCAGTTTGTGTTGGAGGGAGTGTAAATAAATTGAGACTGCTTGGTTGTGCTTCTTGAAACTGTTCCGTTGTTAATGCTGCCATGGTTATACAAAAATATCTTTCAATGAGTTTCTTTTCTTGTAAGATTTCGTTTTAACAGATTTTGACTTGGTCTTTTTAGTTTTCTTTCTTGGTTTTTTCTTCTGAGATTTTTTGTGTGGTTTAGGAGACTTCTTGACTGTCCGACGTCTTTTTGATGAACTACCTTTCATTACAGATGTTTTTCTTTTTATACTCTTCTTGTGACGATGAATTTCTGATTTAGCCTGATCAACTGTTTGTTGTGTTGGTGAAACCATCTGGAGTGTCACCTTGTCAGACATGTTGTTTGGTGTAACGTCCGAGACATGCTGATCGATCGGAACCATAAACCTTCTAGAATTTGTATAGATAGAACCTCCACTTTGATGACTTAATCCTCTACCACTCATATGCTGTATATATGGATTATGTTTGCCACTTCCTGCATTTTCATAATATTTCACCCACTTTTGAGGGTTAGGGATATATAAATGTTTAAAACTCATTTTAAAAAAATGGAAATGACTTGAAGTGAAGTGTTATCGTTGCTGGTTGATTGAAGAATAAAGCAAAATCATTGTTTCTGTCCTTTATATAGATGTCTATATCATAAATTGTGTTGTTTTTTACAGGAACATAATGCAGGTGTTGAAGTACAGTGTTTGACTTTTCCCATGTTATTCGACGTAGAAGTGGTTTCTTCTCCCCCTCAACAACAGATTCACCACATATGCTAGAATACAGATACAAGCTTTCTGGATTTTGAGATGAAGATAATATGTCTATGTCTACCAGTGCTACTTTCCATATACCATCCAAAAATAATGGTGTATTCAGGTGCGTTTTAAAATTATATGGCTTATTTTGTGGGAAAAAATTCAAGGATTTATCACTACTGAATGTTACGTATAAACTCATGTTTTCCTCACAGCTGACGAAGTTTAACTGATATCTTTTTCTGGCAACCATTGATTAAATTTGTTGGGCCAGCCTTCGAATTTACAAAGCCATTCAATTTGACCATTACGACGTCGTTTACGTATCTGTTTTTCTATAAACCATAATGCATCTTCATCTTTATCCACTTTTAATAATTCATTGGAATAAAAATTACCTTTGATTGGTTCATTTAAGAAGTCAATCAGTTTAAACATGGGAATGCCTTGCATGCGGAAACGTTTATCAATCTTAAATATTTCACGACTGAACTGTTCGTCAAATGACCTCTTGAATGTAAAGTTTGTATATGAAACTCTGACCAAGTCTCCTTTTTTAAATCGAAAACGTGTTGCTTTTTTACTAGTTTGTTTTTGTGGTTGCAGGTACATGTAGGCAAATAAATCCGCAGAGTTGTCTTTATTGACAGCTTTAGGTGCAATATTATCTAATGACCTATGTGGTGTTGCATTGTAACTGTCAACTAATGATTGTAATACATCTACATAACGATGTGTTCTATTTTTGGTGAAATAACGATACATCATTTTCTTAAACGTTTTTATCACACGTTCTGCATAATTTGCCTTTGTGTTCGAGTTTTGGGTGGTGAAAGGATAACTATCTTGTGATTTTAAATAGTCTTTTGTCAGTTTTGATGTAAACTCTCCACCCTTATCAGATCGAAATTTCTTCGGTTTACGTCCTTTAGCATATATCTTCTTAAGTGCATTGACTATATCTCGACCAGTTTTGTTTTTCAGAGGCTCTACCCACAGAAAGCGGGAAAAGATGTCAATGACAAATAAAACATATTTTACACCATCATTCCATTTGGATAAGGATGAAAAATCAGCCAAATCTGCGTCGTGTTGTTCATCAATGTTAGAGACAATGACTCTTGCCTTTTTAAATGGGTTTCGAGAATACCTCTGGAGACTGTAATCATCTTGTTTGTGTAACCAACGGCGTATAGAGTGTTTACCAATATCATCAACACCATGTGTTTTCAGAACTCTATATAATTTATCAGGTCCAGAATAAGCTGCGGCCTTGGATGTGTTGTAATATAATTGTTCCAGTAAATTGTTAATTTTCTGTGTTTTCTTGTTTCTTTTATCTGTAAAGTGAATGAAAAGATGCGGTAGTATTTGGATACAGTAATAAGTTATAACAGTTTTAATTTTCATGGTTGATACAGCTGTCTTCTTTCTTACAAGTATAGACTATAATAACTTATTTTTGTATCCAAGTGCTACAGTTCATTTTCATTTTTCATGTAAAATATATTTCGAAGGAAATACCAGTGTCATTCTTCCCGATAAAGCTGGTTTTCTCACATTTCTTTTATCCTCTCATTTGGTTGAAAAAGTGAAATAATCTTGACTGCATTGTAAAAACGTCATTCACCACGTTATATGTAAAATGCATTAAAGTCAAAGAAGTGAGTGAGTGAGTGAGTGAGTTTTTGTTTAAAGCCGCATCAGCGTTATTGCAGCTATTCGCGGCTAGAGAATGTTAAAAATATAACAATATATAAAAATAATATTTATGTGAAACTAAATAGATAAGATTTTCGAAAAACAACATTTCTGATAAAAACCAGTAATATCACAGATAAGTTATAATAAAAGCCTGGATAACATATGATAAAAATTATATTTTATTGAACAAATTTATTTCCCGAAGGAATTTTAAAATTTGATGCCCATGGACATTACTAAAAAGGTCTTGCATCGATGATGCTGAATAAAAAGTATCCCTTGTAGGAGCAAAGTCCACGCAGTCCAGCAAAATGTGCTGGACAGATTGTTGACCTTGACAAGGGACACATTTGGGAGGTTGATCTCCCTTTAAAATAAAAGAATGAGTAAAAAACTGTGGCCGATTCTACAGCGTCTAAGGACAACACCCTCACGTCTACTATATTGAGACAAAGGTGTAAATCCTAGACAAGGCTGTACAGAGTGTAACTTATTATGTTCCTGTCTATTCCAATGATCTGACCAAAGACCATTGATATAAGCATATATCAATGGCCTCAGATCTGTATAAGGAATGAAACAAGGTGTAATTTCTTTAGATAAAGCTGCCTTAGCAGCTGAATCGGCTTTTTCGTTACCTTTTTTACCAATCTTCAATAACATCACACGCTTCAACGTTTTCAATAGTCTTTTCAAAGTAAAGGTCTAATTGAATCTCCTGATCTAACATAATACAGTCATGATGTTTTTGACTACCATGATTAATTTGGCAACCATAACAGTTCTCTATAGCTGTCTGACGTAAGTTCTTTCTGATCTCGTTCGCAAACACAAAATTGTAGAGATTCACACATCTCCTAGTATAATCCACATTTGCGACTTCATCTACTATTACTTGCTCCATTTTGTTGAAAAATTCTTCAAAATCATAGATCATAATTCTGTGAAAGTCAACACAATTGTGGTGAAGTCGAATTGGCAACATCAGCTTATATAGACATAAAAATATGTGAAAAATTAGGGTTTAAACATTTAAGGAATGTCCACCATCTTAAATCTGAGGAATGTACATGTTAATCCGAATCTGAATTCCATCTATTTACAACAGTATGCCAATCAACATGTAATGTTTCTGTTTCATTGTCAATGTCCTTGATTTCTAATTTAATCTCAAACACTATTTCTTTTCCATAACGCTCCTCTATTATGTATTTCAATTTATTTTTCAAATCTGTAAGGTCTTCATCAAGTTGATCCATCTTTAGTCTTGATAATATTGTCAATGGTTTTAAAATGTTTCACACAAAATGGTTTAATATTTAACCTAACTAGCGAATTAAATAGTGTCAGGGTATGTCAAACCAGTATTTATGAAATGTCAACCATCTTGAAACCTCTGGAATGTGTTGGGGATACCTATGGAATGTCGGTCATCTTACTATCTATGGAATGTAAGGGCATCTATGGAATGTCGGTCATCTTACTATCTATGGAATGCAAGGGCACCTATGGAATGTCAACCATTTTAAAATCTAAAGAATGTATTGGGGTACCTATGGAATGACAGCCATCTTGGTATCTAAGGAATGCCAGGTATCTACATACCCTGGAATCCTCAGGGGTACCTGGGTACCCGGTACCCCTCCCAGAACCACTTATACATCACTACTCCTTACTTAAAATTGAATGTTTACTTTTTTATATAAACAGGTTGTGAGAACAATTTTAAAAGTTTCTTATATTTAATATGTTGTTTTTTCGATGACAATATTTATTTTTAAAAAATTATATTTTTATTACAGTCTTATATTTGTAAGCACATTCCAAGAAAGATATTCCATACCGTTGATATTTTTATCTTTTGAAATTAAAATGGTCAACTTTTAATGCTACCGTTTACCATGATTAGAAGCGTTTGTTAATATATAGAATAAAAGTTAAATAATGATAATACTTGTCTTTGTTTTTTCTTACTGTTAAAAATCAAATGTCTTAATTTTAACTCAATTCTATTAGAGAATTACGAATTTTTACATTGAAATTATAACCCACCTACCACGAAAAGCTAATGTGGCATAAGCAATTTTACCTTATCGTTGAGATGAGAACCCAACCTAGGAAGATCGTAGCAATTAAAGTCAATTATTTTATCATTAGTAAACCACTTTACGTGTCATCACTCCTGTTATCATTCCTTGTTTATCTTGTACTCTGTCTTCCAAAGGTACCATTTGCGATAGTAATTACCTTTAGGGTGAGCATCATTTTGGTTATGTTGATAACCTTATCCATTTCCAACAATTGCCTTGGGGGAATTCTGATAACAGCGTGTAGAGATTTCAATCAGTTAAATGAGTCTACAATTAACATACTCTCATATGAAGATCCACCCAACTGGAATGTGTTGGGGATACCTATGGAATGTCAGAAATGTCAAACCTTTTTAAAATCTAAAGACGTCATTGGAATGTTAGGAATCTTGTCCACCATCTTGCAATCTCTGGAATGTCCGCCATCTTGAAATCTCTGGACTGTCCACCATCTTGAAATCTCTGGAATGTCCGCCATCTTGGAATCTCTGGAATGCCAGGTATCGGGTATCTGTCCCAGAACCTCATGTATATCACTACTCTAATTGCATTACCAAAATATTCTGTTATCTCCATTTTTTTACAAAAAAGGATAAAATATATAACACATCACCAAAATATCGTTCGTCACATAAATAACGGGAATTCTGAAATAAATGTCACATAAACCGCTCAACCTTCCACCTCCAACAACACAACTCCACCTTCATGTTCTTTTGAATATATCCGTTTCTTTACATAGGTCTTAAGTAACAAATTCACAAATACAATTTGTCTAAACTACTATTTCATATGCAACATCTGAATACCGGTACCCTCTTGCAATAACACACAACTGCGTATCAGGGTCCGAGTAGAATTCGACACGTGTACAGGTAAAACTCAAAACCGAACACGAACATCGTCTAAAAACAAGCCGAACAACCTTAATTATAACTTACTTGGACAGATGGGACTTGCTGAGGGCACTATTATAGACTAAATTTGAACATTTTTTCAATAAAATGTATTTAAGTCTGTCAGATATATAAACAGCTCAAAGCTATATGTCTGTCAGGTATGAACTTTATGCAATTATCCAGTCTTTAATTGAAAGGTCTTTCATTTGAATTAGATAAATAATGCTTATCTGGAAGAAAAACAGCTCAAAGCTATAAGTCTGCCAGGTATGAACTTGAATAAAAATTTTATAACTTATAGGCAGGGTTTGGTTTCACAGATTAGCCAGATCTAGCAAATTATACAGAACCAATGAAAATACTTATTTAATTTTGATAATTTTGGAAAACATGAGTTACATAAAGAAAGTCAAGTGAGTAGGTTGGAGAGACCAGTCTAGCTTGGTCTGCGGGTCTTGCTCGTAGAACTGGCCAGTTATTGTTGAATATCTCAGTTATATTTTTTAAGATCATGGTTATTGTTATAAGTTTCTGAAAATGTGATTTTTTTATGGAAATGCTGTTTTATTATGAACTAGAACCTGGGCATTAAAATAAAAGAAAACTGTAAATACAAGATGACTTAATTAGTTCTTGTAGTACTGTACCGGCATAATTCAGATATTGCGTCATCTCAGGGATGGCATGCACACATGAGTCTGTGGCTCGGGTCGAGCTAATTCCCAACAAATGACCAGACCATAGGACAATAAAGATACCTACCATACACAAGAGTTCTATGGCATTTAGACAACCAGCATGACCCCATTCATAAATTAGCAAAACGAAAATCGGAAAAAAATTATACCAACCCTAAAACTAAACCCGATACAGGAAAATATTTTAAAATGAAACAAAACTGACAATGAAGGACGTTCACATACGCCCATTACCGAGACACTAAATTCCCATTTAGTCGACCCATAAATCTGGAAAGCATGTCTATCATAAATTTTTCACTGAATTACTAATTGTCAGAATAATCCGACTGGCGGAGTGGTCAATGCACAAAGTATACGGAAACAAATGTATATTACTTAAAAGCCTAATGATATAAGATCTGAATATAGATAATATTTATTATAATAAGCAAGTACTGTCTTAGACGAACGTTGCAACTGCAACAACATTTTTTGATTATAAATTATGTTAAAATTAGTTATTTCTTATATCGATAAGTCAAATGAAAATGGTTATTACACTGTATACAAATGTAATCAACTACATCAATTTTATTGGAAATGCTTCCATTAAACAAGGAATAATTAATACAATTATTTTTGTTTAAAATGACAATGTGCTCTTACGTCCGATATCTTCTGCACTAATGTATTTTGCGTTCATACATTTTAACAGGTTCGAAAAACAAAGGTTGCTTTGGTTGCCAAGTAGTGTATGTATCACAGTGCCTCTCAAAAACTCCGGAAGAAGCTAGTGTAAAATTTGACAGTTCGCCTACCAAAAGTTAACGTTTTTTCTTATGGTACTCTAGCCTAGTTTCCTCCGCCATAACATTACTGACCCCCTCGACAGAATAGATACATCATTACTCTATTTCGAAAAAAATGCGACTACAATTACTTATATATTATTTTGTTTAAATAAAACTAAAAGCGTCCTTCTTGAACGTTGTGATCTTCGTTATATTAGTAATTGTATTTCGTATATGTTCCAATGATCTTTCTCGTGCACCATTTTCCCTTTTCTTGAACAATATCAAAACCCTCAGAACTGTAGGACAAATCAAAAACGTCCACTACGTCCCACTTCATCTCCAGACAGATATCTTTGTATTTATTGTTTGTTTTATCAATCACTCCCGAGGAATAATCCATGTTATTGTTAGTGATGTAACGGTATCTATTGTCTATACATTTATTCACTGAGCGAATTATTACCACAACCTGAAAAATAAATCAATTTAAATGTATAGATGTTTAAATGCGAAATCCTTTATTTATGACAAGTTCCCGCAATAGAGACTGTTGACACGTTCAAAATGTGTTACAAAAAAGTATTTAAAAGATTTCTTGCAATTAACACGCTTTACGCTTTTATATAAAATATAAAATAAATGAAGATAGAAAATGGATATCCTTTAGAAACTATCGCACGAATGGTACATATCTTAATATTTCAATTAGCAAATTAATTTGTTTAGGACCAAATCATTTTTTTTTTCAAATTTCAGCTAGCTCTGACTAAAGCAACATGTGTAGCTGAATTATTAATTTTGATTTTGAACAATGATAATCATTAATGTCTATCAATAAAACTTAAGTCTATCAACTTTTAAAATCTGCTTATATTCCATGTTGTCATTTCTAAAATTTCAGAATTATTTGGTTTATCACAAAGGACAAAGGAAATGTATGGTCCACGCCCTTTTTCACTCACGCCCTTTTCAAGATCTGAATGAAATATAATTAAAGTCTCCCGATTTAGTTATTATACAATTTTACGGTAAGTTGTTTTTAGTATATCAAGATGTAATTATTTTATCTGTTATCAGACTCATCAAAGAATTACCACATCCTGAAATATCGCTACTATTGTGAAATTCTTCGCAGCGCGATGTCCGTGTTGCCTTGAGTCGAAACGCTAAATAATAATCAGAGTAGAACGAAACGTCGAAAATTATTTCCTTTTAACAGCAGCACATTATGCATATTGCCCTTGGTGTTTATTGTAGCGTTTTGCCGATGTAGCCAGGTGTTTCAATACTTGAACTTGAAAATTTGGTAGCGTAAAACACTATTCATTCCTCATTATAACAGTGAGAAGTTCATCTTCTTTCTAGGTAGCGCTAATTAATCTTGACTGAGACGTTAAACACCTATTCTCACATAAGTCCGCCATATGAAGAACAGAGATGAAAAAAATAGAACTTGATTTTAAACATTTAATACAACTTTCATTTGAACAAACAACATCTTTAGAAACGTAATGCAAATTTTCAGAACTCAAACTCTTATAACGACAATATAACAACAGTTTTTCAAAGCAACACTAGAATTCATTCTGAAATCTACGTTATCACAATCGGATAATTTTAACGTTTAACCATCCTGTGTATATTTACAATAACTTTTGGATTATTTAAGTTATTGCATCTATATTGTATTCTTAATTGAACAAATTGAAAGTTTTAAACTATTCCCTTAGATATATTATTGAATTATCACATTAATTTCTCCATTTGCTATTTCAAATAAGTTTCTTTACAAAAGTATTTTATTAAATTCGTATTAAGTTTTGTCTTTCTATCTAAAAGTTGATATGGAATTTAATAATCAATTTAGTAAGACTTGGATGTAACGAATTTCAATTATTCAATTTCATATTCAAATATATATTTTTTATAGAAGTCTGTAAATGTACATAACGTAAATTACACTTTTTGATAACGTAGATTTCTATATTAATTAGTTTGATTTCATTGGCTATAGCTGAGTTGACCTTCTGATTCAATTCTTTTACAAGTAAGAACTTCTTTCAAGTTAATTTGCAGATATATATAAATCAAAATTACGGCGCATATTGCACCTCACAGTTTAAACTCCTGTTTTTGTTTTCACAAGACACAAACACTCCTTATATACGTAAGCGATGTCTGGCTAATCAAGTCTGTTATTAACACCCCCAGAAAGTATCCATAGTGTCTACATAAGTTCTATTAATAATGAACTGAAGTAGTGTGGATTAGGATTAAACATTATATAACATAGTGTATAACGTAGATTACAAAAATTAGGCACACACATCAGGTAAGTATTTGGAACTCTATTTCGGGTAACAAATGATAAAAACTTAAAGAAACATTATGTGACAGCAATAAACCACTCCTGGAACAAATTTTGCTAAACAATACTTGGTCACTGCATTTTTGCGAAACATTCTATGATATAATCGTAATCCATAGACTGCAACTGAAAACTCCTCCCACTTCGACCTAATGGTAAGGGCTCTGAAATTTTACAGATGACATTACATAGCTCTACATTTAAAATATCTTCCGGTGTTGGCCACTTGTAAAATTCCCTATGGTTCATAAGGGATTTTGTCGGTCTCGGGAATGATACCTCAAAATCTTCATCAATACCAATTACTTGGCCTATATGCCAATCCTTTTCATACATAACAGCTACCCAATCGGACAATTCAATTACGTTGGCAGTTAAGTTGGAGGCGGGGGTAGTCCCTTCGGCGTGAGTATCTGTTCCCGATTTGCTGCTAGTATTTGTATCAGCAACCTCCATAGGAACTTCGTTCTGATTTTGTAATACGGGTTGTTCTACCGTGTCAACTAATATGTTATTTGGTGCTTTTTCTGCTTTGACCAACAGCGATTCCGTGTAATCATGAGGATTGCCGTCAATGCATTCACGACAGTAACATGATGTAACACAGGTTTTGACTTTGTTATTTGTTGATGGAAACACTTGATGAAGAAGTAATGTCCCTTTTACAGCCATGAGGGTAACTGCCTTGTAAATTATGGCAATATAGCAGAAGAAACAAGTCAATATATAAAACCTAGTAATGTCAGGAATAAGATAATATTCCATAAACTTCTCTGTGCATATATAGACTTTTCTGCATATATAGACTTTTCTCAGCAACATTTCTCTACTTTATCAGATTACATATATGTATCTTTACATGATTTTATGTAAATCTCAAATGAAAATAACTCTTAAACCAATAAAAGATGCATCACAATTTAATTTTCATATTTATCTTTCAGTTGCTCAAATCAATTCAAAACTACAAAGTATAAGGTGCTATTAGGGAAGGGAATTGAAAAAGGTTAAAGGCAGCAAAAAAAGTGGTTCAGGTACTGCTGATATTTATGTATCAAAGTGGCCTTTGTTCTGTTACATGTTTAACGTAACTTTATCAATCTGAATGAGAGTTGTCTCGCCTTAACTATGTTGGTGGTTTATTGGTTTTATCTGTATTATCTCCCTTTGGAGAACTCTTGTTTATCGTTTGTCATCTACACGTGTGAACTCTAACAGCCAATCTTGTGGAAAGACATTAATAGGACTACGGTGTAAGTTTTCACTCCATTGATAGCATGAACTTAAAGTACAAAGACCTTTCTATTTACGTCATATGTAACTTATAAATTTATTCCACTTATATACAAAAAATGTATTCAGTTAAGCACTTATCGTGCACTTGCACTTGTAGTTTCCTCATTACTAGAACACCTACATAACATTCATAATTTAGATAGTGTAGCTCTGAGTTGTACTTATATTCATGTGTATAAGTTTTAATTCTTTTCTTCAGGAAAACTGTGTATTTGTACCTGTGGTAAATCTTTTTTTTTATATATATTTTGTAGTAAATTACCGCATACAAGTGAGTGTTCAAGATAATAAACAATAAACTTTATACCTATATGAACAGCTTGTTAGGTACTCTGGAATACGAGCAAGACACAATCTTTCAGTCTTGGCTTAACACAGAATAGTAATTTAACCGTAAAAGATGAGTGTTACCGATTCACCCTCTGAGCTTACTCAAGTTGATGATACAAACATTACACGCCCCACAAGGCAACTTAGTGCTAAAGCATTAGAACTATATGCTACGAATAAAGACACTTATTTACAAAAATTAGAAGATGTTTGGTCGCAGGTAGAGTTCCACTTAATTTCCACAACTTCCTTGATTGATCTCTCAGCACTGCAAGACTCTGAGAGAGCTCTGATTGTCAGTTATGATAAATATTGTGCTGTTTCGAAGGATTATATTGAATTCTTGTTACGCGCAAAAACAGCTGATGCACAAGCTTCACTAACTCATCACAGGGAAATGATTTCTAAACATAAAGAGGTGGTTAGTGATGCCCTAAACAGTATTGATGCTCAAAAACAACCACTTTTAGAAAAGGAAAGTGTAATTTCACATAGGACTGGGCATAGTGGTAGGTCACAGAGGTCGGATACTAGTTCAATTTTAGCAAGTAAATTAGCTAAATTGCAAGCTAGCAAAGCACGAGTTCAATTTGCTGAAGATGAAATAAAAATCAAACGTGAACAAGCCCTGTTGTCTGAGAAGGAGCAAATTTCAGAGGCTAGTTTTAAACATGAACAAGCTGTACGTTCGGCGAATGTTGCTCGTAAACAAGCAGAATTAGATGCAGAATTGAAACTATTACACGACCGTAAAGAGGCAGCAGCTGCTGAAGCGGAATACAAAGCAGTACAGTCCATTTGTAATGATTTTGAAGAACCGATACTTCAGAATGATAAAGTAGAAAGTCCAGAAATACGTACAAGTCAGTTTGTCGATACACATTTTGGAGATTCAAGAAAGCCAAATATTGTAGATACTCCTAATGCTAAAAACGCTTATTGTGAGAATCCTGGACAGGCAGTATATGCACCACCACAATCGAAACTAAATCCACATGCACCTGTTTTTCAACATAATGGTTACAGTGGTAAACAAAATACTACAATGACAACACAATCTAATGAACATATAATGGGGATGGAATTTACACGTTTTCTTTTGAAGAAGGACATGTTGTTGTCCAGGTTATCACACTTCAATGACAGACCAGAGACTTATTCCATTTGGAAGGCAAGGTTTAAGGAAATAATGGGTGAGTTACAAACCACTGCTTCTGAAGAGTTAGACATGTTAATAAAGTGGCTGGGTCCGGATTCTTCAAGACAAGCTCTCAGTATAAGGCTAGCTAATGCAAGTAATCCTTTGCGTGGTGTTGATCAAATATGGTCTCGTTTAGATGATCGCTATGGTTGCCCGGAAATGGTGGAGGCTGCCTTAAAGCAAAAGATATTAAATTTCCCGAAACTTACAAACAAAGACTCAAAACGTCTTTACGACCTCGCTGACATTTTGTCTGAAATTGAAGCAGTAATGGAAGACACACGATATAAGTCGCTTTTGGGTTACTACGATTCATCGTCAGGAATAATACCAATAGTGAATAAACTACCTTACAACATACAGGAAAAATGGACAATGCATGCTGCAAATTACAAAAAAATGAATAATATGTCATTTCCTCCATTTTCTATATTTGTAGAATTTATTCGTGAATTAAGCAAAATCAAAAATGATCCAGGTTTTCAATACGAGGTCACAGGTAATCCTTCAAAACGAGAGAGGTTCCCGCGTGTATCGGGTACAGGAATACATGTTAGTAACAATAAGACAAATTTGCATGGACAAAATAACATGCAAAGTGCAAATGGCACTTCTTGTCCTATACACAAAACTTCAAAACATAATTTGAACCAGTGTAAAGCATTTCGTGCAAAGCCCATAAGTGAAAGAAGGATACTCTTAAGAAATTATGGATTTTGTTTTAAGTGTTGTAATTCAACTTCTCATGCACAACGTAACTGTCGAGGAAAGGTATATTGTTCCGAATGTAAGAATAGTAGTCATGCTACCGCTTTGCACCTGAATGTAGATACTAGCCGTGATGGATTGGATGCTGCTGGATCTGGGTTGTCTCATGGCGAGGAGGCTTCATCTCAAATTAAAGAAACTGTAAATACAGGTGTTGATGCTAAATGCACTGAAATTTGTAATGGTTTTCCCGGAAAGTCATGTGCAAAGATAATTTTAGTCAATGTTTATTCAGAAGGTAATCCAAGAAATACACTGAGATGTTACGCGATATTAGATGAGCAAAGTAATGGATGTCTAGCTAAGACTGCATTTTTTGACTATTTTAACATCGGGAGTAACAATATAGAATACACACTTTCCTCATGTGCAGGCCGTATAACTACCTATGGCAGAATTGCAAGTGGACTAGTAATCCAATCATTGGACAAGGACGTAAATTTAAAATTACCAACCTTGATAGAATGTAATGACATACCTGATAACAGGGACGAAATTCCTACACCAGAAGTTGCAGAACATTTCACTCATCTGAATGATATAACTGATGGTTTACGTCCTATCGACGATTCAGCGGAGATATTATTGCTAATAGGAAGAGACCTACTTGAAGCACATCATGTTCTTGAACAACGGATAGGAAAACAGAATACACCATATGCTCAACGACTCCGACTGGGTTGGGTTATTGTCGGCGAAGCATGTTTAGGAAAGGTTCACAAGCCAGAAAGTGTAAATGTGTATAAAACAAATTGGATCAGTTCGTGTCGAGAATCAATATTTGTACCATGTCAAAATAGGTTTCAAGTTAAAGAAAATTACGTTTCTAGCAAAGAACAAAGTTACACGGATTTAAGCTTGGAAGATAGTTCAGGATTGTTCAGCGATGAAAGGGACTTTGGGATAGGTATTTTTAAATTGACTGAGCACGATAATAAACCTGGTCTATCAATGGAAGATAGAGATTTTATTAAAATAATGGACACCAAGTTTCGAAAAGATGAACATGGAAACTGGTCAGCGCCTTTACCTTTTAGACAAAATCGACCTGCATTACCAAATAACAGGAAACAGGCTGTAAAACGAGCTGTGATACTAGATTCAAGTCTCAAGAAGAATCCCATAAAAGGAGAACATTTCAAGGCATTTATGCAGAGAATTTTCGAGAATGGTCATGCAGAAATAGCTCCGCCGCTCAGTAACACAGAAGAATGTTGGTATCTTCCGATATTCGGAGTATATCACCCAAAGAAAGTTAATCAAATACGTGGTGTATTTGACTCATCAGCGAAATATCAGGACATATCTCTGAATGATGTATTATTGCCCGGTCCAAATTTGACAAACAGTCTACTGGGGGTATTGTTGCGTTTTCGTCAAGATGTAATTGCAATCACTGCAGACATACAACAGATGTTTTACTGTTTTTATGTTAACAAAGAACACAGAAATTATCTAAGATTTATATGGTATCGTGACAATGATCCGAACAAAGAATTAATAGAATATAGAATGTGCGTCCATGTTTTTGGAAATAGCCCATCCCCGGCTATAGCGACATATGGATTGAGAAAATCTGCAAGGCTTGCGGAAGCAAAATATGGTAACGACATGAGGAGATTTGTGGAACATAACTTTTATGTAGACGATGGTTTGATTTCGTTACCTACTTCTTTAGACGCTGTCGATCTAATGAAGAGGACCCAAACTGCTCTCCAATGTGAAGGTAATCTTCGACTTCATAAAATTGTTTCAAATAGCAGAGAAGTCATGCGTTCTTTTCCTACAGAAGACCTGGTTTCTGAATTTAAGGATTTAGACCTCGATGAGGATTCTTTACCGCTACAAAGAAGTTTAGGTATAATTTGGGACATTAAGAGTGATGTATTTGCCTTTCAAGTATCAAGTGAAGATAGACCTTACACACGTCGTGGTATGCTTTCTACAGTTAATAGTATTTTCGACCCTTTAGGATTTGTTGCGCCTATAACTGTTCGTGGTAAATTGTTGCTAAGGAAAGATTGTCAAAGTAATGATCTGGGTTGGGATGATCCCTTGACAATAGATTATGAAACAGAATGGAAGAATTGGAAAACTTCTTTGAAACACCTTGACAATCTACATGTTCCGAGAACATATTCTCCTTTACCATCAAATCAAGTTAAGAACAGAGAATTGCATGTATTTACTGATGCATCCGAAAAGGCTATAGCAGCAGTTGCTTACATGAGGGTTACTGGAAATAATGATCAGATTCATGTAGGTTTTGTATTTGGAAAAAGTAAAGTTGCACCTATACATGGACATACAATTCCTAGATTGGAACTTTGTGGAGCAGTTTTAGGAGTTGAAGTAGCACAAGAAGTTTGTAATCAACTAGGAATTAACTTAAGATCAGTGAAGATGTATACTGATAGCAAAGTAGTCTTGGGCTACATAAGTAACACGTCAAGGCGTTTTTATACATATGTGAGCAACAGGGTTGAACGGATTAGGAAAGAAACTGACTCGGCTCAGTGGAATTTTGTAACAACAGATAAAAATCCAGCGGATTGTGCTACAAGGTATCTCTCATCGGATTGTCTTCAAGATAGTATGTGGTTGCAAGGACCAGATTTTCTTAGAGTAAGTGATCAGTTAGATGAAGGATCGAATACGAATTTTCCTTTGATCGAACCTGAATTTGACAATGAAGTTCGTCGAGTTGGGTCTTGTAAAACAAAGGTATCAAAGAATATTGGTCTTAACTCACATCGATTCGAAAGGTTCTCCAGTTGGAAATCGTTGGTGCGAGCATTAGGTAATTTGATGCACATTGCTTCATCATTCCACAATCCTAGTGTATGTAAAGGTTGGCATGTTTGTCCAAACTCTAATATACCATTCCAGCAAGTGGAATTGTTTATAATAAGACAGGTACAAAAAGAAACCTATTCAAGGGAGATCAGTTGTATAGAGTCTGGAAAACCGTTGTTTAGAGACAGTTCGATATTAGAGCTCAACCCATTCATAGATGATTGTGGTGTTTTGCGAGTAGGTGGTAGATTGAATTATGGAAAGTTTTCTATCAACGAAAAAAAATCCAGTCATTGTCCCGAAGTGTTACATTGCGTCACTTCTTGTCAATTACCATCATGAGAAAGTCAGACACCAAGGGAGACAGTTCACCGAGGGTGCACTAAGATCTGAAGGATTGTGGATTGTTGGAGCAAAACGATTGATATCAAGTTTGATATATAATTGCATTAAATGTCGCAAACTTCGTGGTCGTACAGAGACTCAGAAGATGTCAGATTTACCTGCAGATCGGTTAGAACCTGGACCTCCTTTTACATATATAGGAATTGACACCTTTGGACCGTGGTCCATATTAACAAGGAAAACAAGAGGGGGATGTGCAAACAGCAAAAGATGGGCGATTCTCTTTACATGTTTGACAACACGGGCTATACACATTGAAGTCATTGAAGAAATGTCTACTTCATCATTTGTCAACGCATTTCGCAGATTTGAATCTATAAGAGGTCCAGTGAAAATCATTAGGTCAGACAGAGGTTCAAATTTCATAGGATCAACGGATTTGTTGAATGTTCAAGCTATTAACGTCGAAGACAAGGATATCAACGAATACTTGCACGAAAGGGGTACAGTATGGATTTTTAACCCTCCCCATGCATCTCATATGGGTGGTGTATGGGAGAGGATGATAGGAATATGTCGCCGAATTTTAGATTCAATGTTATTAGATTCATCATGTAAATTGACTCACGAGGTGTTAGTAACGTTAATGGCCGAAGTTTGCGCAATAGTGAATAGTCGTCCATTAACTAATGTTTCAAGTGATCCAGAGTCGCCAATGATACTTACTCCATCTATGTTACTGACACAAAAAGTGAACATCCCAATTAATATCACAGACAATTCACATTACAAGGACATGTATAAAGCACAATGGAGGAGAACTCAGTATTTAACAGATTTATTTTGGAGTCGATGGAGAGATGAATATCTGAAAACACTTCAGAACCGTCGAAAATGGAACGAAGAGCGTCCTAATTTGCAAATAAATGACTTAGTTTTATTGAAAGAAAAGGATCTATGTAGGAATAAGTGGCCCATAGGATTGATCACAAGAACATTTGCAAGCGATGATGGCAAAGTTCGAAAACTGGAAGTCCGCATTATCAAGGACGGAAAACCAACCACTTATATCAGACCAATAAGCGAAATTATAGTGTTACATTCCGGATAAATTTTGTTATATTTTAACAGTTCTAATGTAAAAGTAGTGCAGATATATGAGTGGTGGACTTTAGTATTAGTTTTGAATGAGGGTGATGCTGAGGATCCCCCTCCTACGGTGGGCTTAGGTGCTAGTAACCAATGCCCCAAGGTTTTGTTTTACTATTTTGAAGAAATATTTGTTTAGTATTTTTTGTTTAAATCTATAGTGATATAAGTAATATCAGGCGAGGAGTGTTCTGTTACATGTTTAACGTAACTTTATCAATCTGAATGAGAGTTGTCTCGCCTTAACTATGTTGGTGGTTTATTGGTTTTATCTGTATTATCTCCCTTTGGAGAACTCTTGTTTATCGTTTGTCATCTACACGTGTGAACTCTAACAGCCAATCTTGTGGAAAGACATTAATAGGACTACGGTGTAAGTTTTCACTCCATTGATAGCATGAACTTAAAGTACAAAGACCTTTCTATTTACGTCATATGTAACTTATAAATTTATTCCACTTATATACAAAAAATGTATTCAGTTAAGCACTTATCGTGCACTTGCACTTGTAGTTTCCTCATTACTAGAACACCTACATAACATTCATAATTTAGATAGTGTAGCTCTGAGTTGTACTTATATTCATGTGTATAAGTTTTAATTCTTTTCTTCAGGAAAACTGTGTATTTGTACCTGTGGTAAATCTTTTTTTTATATATATTTTGTAGTAAATTACCGCATACAAGTGAGTGTTCAAGATAATAAACAATAAACTTTATACCTATATGAACAGCTTGTTAGGTACTCTGGAATACGAGCAAGACACAATCTTTCAGTCTTGGCTTAACACAGAATAGCCTTTTTTCACTACCTTAGATGCCTTCTTAAGAGAACAAATAATTCCAAGACAATCTACAAGTACACTGGTAGGTAATATTTACAATGTCAACATCAAGCTTATTTGATCATTTCCCACTGCCACGGCACTTGACCATTACTAATGAAAAAGTCACAAAACTCATCACGGATGTCTCTGTATTCTGTTCTACTTCTATTTCCTCCTTGATTGGACAAATTTACAAAATTATCATGTGGAGATGGACCACTACGCCAGTCACCTCCGGTTATAGTTGATTTTCAATATCCTCAGAATCCATGCTTCCTGGTGGCATATAAATATCACTAGCTTTTACTCTAAGAAAATTATGAAGGGCACAAGTAGCTAAAACTATTATCTCAACCTTTTCTGCATCTAATGCGATAGGCCGGCGAAATATAGCAAATCTATTGGACAAAATACCAAATGCATTTTCAACTATTCTTCTTGCTCTAGATAGTCTGTAATTAAATATTCTTTTAGATTCATCAAGCTCTCGAGATGGATAAGGTTTTAACAAGTACGCTTTCAGTGGAAATGCTTCATCTCCTACGATGACGTAAGGCACTGCATTTTGTCTCCCCATTAAGGGCTTTGGAGATGGTTCTGAAAGTTCAGACTTTTCCAAACATTCGTGTAAAGAAGAATGAGCAAATATTCCTCCATCACTCACACGACCATTGCAGCCAACGTCTACATATATAAATTTATAGTCAGCATCCACAACAGCCAATAAGACAATGCTGAAAAACCCCTTGTAGTTAAAAAATGTCGAACCACTTCCGATTAGACATCTAATAGTTATATGTTTGCATTCATAGCACCTAAACAATTAGGGAAATTCCACTTGTCATCATATTCCTTCGCTATACGTTCCCATTCATCAGTTGAAGATGGCACCTGTAAAAATATAAAAATAAATATTTTAATATAATTAATTTTCTCTTGTAGGATTCTTCATTATTAAATGAAAGTGATGAGGATAGTGATTTTAGTCAAGATGGTAGTGTTGCTAGCCAGTCTATAGATACACCTGCCTGTAAAAAGAAAAAAAGAAATGCAACAGAGAATGTAATGCACAAAGCTGTATCTCTGTTGTCATCAATAGAACAGTCAGGAAAACAGAGGACAGGGACCCCCGAACAAGCGGAGGATGAAGATATGACATATGCAAAACATATTGCAAATGAAATGCGAAAAATAAGAGATGCTAGAGCAAAGGCACTTGTCAAGATCAAAATCTAACAGTTGATATTTGAGGCTCAGTTTCAGACTCCTTTAAGTACAACAAGTATGATGCCATCCCACCATGACGCTATAGCCTCATCACAGCAAAACCAGACTGCTTCATCTGATATAAGTTATCCATTATCTCATATGAGTAGTTTAATGTCTACTCAATTTAACTAATATGGACACTAAATTTACTGGTTTTAATTGTTTTTCATCAATCTTTCAGAAAATGTGGAAGTCTTAATTACAACTTACCTTCAAGTACTTATCCTTTAACACTGTATAAATAGCTTTACACGTCTCTGGAATTATATAGGACAATGTCTGTTTTGGAATTCTGAATAAATATTCAAGAGACTGGTAGCTATCCCCTGAAAAATCAATAAAAATTGTGTACATTTATCTTGTGTTTTTTATTTTATTTACAGTATTATATATATATTATGAATTCAAAACTATAGTCTTATGAATAAGCAAAAAATGTAATCAGCATGTTAACAGAAGACAACATGTACTTCCATCATGTATGTTATATCAAGTTCAGCATTATATTGGTTTTTCATTTGTTCATACAAAAAACAAAATTTATTTAGAGTAGAAACGTTATCCACAACGATATGACATGTTAGATGAACATCTCCAATCAAATCAAAACTGATAATGCAGGGCTTTATGTTGAATAGTTTCGTTCAATACTGAAGTTGAATGAAAAATTAATACCTGTTGCAAGGAATCTAAGTGTTAGAGATAATCTTTCAGCGGGTGGTATTGCATCTCTCATACAAGTATCCTTTCTTTTTATTAATGGAGTAACCAGCTGTAATAGTTCTTGAAATGCTGCATCATCCATTCTTATAAAATTTTTGTAGCTCTTTGGGTCTTCTCTCCTCAACTCATCCAGTAATGCATGATGTGCGCCAAATTTACTTCTCCGTTTGATCCAAGGTCTTGTCCAGCATTTTCTTTTGACTTTTCTCTTTTTTAATAATTTCATTGCAGCACATATCATAATAATAGACACTGTTATAACCACTTCATCTTCCATTGCTGACACCAAATGGCGGGAAAAAACACGAGGGAAGTGATATTTGTTTACAATCTGATAAGATTGATCTTAGCGTGTGTACAAGTGTGTATTATAATACAAAAATCTTATAATACAAAGTATTATAATACAAATCTTATCATGTGTACCGGCCTTTATACTATGTCAAGTTGTTCGAAACATTATAAGATATTTTCGCAATTCGTCTCTCCAATTGCGTTTCTCAATTTGCGAAATTTGGATACGCGTTAACAAGGATCGGTTCTGACGCTCAACTTACTTTACCGTTTGCCTGAGGCAATCGAGGTGTATGTAGTACATCTATGCACAATACCTTCATGAGACTTGTATTTAGCAAATTGCTCACTACTAAATTGTGGACCATTATCTGAAGTTATGCTTAACGGTAAACCCTGAGTAAGAAATACTTTCTGTAAACTCGAAATTATTTTGTCAGTTGTGGATCTTAAAGTTTCAACTTTGTCAAAGTTTGTCAGTTGACTTGGCGAAGGCCAGTCGTCTTCTCCGTGAACTCCGGTTTTCTCCACCATCCCAGAACTGACCGCCTCGAAATTAGTGGAAGAATCTTGACTGAGGTGTAAAACACCATTACTTCACTCCACTCCACTCCATCCTTCAAAAGATGGAGTTGAAGAAATCCAAGAATTTGATAGTGTTTTGGGTAGTTCAAATTCCAAACGTAGAAGCACTGAAGCAGCAGCAACAACATCTGTGGAAAAGTCTTGTTTTCAACCGAAACTGCAGTTTCGTTGACCAAAACTGTTTCGTAATCGTTGTTGTTAACTAGCATAGGAGGCGAATTTTTCTTCAAGTTTCCTGTTAAATCAAGTGCCGAAAAATTTAAGTATATGGAAAAAGTGTATGTATATATATATAACTTCCACGACAACTGACCTTTAAAAATGGAAATTTTAATGTTAATAAATAACAATATTTATAAGAAATGTATTTTACTACACTACGACTGACTCTTAACTATTAATAACTGAAATTGACTAGATAAATTGACTAAAAATAATGATACAACTATACCTTAAAATGTCTTTCTCAAATAAAAGTAATACCTGAACCCCTAGTTTAAAATAAAATGCCCTAAGACCAAAAATAAATATAATATTGATGTTCTCCAAAAATAGGATGGATTTACAAAACAGAAACACCCCATGTGACACCTGTATAAGGTGTGCACAAAATAAATGTCCCCAAACTGAGCGGCATTGCAATAATTAAAATTAAGTAATAAAAATACTCTAAAATTTAGAAAAATACCCCCAAAAATAATACTTTAAAAAACAAAAACACCGTAAACCGATAGATTTACGCCCCCATCCCGTTTTTGAAAGAGAACATCTGCTGTCGAAGGCTAAATGCGAGGGATTGGCTGGGTAAAGGACTGTCTCAAGGTCGTGGCAACTGGTACGCTTGCTCATCGTGGAAATACAATGAGCTCAAGCCCTGGGAATTGACTTCACTTGAATTAATTTGTCTACTTAGTACTGGATGTTGCGCAGCTATGGTAACACAAGTAATAAAAATGACTACAATAATAATTAATAGCTACCATAACACAAGTTTATAAAATGGCATTAATAACAATTGATGTACTTAACTCTGATACAGGTAACATTGATCCCATAGTAACCAGTGCCTTTAAAAAGTTATAAATACAAGTCTAGATAAAGTGGATCAGTAGGAACAGCAACGTATCGTACTCTATATGCTATATATGTTTTTAACACGCAAAAAGGACAAACTTTTGGTAAATTACAGAATAATCTTATTCTGACACCCTGTCGAAATGGGTCAGTTTTGGAGACCTTTAGTGCTAAAACAGCATGATCAGTATAAAATAATATATCGCCAATGCATAAATTAACAGTAGGATCAAAGGAAGTTGAACACGCAAAAAGGACAAACTTTTGGTAAATTACAGAATAATCTTTTTTCACACCCTGTCTAAATGGGTCAGTTTTGGAGACCTTTAATACTAAAACAGCATGATCAGTATAAAATAATATATCGCCAATGCATAAATTAACAGTAGGATCAAAGGAAGTTGAACATGTGAATTCACTACAGCGTAAAAATCCAAAGAAACCTGTAATACATGCTGTCTCCATAGTAAAATCTGTATCTTTATCAATAGGACCCTTTCGAAATCTTTCACACATACATGTCAAAATGTTGAAAGTGATGGGATACCGTGTCTTCCCTGGTGAAGCATCTGCACGCTTTATACCATTCAGTTAGATGAAGACGACATAAAGAATTAACAATTGTATACCAAAATAAATTATGTACATCTAAGAGTAAACAATGAAATCTGATCCCACATACATAGAGTTTAATAGTAGAATATTTTAACTTAAGACTACAATGACAATGAGTCACAAAGTTTATCAACAAATTTTCAGACACTGGTGGTCTGTCAGCGTGAAAGATAATGTTACTCAAAGATAAATACTGGAGGTAGTGCTGGTAACCTGCATTGTATGATGATCTTGTTGATTCAGCCACCGAAGACAACATAAAAGTTCTTGCCTGATGTAGTATTACCAGATTATTTCCTGTATTGGTGGACATGGACATGGTGTTTTTTTCTGCGTTCGGAGCCAACCTCCTGAACTTGTCTATCTGAAAACGAGAGAGTGAATCAGCAAGGGAGTTCGAAACACCTGCAACATGTTTAGCATCCACTGTAAAATTGTTTATTAATGCAAACCAAGTTAACTTTCTCATTAACTTCATTATTAATGTTGTCTTAGATCTACCTTTTTTAATTATGTGAACTACAGACTCATTGTCACAATAAAATAAAATACGCTTTTTAGACCATTTGGAACCCCATAAAACAGCTGCAACAACTATGGCGTATAGTTCTCTAAAAGCCATTGACAATTTCTCATCCAAGTCTTTTGAAAATGGAATATTTTCTGGCCACTTATCGCAAAACCATAGACCTTGAAAATAACCTCCATAACCAACAGTGGAAGATATGTCCGTATACAATTCAAAAAACAAGTTACAAACACCTAACAAACTTGTGTTTTTTCCTAAACTTACTGAAATTAAAATTCAACATAAAATGTCTATAACATATAACATATTTTCCATACATCAAATCTTGGACATACTTGTACATAAGTCATAAAATTATTGTTTAACATTAAAACACATCCAATTAAAGTATGTCAAATAATAGCATCTACAACATTTAATGTTTCATTACATAACATAGTCTGTACTTTTCAGGCAATTTAACCTCACGTTTTTGCTTAATACCAACTTGAACATCGTTTTGTTCCGGAAGTTTCGATAAACCGCTATTACTTTCAACTCGTAACGGTTCAAAGTTTAGTTCGATATCTATATCCGGTTTGGATTTCATTCTTATTTTCAGTTCTGGTTCATGACCAATTTCGGTTTCAATATGTCTCGGAAATTGTTCGGGTTTTTCGAAAAATCGTTTTAACATGTGTTATGTTATACTTCTAAGTAACCCCGTCTTCCGACTCGACAGCACAACTTTTTCCTTGTTTGAACACGACTTGATATGGCTTGATTTCGAAAGTGTCAGCTTGTCACCGCGTTTTTGTTTTAATATCACCTTATAATTTGAATATCACTCTCCTGTGCATGTCTCTTGTTACATTCATAGTCCTTCTCCCCTTTGTTTATTCTCGGTATCTCTTTCACGGACTTCGTAATCCTCAATTACGTATTCATCAAAAGCAGGTAAACATGTTCTGATTTTACGCTTAAACTTAAGCTCTGTAGGACTAACACCAGTTAAACTATGTCAAGTTGTTCGATACATTATAAGGTATTTTCGCAATTCGTCTCTCCAATTGCGTTTCTCAATTTGCGAAATTCGGATACGCGTTAACAAGGATCGGTTCTGACGCTCAACTTACTTTACCGTTTGCCTGAGGACATGGAGGTGTATGTAGTACATCTATGCACAATGCCTTCATGAGACTTGTATTTAGCAAATTGCTCACTAATAAATTGTGGACCATTATCTGAAGCTATGCTTAACGGAAAACCCTGAGTAAGAAATACTTTCTGTAAACTCAAAATTATTTTGTCAGTTGTGGATCTTAAAGTTTCAACTTTTGTCAAAGTTTGTCAGTTGACTTGGCGAAGGCCAGTCGTCTTCTCCGTGAACTCCGGTTTTCTCCACCATCCCAGAACTGACCGCCTCGAAATTAGTGGAAGAATCTTGACTGAGGTGTAAAACACCATTACTTCACTCCACTCCATTCCATCCTTCAAAAGATGGAGTTGAAGAAATCCAAGAATTTGATAGTGTTTTGGGTAGTTTAAATTCCAAACGTAGTAGCAGCAACAACATCTGTGGAAAAGTCTTGTTTTCAACCGAAACTGCAGTTTCGTTGACCAAAACTGTTTCGTAATCGTTGTTGATAACTAGCATAGGAGGCGAATTTTTCTTCAAGTTTCCTGTTAGATCAAGTGCCTAAAAATTTAAGTATATAGAAAAAGTGTGTGTTTGTATATATATAACTTCCACGACAACCGACCTTTAAAAATGGAAATTTTAATGTTAATAAATATTTTAATTTGGAAAATAATAAATAACAATATTTATAAGAAATGTATTTTACTACACTACGACTGACTCTTAACTATTAATAACTGAAATTGACTAGATAAATTGACTAAAAATAATGATACAACTATACCTTAAAATGTCTTTCTCAAATAAAAGTAATACATGAACCCCTAGTTTAAAATAAAATGCCCTAAGACCAAAAATAAATATAATATTGATGTTCTCCAAAAATAGGATGGATTTACAAAACAAAAACACCCCATGTGACACCTGTATAAGGTGTGCACAAAATAAATATGTCCCCAAACTGAGCGGCATTGCAATAATTAAAATTAAGTAATAAAAATACTCTAAAATTTAGAAAAATACCCCCAAAATTAATACTTTATAAAACAAAAACACCGTAAACCGATAGATTTACGCCCCCATCCCGTTTTTGAAAGAGAACATCTGCTGTCGAAGGCTAAATGCGAGGGATTGGCTGGGTAAAGGACTGTCTCAAGGTCGTGGCAACTGGTACGCTTGTTCATCGTGGAAATACAATGAGCTCAAGCCCTGGGAATTGACTTCACTTGAATTAATTTGTCTACTTAGTACTGGATGTTGGGCAGCCATGGTAACACAAGTAATAACAAGAGCACCGCATGGCAGAGCATGATACGCCCGTCAAATCTGCAAGTCATTTATGTGGATATTTTGTTTATTATGAACTGTAAAGGGACTTATACAGTTCATATGAGCTGTTCATAATCAATAAGTCAATTCAATTATTCATCACAATGATACAAAATGCAGTGCACAAGTCAACAAGAACAATGGTAATTATTGAGACAATAACAATTGTTGTTTACATATTACTTATAAGCCTATGTCCACATTGTAATCAGGACAAACATGCTTACTATATGCCTGCTAAAGGTGATATCATTATAAGCTCAGTTGTATTTCTGATAATTACTGAAATATGCCCTGGACATAATTATATAAGTACCAAAAATTATGATAAAAACAATTATGTTTCTTAAGAACTGCAATTCTCTACATTGAGATCAAAGAGAATACCTAAAAATTATGGAAACTGGAGTTACAGTTCTTGTGCAATGTAGTAATTATTGAGACAATAACAATTGTTGTTTACATATTACTTATAAGCCTATGTCCACATTGTAATCAGGACAAACATGCTTACTATATGCCTGCTAAAGGTGATATCATTATAAGCTCAGTTGTATTTCTGATAATTACTGAAATATGCCCTGGACATAATTATATAAGTACCAAAAATTATGATAAAAACAATTATGTTTCTTAAGAACTGCAATTCTCTACATTGAGATCAAAGAGAATAACTAAAAATTATGGAAACTGGAGTTACAGTTTTTGTGCAATGTACTTTGTATCACTGTGTTAAGAAAATTTCAAGTTTCAAATCATTCAAACCATAGGTGGCAAAGTTATGATCTGGACAAACATGCGGGTAGTATTCAAAGGGAGATAACTCAAAAGTTAAGGAAGCTTGAGTTACTGTTCTTGTGCACTGCACTTCTCATCATTGTGATAAGTAAACATACCAAGTTTCAAAACGTTCCAATCATGGTGTCAAAGTTATAATGCAGACAAACACTCTGGCAGCACACAAAGGGGAATAACTCAAAAATTAAGGAAGCTAGAGTTACCACGATGATGCCAAGTGCGGTTCCTGTGCACTGCACTTGGAATCATCGTGGTAAGTAAGCATACCAAGTTTCAAGTCATTCTGACCATAGATGTCAAAGTTATGATCCGGCCAAACATGATAACAGCATTCAAAGGGGAATTACTCAAAAATTAAGGAAGCTAGAGTTACGGTTCCTAGGCACTGCACTTCGCATTATCGTGGTGTGTAAGCATACCAAGTTTCAAGTCATTCTGACCATAGATGTCAAAGTTATGGGCCGGACAAACCCGCCGCCAGTACGCCCGCGCATCCGCCCGCCCGGACGCCAAGGGTGATCCCATAATACGCCCCGTCTTTGACGGGCGTATAAAAATGACTACAATAATAATTAATAGCTACCATAACACAATTTTATAAAATGGCATGAATAACAATTAATGTACTAAACTCTGATACATGTAACATTGATCCCATAGTAACCAGTGCCTTTAAAAAGTTATAAATACAAGTCTAGATAAAGCTTTGTCCTTAATTACAAAAAGTGGATCAGTAGGAACAGCACCTTGTCGTACTGTATATGCTATATATGTTTTTAACACGCAAAAAGGACAAACTTTTGGTAAATTACAGAATAATCTTTTTTCACACCCTGTCTAAATGGGTCAGTTTTGGAGACCTTTAATACTAAAACAGCATGATCAGTATAAAATAATATATCGCCAATGCATAAATTAACAGTAGGATCAAAGGAAGTTGAACATGTGAATTCACTACAGCGTAAAAATCCAAAGAAACCTGTAATACATGCTGTCTCCATAGTAAAATCTGTATCTTTATCAATAAGACCCTTTCGAAATCTTTCACACATACATGTCAAAATGTTGAAAGTGATGGGATACCGTGTCTTCCCTGGTGAAGCATCTGCACGCTTTATACCATTCATAGTTAGATGAAGACGACATAAAGAATTAACAATTGTATACCAAAATAAATTATGTACATCTAAGAGTAAACAATGAAATCTGATCCCACATACATAGAGTTTAATAGTAGAATATTTTAATTTAAGACTACAATGACAATGAGTCACAAAGTTTATCAACAAATTTTCAGACACTGGTGGTCTGTCAGCGTGAAAGATAATGTTACTCAAAGATAAATACTGGAGGTAGTGCTGGTAACCTGCATTGTATGATGATCTTGTTGATTCAGCCACCGAAGACAACATAAAAGTTCTTGCCTGATGTAGTATTAACACATAATTTCCTGTAATGGTGGACATGGAAATGTTGTTTTTTCTGCGTTCGGAGCCAACCTCCTGAACTTGTCTATCTGAAAACGAGAGAGTGAATCAGCAAGCGAGTTCGAAACACCTGCAACATGTTTAGCATCCACTGTAAAATTGTTTATTAATGCAAACCAAGTTAACTTTCTCATTAACTTCATTATTAATGTTGTCTTAGATCTACCTTTTTTAATTATGTGAACTATAGACTCATTGTCACAATAAAATAAAATACGCTTTGTAGACCATTTGGAACCCCATAAAACAGCTGCAACAACTATGACGTATAGTTCTCTAAAAGTCATTGACAATTTCTCATCCAAGTCTTTTGAAAATGAAATATTTTCTGGCCACTTATCGCAAAACCATAGACCTTGAAAATAACCTCCATAACCAACAGTGGAAAATGTGTCCGTATACAATTCAAAATCAATGTTAGCAGTTACTGAAATGTCATGAAAGAGAGATATACCATTCCATTGTTCTAAAAAATGTATCCACATTTGTATATCTTCTCTACAACCTGCATCTAAGTGCAGATGATGGTATAGCTCTTTAACGGAAAAAGCCAATGAAATTTAATAATGCCTGCAGGATAACACTACTTGCAAAATTCAAATGACCTAATAACTGAAGCATTTCTCGTTGAGTACAGGATTTACGACAACAAAATTCCTTTAAATATTCCCGAATTCTCACAACCTTGTCCTGAGGTAATCTTGCTTGCATGTTCTCAGAATCCAACACAATTCCAAGATATTCCATGACTGTTGTTGGTCCAACTGTTTTATGATTGGCAATAGGAATGTTTAATTTTTTTAAAATCATTGTTAGTAGAGCAAATGTTTTATCAGCTTCAACACCAGGTTTGTCAATCATCGAGTAAATGCAGAATGAACTTAATATTGTAGTTATTGGTAGCTATCCAGCATATTGTAGACGATATTTGGCCGAAAAGTTTCGGTGAACTTCGACAACCAAACACAAGTCTCTTATAGAAATAAAAAACTTTGCGCCATTTAATACAAATCAAATGATACTGAGACGGTACAATTGCGACTAGCTTGAATGCGTCGGAAATGTCGGTCTTGCACATCATTGCCCCTTTTCCATAAGAAACTATACAACAAATAGCATCATCTATTTTGACGTAAGATAGAGAACACTGTTCCTTATCAATTAAATCATTAACACTACAATGAGTTGAATTGTGAAGTGCAGACAAGTCCACAATGAGACGTTTTTTCTTTGAATATTTGCCTTCTGCCACACCTATTGATGAGACACGATTTTTTTAAAGGGCAATTTTGAAAATGATCATCCTGCTAAAAAAAAATCCCTTTTTAACCTCACTGTCAATTAACTGATCAACCACTTCCATTTGGTTCAAAGTAGATTGTACATTTTTACATTATTTGGTGGGCAAATCGTTCGTATTAACTAAAGTGTCAAAACCTTGAGAGAAACCTGTAATCAAATTTTGTGCAAATGTTTTATCAGGATCATGTTCGAGTTCTTTATTTGAGAAATATTCAACGGAGTGGAAACTTGCATCTCAGGCAATGCAGAGACATTTATATTTAGTCACGATGCAGTCACATTTTGTTTTGATTTATGTAAATGGCTTGTCTTGGCCTCTGGTGTATTATTTGTGCATTTATCCACCGAATGATGTTCAGATTTACATTTGCTGCATAAATGCGCAAGAGGCAGTGCTGTCGAAAACACCCTTTTTTCCCATTGAAATTGTTACAACAGAGTTCAACCCCGTTATGATAAATACGCTTCCGACCATGTCTGTCAGTTTCCTTGTCAGCTGAAGTTCTACGAGCCCCATTATCCTGTTGCCCCTGTACCGGTCCTATATATAGATGGCAGAAAGGGGTATCATGGGTAACTTCACCACAAAGAGTACAATATCGTGCCCGGATTCCTCCTGAAACGAGCTGAGCAAGATCTTGATCTCTTACTGACCAATCAACCTTTATTCCATGTACTTCAAGGGCATTTAAACTTTTTAAGGAAACAATTTTATGGTAGTCATATGCTTTAGTACCATAAGCATTATACATACTATCCATGATAGCTTCATACTGGTCTAATTCATCACGCCTTTCAGGATACACATTACACATAACCCGTTTATATTTACCAAAATCTGTGGTAAATTCGCTATGAGTAAGTGATCTTTTCAAACGCACATCATCCTTATTTTCTTTCTTTTTTTCCTTGTCTACTTCAAAATGAGGAATTAATGTAGCTGTGTTAGGATTTTATTATTATTTAATTAGTTTTAATTAGTCTTATTATTGAGTACTAACCATAACTTGTTGATTAACACTTAGTTAAGATCTTAGCATAAGTTATTTATTTAATAATTAAGTCAATTTCTTTAAGGGGTATATTATTTTCTAGGTTCTTTCGAGTTAATAATTATCTCCCTTTTAAACTGACTAGATGGGTTTTCATTGGTCAATGTTTTGGTGGGTAATTCGGAAAAGAAACAAAGACACTGGACATGGCGGTGGTGTCATAATATATATGCATCTATATTTTAAGTTTAGGTAAGTTTACCCGTTGCCCAGTCTTTTCAGATCCCTTTCTATTTATTGACATTTATATATATTTATTGTACTTTTCTATATATGTAGTTAATAAAGTTCTTTTACACTTTTCTTTGATTTTTTCACTAACACATCACCGTGAGCAAAGGCGTGATTGTAAGAGGTCATCTATTTTTATAAATATCAACAACACCTGTTGTATACGGTAAACCATTACATATTTTAACAATTATACCTAGGTTATTTTGTATCGATGAGCCGTTATAAGGTTCATATGGGTATACAAATGATTGCTATAAATGATGGCTATAATATAAGCACCATAGTAAACCTCATATATATTGTTTTGTTTAGGTTACATGGTGAAATTATATAAAGAATATACTGGTATTACACGAGTGTTTTTTCACACAAAGTTACACTTTGGTATGTAATATATGTGTGTCATTGTCCGTATATACATGTATATAAAGCCATTAATCGTTCGAGTGTGTGTGTGTTACTTTATATATCTATGTTAATATAAAGTCATAATCCATATACATGAAAACTAGTAGGTTTAACGATATATAAAATATTTATTTATTAGTCTGAACCAAAATATCAATACATATATATTTTGTTGTGTGTTATGTACAAATGGATGTAGAGCCCATGTGTATGTAAATGCAATGCGTTTTAGTGTATTCTGATATATATTTGTTTTGTGTTATAGGGTGTAAAAAAAGAAAGAAATGTAAATACCCTAATAGATATTGCTTATGATAATAAAACTTTGTATGTAAATGTCCGAGGTTTGCTTGTATTTTCGAACCCTGTTACATTAATAATGAAGCCAGGTTTACATCCTTACCCTCAATGATATGTTTCCGTAGGGAAGGCGTCATTAAATCCATGAATGGTAAATTCTCGGACCTGACACCGTACGATGCACGGCCTGTAGATGGGGTAGGTACAAGTCCACTTACTCCGGCTCCAAGTTTTCCAGTTTGCAACAGCGGTGTCGTTTGTGCTCCAATTGAATGATTTGCAGACAAACTCGACATTCTACCATAGATGTTGGCCAAGGTAAATTCCGATGAGCTCCCAACATTATTATTAGTCAAATTTGGAAAAAGTCCAGCTATCGTTTGCTCAACAATGGACTGAATCATGGGCGCAGCCATATTGGGACTTTTTTCTGCTACATTAGAATTAATGCGCATTGTTGTTGTTTGTGTTTGGCCACGAGTTAACGAGTCTATAACATTACGCTGTGATAAATAGTCCGTATTCACATTGTTATTGATTTGAACATCACGTGAATTTAACAAAATTTCATTATTTCTATTTCCTCTATCTCTAATAGCGTTAAGCTGTTCCACTTCTATGCCAGACGACGTATCAGTACTCACCCGTTGGGCACGTGTAAGATGACCCGTATTGTTGTCCAAGTCAGAGGTGACATTAATTTGTCTTTGTCGGCGTGCTTCAATATTCTCCGTATACAGTTTTCGCAAGACTGCAACACTAAAACTGGGTGAAGTCACAATGTCCATTTTTTTCGAGTTCTTCCTTTAGTTTTGCCGATGTCCAATTACGGAAATCGTTGGTATCCAGTTCTTGTCCTGTAGTTCTTTGTCTCTTTTTACGACGCGTCGCCATTTTGTCAGTAGGGTAAATTGACCAACATCACAGTCTATTATTGCTCAGTTATAAGTCCAAAACAGAATGGACCTGTATGTTATAAAGGACCACAGTAATGTAGTCTTAGTTGATCTTCCCGGATTTCCAAATAAATGTGAATTAGATGAGAAATATAATTTGAAAATTAAGAAAAAAAACCGTCTTAAAACATCAACAACTGACCTAGTGACGTGATTACTGATAGGCAGCTACAGACCTCTCGGACGCTGCTCTTATGAATATTCATCAGATTACAGTCCAGATTTGCTAACAATAACATAGTGAATCAAAAGCAGCTGGACAAGAATTTATTATCAATATAAACCACACTTATTACATAACTTTTCATGTAAGAAATAGTTAATTGATTATTGTTGTAAGTAGTCCATACTTGCAATTATATAAATATATATAATAAATACCTGCTAAATTTTGATGTGCCAGATGTGCACATTTCGGAAAGTCATTCCTCATCAGTGACACTAGGAGCAGAAAAGTTTGATAGTTTAAAAACATATGCCAAACAGTTGAAAATTAATGAATCTAAAGTTCCAAAATTATATGAATCCAAATCCAGCTAAGGAATGCTTTGTATGAGGGAACAAACCTTAGTTTTAAATAAATTTCAGAAATCAAGACGGCTGAAAATTTGGCTAAATTGTATATTTTCTGAGAGCACAAAGTACTGCCTACTGAGTGATTGATACCCTCGGGGAGTTTTACTCCACCAGCAGCGGTACCTGCTCAAGGGTAGTAAATATATAACAAATACCTGCTAAATTTTGATGTGCCAAACATTATAATTTATATTTAAACTGAACAGACCAAATACACACAAAATCCATTTAAATGATACTAAATGTTAAGTAGTTTTGAAATACTGCACAAAAGTTTTGATCAGTTTGCTTGTCTTTATCACATAATCCTGTAAAAAAAACTTTAAAATGTTAATATAACCATTTAAGTAGGTTTGTTAATCCATATGCATTCTTTGTAAATGTAATGTTATTTCCATCAATTCGAATAATTGATATCCTGAAATGTCACAAATTTAAACTTTCTTTCACGAGTAATCCACCATGAAAAAGTATGGAAGTCTTAAATCACAATTACTGAAATTTTGAATTTCAAAACTAAAAGGTCCACATGATATTGAATCCACCAAAAGTTAAAATGAATTGTTCATATTATGATTAAAATGTCCACAGAGTTGTTGATAAATGGTTAAGCATCCACGAGGAGTAATGAAACACTCACTACTGATGTAATGTAATAAATGTCCCAAAAGTAGCCGATAAAATGGTTGAGCACCCACAAGGTATTGAATCCACCACAAGTTAATGAAAAATTGTTGATTTAATGTAATAAATTCCCCAATATTTGCTGGTACATCAGATATCATAGAAAACGTCCTCCCCCTTAGTTTAAAGTTAAATCATGATGTCTGTGTCTTTTTTTCGTGAAATTTTTCACAGGACGGACTCTTTATCCATGTGGTGTCTAGGGAATAAGGTGTCCCATCAGAGAGGGTGTACCTCTTCACCTTAGTGACACATAATGTGCCAGCTGGCACCACCATACAGGAATATCCTCTTTGGCTCCGGCAAAGGACTGACGTGGGTCACGGTCCCACAGGTTTGGCTTTGGAGTGTCAAGCGGGATGATTTTCTATGGTAAGTTTTGTTCTTCATTTAATAATACTTTTGGCTTGGATAGCTCTTTTACTTGCCTTTCCAGAACAGCTATTCTTCCTTTTTCGGCTGAGATCTTTTCGGGACTTTGAATAGGTTGTACCCTCACCACAGTTGTTGCAGGTGGTTCTTCTGGTGAGGGTAGCAGCTCTATCCCAGCTGGTTATGGAACGGGAGTAAATCCCAAGCTGACTGCCTCATTGACTGGTAAAATATCCTCCCATAACATTGTCCCGGGAGACAATGCCTGGCTCAAGTCAAAGGTGGTAGGGGGAGACACTAACAAATCGTTACCCAATGTTGTCACTGCTGTGGTCCCTGGAACTGGAACCACAGCCTCGTCTGTTGCTAGGGGAAGTCATTAGCAAAGCGTCCCCCGATGGTATCACTGCTGTTGTCTCTGGAACTGAGACCACCGCCTCCATTCTGGTGTTAGGGGGAGACTCTAGCAAAGCATTCCCTCTATTGGTTTTTATTTTTGTCTGTTCTTTGGGCACTAAGATTGGCCATAAAACCTGCCAAAACATCCCAGCCATGTCTTTTCCCTATGTGCACCTGCAAGACGCTCCTAGTATCTGGCATCTTTCTTCCACATGCGTGACACTCAGCATTGGCCCATGAGAATTTCTCTGATGCCTCTTCAATTTTCCTCGAGATTATAACTCTTTATAACAAAGAGCATTGGTGGTTTGGCTGTTGCCTAAATACCACGGAAATCATTCTTTTAAATGCCATGGAAATCATTCTTTTGTCCAACCAGAAATGGCTTTCTGTGTGTCTTCTTTTTTTTACAGGCAATGTACATTCATACATATTAAACTGTCTGTTATAGAAAGTGTGACATAACCATGGTAAAAGTTTTTCAACCCGGACTTTGTGTTGAGTGGATTCAAGTTTAAATGGAGCAATTTGGTGGTAAAGAGTCTGGAATTACATATCAGTCACTGGTCAATGAGTGAGTTATTGTTTAAAGCTGAATCGGCATTATTACAGCTATTCGGGGCTAAAGACTGTTAAAAATATAACGGCATTATTACAGCTATTCGGGGCTAAAGACTGTTAAAAATATAACAATATATAAAATTAAATATATGTAAAACTAAATAGAATATATTTTAAAACAATTACAAAACAAGTAGTTATTGTTTAAATAATCCTGCTTTAGCAGCTGAATTTTTTGCCCGAAGGACCGAGTCAGAAAATTATTATGAGACGATTTCGAAAAACATTGTAAAGCATCACTGGTCAATGGTTTTATCCTTTTGGCATTTATCTCGAGGGGGGAGGGTTTTCAGTCCTGGTTCCCAAAAATATAACCTGCTGAGAGAACTCATTATAATGGTTAAATGTTCACAATCCACTTTTGGTTAAAAAAAACATAATGCACATCTCTCTCTCACTCACTTTTTCATCCTTTTCATGACAAACAACATAACACAACAGCTGATAAATTTTTATTGGATTAATCCTTGTCCTTTATTCTCGTATTCGTTGACCTCTTTAATTTCATTTCGATATTAACTCACTAATGGCTATTTCTCTGAACCAAAAAAGCAAAGTGGCTATCCCCCATAGGTTGGTTGGTGCTATAACGAGCACAGATACAACTAGAAATGTGGCTTCCCCCCGTAGGTGGACATATCTGCCGGTTGGTGCTATTACGAGCACAAATACAACTAAAATGGTGGCTATCCCCCGTAGGTGAACATATCTGCCGGTTGGTGCTATTACGAGCACAGATACAACTAGAAATGTGGCTATCCCCAGTAGTTGCACATATCTGCCGGTGGGTGCTATTCTCACATTCTGCTAACTGTACTAAACATAATAGAAAAACATTGATTAGGTGATACTTCTTATTAGTGGTGGATATTGCCAAGATTTTGATATTGCAATATTGCAATATATTGCAAGAGTTTTTAATTGTCCAATACTTCCAGATAATTGTCAAATAACAAGACAATTACATTAAATTAAAAGTTTTATTGTGTTCAATATTATGCATAAACTAATTTATACAAGAAGAATAAAAGAATTAAAACATCAATCTGTCTGTTTTCGTTTTTTTTAGTTCAAGTTTTCCTTGAGAAACACTAACATATCTACATGTTTAGACTTGCCCTCTGGGCAGATAAAATGTCACCTGTGGTGCTAAACACCCTTTCAGATGGAACACTGGTACCTGGAATGCAAAAAATTCTCCTTACAAATCTTGATAACAGAGGAAAAGTACATTGTTTAGTCTCAAAGGATTTTAATTAAGATTAATCGGGGGGGGGGGCAATCTCTGTACTTTGTAATTTCATCCTCAGCTTTCTGAAGCTGGGGAACTTGTGGCATATTTTCAACTTTTGTAACATACACATCACATAATAAGTCATCTATCCCAGAATTTGTGACTTTCACTTTTTACAAGGGGTTGGAGATTAACTAGTACTAAAAGTGCCATCTATCGCTGTCAAACAGGAACGTTTTAAATCAGAGCTTTCATTTTTAACAGAAACATCTGAAGATGGGAGGGATACGATGGCCGATAGCGGCCGGACAAAAAAATCTTAGGCAGAAAATTATTTGTCCTTTACCGGGACAAAAAAATCTTAGTATAAAAATTATTTGCCCTGCTAAAGGACAAAAAATCTTAGAATAAAAATTATTTGCCCTGCTAAAGGACAAAAATCTTAGTATAAAAATTATTTGTCCTACTATTGGACTAAAAAAATAAATTGTCATCTCTTAAACATGGGGGAAATAATTTTTAGTATAAAGGTTATTGAGTAAAGAATTTCTTTTTAGGTAAGTTATCAAGTCAAGTGATTAAAACACGTTAAAAATTTAATATGGGTATCATGTATATTCTGGACTAGATTTCCAACAATTGTGAAGGACAAATATTTTAATTAAATTGGTTAACGCCCACCCTTGTTTATCTGCATTGGCCAAAGAAAAAACACCCATGCTTCCAATTTATTCCAAATTTCAATTTATTCCAAACTTCAAAATCAACTAACAACTCAATACACAATTTTCAAAGGCGTCAAATAGTAATTCACACCAACTTCTGATTGATCTGTCGTCACTTAATCTTGGTGACTGTGTAAACTGAAAAATACAGAAAACACTAAAAAAAAATTGAATTTTGTAATCCGTTAATCGCAAAAACTTTGATCAATCTAAATCCACTGAATTTCAATCTAAAACAGTAACTGTCAGTTGCATCACTATAGTTTTTAGCTTTTTTGAGCTTATGGAATGGTAAAGCGTGCGTACGTCCGTAAACTTTAATCTTCTCTGAAACAAATAGACCAATTCAAATGAAATTTGGCATGAAAGGTCCTTAGTTGCTATAGATTAAAAATTATATCCGACATGTCCGCCCTAAATCCAACATGGCTGCCGTTACTATAAATAGCAAAAACCTATAAATGGCTTTACAAGTTCATTTATGTACCGATTTTGTTGAAATTTGAAACATAGAAAATAGATGTCGGGGGATTAAACATATATAACGGTTTTCTCTGTACGATTTTAAGTTTTTGCAATAATTACGTAATATGCAAATAAGGTCTATTTTTAGCTTTGAAAATCTTCTTCTCTGAAAGCACATGGCCAATTGAAATGATATTGAGTGTGGAAGGTCCTAGTGTGGTAAAGATTCAAAATTGTATCCGGCATGTCTGTCGGAAATCCAAGATGGCTGCCGTTACTATAAATAGCAAAATTCTAAAAATGGCCATTTTGGGTTTATTTCTGTACCGATTTTGTTGAAATTTGAAACATAGAAAATAAATGCCAGGGGATAAAACATATGTAACGGGTTTTTCTGTACGATTTTTTGTGTGTGCAAAAATTACGTTATATGCAAAAAAGTTCTACTTTTAGCCGAAATCTTTGAAAATCTCTGAAAGTACATGGCCAATTGAAAGGAAATGTAATGTGGAAGGTCCTTGTGTGGTATAGATTCAAAATTGTTTCCGACATGTCTGTCGGAAATCCAAGATGGCTGCGATAACTATAAATAGGAAAAACCTATAAATGGCTAATACAGTTTCATTTATGTACCGATTTTGTTGAAATTTGAAACATGGAAAATAGATGTCGGGGGATAACACATTTAACGCGTTTTTCTCTTCATTTTTTCCTTTGTGCAATAATTACGTAATATCCAAATAAGGTCTTTTTTTAGCCGAAATCTTTAAAAATTTTCTTTTCTGAAAGTACATGGCCAATTGAAAGGATATTGAGTGTGGAAGATCCTTGTGTGGTATAGATTCAAAATTGTATCCACATGTCTGTCGGAAATCCAAGACGGCTGTCGTTACTATAAATAGCAAAAATCTAAAAATGGTCATTATGTGTTTATTTATATACTGATTTTGTTAAAATTTAAAACATAGAAACTAGATGTTGGGTTTAAAACATTTGTAATTGGTTTTTCTGTACAATTTTTCATTTTTGCAATAATTATGTAACATGCAAAAAAGGTCTATTTCAGCCTAAATATTCTGAAAATACATGGCCAATTGAAAGGAAATTTATGATATCTAGTGCTTGAAATAATAGAAAATAAGGATATTACTAGTGAGGTTGTTTACATTTTACTAATTGGATATATTTTAAAAGAAAAAACAAAGAACAAAATAAGGATGTGCCAGGTGAGCGATACAGGCCCTATTGGGCCTCTTTTTCAATCATGTACTACAAAATACTTTTGAAAATGCACGAAGTGAACTCTTGTATAAAACGAACTTGCGTACGGCTTTCATCACAATTATAATTAAAAGTAACTTGACAGTTAAAGTAATTTGACGCAGCTGCTTCGGGACTCGATATCCTTTCCTCTGTCGCCGAACACCCATGCGAAATGGTTTCACATTTTACTTTTTTGTGGCCTGGTTCTAACACATTCGATATATCCCTTAGCATATTCTCAAAAGTCCTTTTGTACTGACGAACTGCATTTAATGATCGATGCTCAGTACGGGCCATAATTTCTTGCTCATCGATTCCCGCCTGATATAAAGTCGCGCATGTGCGTTTTCCCGAGTGGTTACTAAAGTTTCCTTCAATTCCCCCATCATTACACATTAATTTGATTAATGTAGACATTTTGTTGACACCAAAACGCTGCTAAATGAATTTTTTACCATCTAGAGCTCTTCTGTAGAACGGCTGTTCAATGTATTCGTTGCCATTACCTAAATCTGTGATAAGAGTCAGATATTCCTTATAAACGTCCATCAACTGGTTATCACTAAATACATGCCTTACGGTTTTGGCAGTTATTTGCCGCTGGTTTAATCTGCCTGTAAATAAACAGGATAATTAAAATAAGGTTTTACCCCGAGACCAAAATATATTCCTCAAAACGCTTTGTTCTCTTTCTGGTATTATTATCAAAACAAGAAAATTGTTAAAATGTGAAATTTCACAAATATACAGAGATCGGACAAATTTTTCTGCTTTATTTTCTCGAAAAGAAGTCGATTTTGGTGCGATTATTACGAAACTTTCACTGGAAAATGCAGACAAATAATTACAATTTATTTTGATTTATTTTGGTTATTTGGAAATTGTGCTCTATTTGGAAGCTTTTGCATATTGTTGAGTTAAACCGAAATTCTAAATTTGGAAAACGCATTTTACTATATATTTATGCTGTTTAATTCGGGTTTTTAGATTGAAGTTACTTGCCAACTAAAACAATAAAAAAGTAATCATTTCAAAATTTTCTGATAAACTTTAATTAGTTTTCTGTTCCACTATTTTCAAGAATTTGCAAGTTGAAGTTAAAACTATTTTGCGCACATCAGGATAATAAAATTTGCCAATTTACGCGTTAGAAATTCAGAACCATTTCTAATTTTAGCAGTGAAAATGTCATCAGACAAAAACAATGAATAAAATAAACTTACCTTTGTTTGTCTTTCTTGTTCTCCATTTAAACAATTAATAAGGCAGCTGACCATTCTCGGTGTCATCATGTAATTCAATTTTTCAGAGTAAGATTTCTATGCTCATAACAGCTCGCAACCCAAAAAGTTTACAGTTATAAAAAACACTGTGTATAAAAGTGCCTTTGAACTTTTGTTTCCCAGCACGCCTTTTTCCCATAGTAACAGTCCTGTTCGTCGTTCGTAATTGGATCGGCTTGTTTTGTACTAATCCCAACTCCTTTTGCCGTTAAATCTCCCATTCTAGTACTAAGAGCAGATCTAAAAGATAGCATTGTTCTCGTCTAAAAAATTCAAGTTCCCATTCTCTTTCATGTATCTCAAAAGCTCTACACATAATGATAGAGTGACATTGGCGGATAATCTTGCCCGTCTTTCCTTCGTGCTTCAACTACAAACTTACTCAACCAATATCAGTTTCAGTCATTCCTAATATATCCGGAATTACGTTTCCCTTTTTGTCTAAACGAAACTGCCTCCATTCATTAAAGGTTGTCACGCTGCAACTTGTAGTCTTCCGATTATTTTTACAGTCCATCTTTACCTTCAATTCATTCCGTCGTTTTGAACTTTAAAAGGCACTTTTTTCTCTTCTACTTCCATATTTTCCACTCCATTTTCATCTCTAAAAATGTCATCCGGATTAGATGCTTAATCAAAATTTCCATAATCATTCATATCATTATCGAACACATCATATAAGTCTACTGTTTGTGACACGGAAAGCTCCTGCAACGAAACTTCCGTTTCAGCTAAATCCAAAGCTTGTGATAAAATTAAATCATCGTCATCATATACGAATGCTGCCATTTCTAAACTTTCCATTCACAAATTTATCTGCAACTATTATTATTTATATTCAATCCGCAACTGATAAATTCCCGCGCTAAGTTCACCTGTAACTTCAAAACGCCGCAAATCTTGACATTGATTGTTTTAGGCGGAGCTTTGCTTAAGCAGTGCATAACTTCAAAGTGTCTCAATACGTCTCTAATAGTTTGGGCGGTACTATGGTACCAGCTACTTCTTGAATGCAATTTGATTGGTTTGTTACATATAACCAATGCCAATTTTGAACAGCCCCTCGGTGCTGTTCAAAACAGACATGGGTTATATGTAACAAACCAATTGAATTCCAGACGATAACTACCACATAACAATAAAAAATACGAAACCTCATATCCTTGCAGTAACACGTAAGTAAAAATAATAGATTTTTGCTTGTTAAAACACATAATGTTTTTAATATATATATATATATATATATATATATATATATATAGTTTTAATACTCTCAAACTTATTGCTTTCATCTTTACCATCAGTGTCAGTTTCAACGGTGGATTTTTTCAATAGTCAATTGAAATTTCAGTTGTGGTAGTTATTGTAGTAATTAAAATAATAGCAATGAATTGTCCATCTTTTATTTTGTTCCTAAAAACTCCCATTTTTAGCTCACCTGAGCACAAAGTGCTCATGTAAGCTATTGGTATCAATAGAAGCAGACCCTTCGTCGTTTGTCCGTCAACAATTGCTTCAAAACGACTTCTTCTCAGAAACTTCTGGTCACATTTTGTTTAAACTTGGTCGAAAGCATCTATAGAACATTGCCTTCTAGATTTGTGTTTTTGGTTGCATAGCTACCAAATGTGAGTCACAATGACCTACATAGTTAAAAACCTAAAAATATCTTCTCCAAAACCACTTCACTGAGATAAAATCTGATGTGATATTTGGCATCTATGGCATCTTATATACCAAGTTTGTGAATTTTAATAATTTTTATGAAAAATCAGGTTACGCTTTTTTGCGTTTATTTTTTGTATATTGTAAATAGTACTTTTTTACACAAATTACAATAATGAATAAATTTAGGTGAGATCTTTTTCTAAACATAATTTTCTTCTGTGGAAAAACATATGTTTGACAATTTTCATGTAATTCTGTAAAATACAAGTCGCTTTTTTCGGCCTTTTTCATTTTCAATTCTAGCAACCCAAGGGTCGAGAGTTCAAATCCCAGTGGGGCCACTTTTTTCTGAATTCATTACTTACCGATGCTGGTGGAGTAAAACTCCCCGAGAGTATCCATAACTCAGTAGGCAGTACTTTGTGCTGTCAGAAATTATACCATTTAGCAAAATTTTCAGGCGTCTTAATTTTTGAAATTGATTTAAAACTAAGGTCTGTTCCCTGATTCATAGCATTCCTTAGCTGGATTTGGTTTCATATAATTTTGGAACTTTCGATTCATTATTTTTCAACTGTTTGGCTTGTGTTTTTATCTATCAAAATTTTCGGCCCAGAGTGTCACTGATGAGGATTGATTTTCCAAAATGTGCACATATGGCACATCAAAATTGTCAGGTATTTGTTAGATATTTACTACCCCTGAGCGGGTACCGCTGCTGGTGGAGTAAACCTCCCCGAGGGTATCCATAACTCAGTAGGCAGTACTTTGTGCTGTCAGAAAATATACCATTTAGCAAAATTTTCAGGCGTCTTAATTTTGAAATTGATTTAAAACTAAGGTCTGTTCCCTGATTCATAGCATTCCTTAGCTGGATTTGGTTTCATATAATTTTGGAACTTTCGATTCATTATTTTTCAACTTTAACTTGTGTTTTTATCTATCAAACTTTTCGGCCCCAAGTGTCACTGATGAGGAATGATTTACCGAAATGTGCACATATGACACATCAAAATTATCAGGTATATTTACAATGGTACATGGAAGAGATTTTATGAATTTTTTTTACTTTTTAGTGAAATTATCTTTTTGAAATGCATGTGATACTGCAACCCAAGGGTTGAGGGTTCAAATCCCCAGTCGCTTTTTTCGGCCTTTTTCATTTTCAATTCTAGCAACCCAAGGGTCGAGGGTTCAAATCCCAGTGGGGCCACTTTTTTCTGAATTTTTTTACTTACAATGGTGCATGGAAGAGATTTTATGAATTTTTACTTTTTAGTGTATTTTTTTTTTTTTGAAACACATGTGATACTGCAACCCAAGGATTGAGGGTTCAAATCCCAGTTGAGCCACTTTTTTTATTTTATTTTCTGAATTTTTATGACTTACAATGGTGCATGGAAGAAATTTATGAATTTTTCCTTTTTAGATTGCCATAGCTACATTGACCTAAACAGTTGAAAACCTAAAAAAATTTCTTCTCCAAAACCACTTCACTGAGATAAAATCTGATGTGATATTTGGCATCTAAAGCATCTTGTAAACCAAGTTTGTGAATTCCAACAATTTTGTGAAAAATTAGGTTACGTGTTTTTGCGTTTATTTTTTATACATTGAAAATAGTACTTCTTTTACCAAATTTACAATATTAATAAATTTAGATGAATTCTTTTTCAAAACATCATTTTCTTATGTGAAGAAACATATGTTTAACAATTTTCATGAAATTCTGTAAAATACAAGTAACTTTTTTCGATCTTTTCCTTTTTCAATTCTAGCAACCCAAGGGTCGAGGGTTTTTTTTTTTTTTTTTTTTACTATTATTTGTTTTAATTTCTGAATTTTATGACTTACAATGGTGCATGGAAGAGATGTTATGAATTTTTACTTTTTAGTGAATTATTATTTTTGAAATACATGTGATACTGATACGTAGATTTAGCTAAAACCTTGAATTTTTTTTTTTTTTTTTTTTTTTTTTTTTTTACAAAATCATTGTTATGTGACATTATTTAAATTAATTTAACAATTTTAAAAAAAATAATTTGCAGTTGAATTTTATAATTTTTCTTAAAATTTTTTAATTAATGTGTCAAATCTGTAAAGTCCATTTAGACAATTGCCATTCTCACTTGTGTTTCTGGTCGCTTTGGCTACCAAAAGTAGGTCACAGTGACCTATATAGCTAAAAACCAAAACAATAAAAAATAATGTTTGTGCTGTCAGAAAATGTACAATTTATTAAAATTTTCAGTCGTTTAAAATTTGAAATTTATTTAAAACTAAGGTTTGTTCCCTCATGCAAAGCATTCCTTAGCAGGATTTGGATTTATATAATTTTGAAACTTTAGATTCATTATTTTCAACTGTTTGGCTTATATTTTTTTATGCATCAAACTTTTCGATCCTAGTGTCACTGATGAGGAATGAATTTCCGAAATGTGCACATCTGGCACATCAAAATTTAACTGGTATTTGTATTATATATTTACTACCCCTGAGCGGGTACCGCTGCTGGTGGAGTTAAACTCCCCGAGGGTATCCATAACTCAGTAGGAAGTACTTTGTGCTGTCAGAAAATGTACAATTAAAATTTTCAGTCGTTTAAAATTTGAAATTTATTTAAAACTAAGGTTTGTTCCCTCATGCAAAGCATTCCTTAGCAGGATTTGGATTTATATAATTTTGAAACTGTTTGGCTTATATTTTTTATGCATCAAACTTTTCGGTCCTAGTGTCACTGATGAGGAATGAATTTCCGAAATGTGCACATCTGGCACATCAAAATTTAACTCGTATTTGTATTATATATTCTGAAACCATTTCTATTGAGGCAACATGTTATGACTTAACCAGGTATTATCAAGACATACCAGTTACATTTAAACTCAGGTGAGCAAATTAGGGCCATCTTGGGCCTCTTGTTTAATTTTAAATCGCAACTTGTACTTATTTAGAAATCAATGAAAAATTTAGCATGTGATAATTTGTCACATGTCACATATCTAAATATAAATATCAGTATTTCATTTAACCCCCATCCTCTCTCTCACACACACACACACACACACACAAACACACCAAGTATTGTATATATATATAGAGAGAGAGAGAGAGATTCTGCGTCTAATTTTTGTGTTAAATCATCCATTAAAATTTTGAATTATTATTTCTGTGTCAAATCATCCAGTAAAATTTCGGATTATTTTAAATCCTCAGTACAAATGTACATATCTATTACATCTTATTATTATTATTATTATTATTATCAATTGAGATCTTCTCTATATTATAAGTACATATTGTTGACTTCACGAGCAAGTGTACGAGTCAAAGAAATTCGACGAATGTACCTTGGGTTTGCTATTTATCTTTGACCATAATATATTGTCAAATGACTAAATGAAAGGTCTACTCTTATAAAGCTACGTGTTGTCTTCAAATAATATGGTTTTGCAAAAAGAATTTGCACATAAAATTGAAGTAACCGACTAGATGAATATATCCAATCAAACTGAAGATGATAAAGCTTTAGATCACATAGGGTTGTATGGTTTTTGGGTTAATCAGTCACTTACAGAGCCCGGCTACATGTCCTAAGTTGCTTACTTTCCTTACCTGAAAATAATCACTGAAGAATCGACTATAGTATTTCTAATTAAACCGGAGATTTAGATTTCAAATAGGTGTATGGTTCTGATCAATTAATCTATTATTATTATTATTATAAAATACCTTTGTAACTAAACGACTTGTGTTAGCATTTTCCGTATCCATCTGTTTTTGCCCTTTGGTCATGAAAGCTGGAATCTCTGTCTGTATTCCAAAGTATTTTAAAAATGTAACAGAATCCGTGAAACCTCTGTCAACCACAAATATGTCGCTGGGTTGCATCCATTCCTTAATTTTTTCAATATTATTATTAATAATATGCTTTAAAATGGAAGCATCATTATTTTTGTGATCTGCAAAATATGGACCCAGGACACTGACAAAATGACCGGTTGTTGTAACAATTACCATCATTTTCACTAGAGGTCGACCTTTGTGAATACTAAAAGAACGCCTTTGAAAATGAAAATTACCACTTCTGTGAATATATATATGTTCCATCCAGTACCAGAATAGCTTGATCTTTGTTATCAGCTAGTAGATTTTGTGCAAGAATTCTTGTGTGGTTGTAAATAACATCATTTCTTGAAATTTTAAAAAACCCTAACTGCTTTGTTACAGAATACTTTAAAAGAACATTTCTTGAGCAATGGATAGCTCTCCGGATACTTGATTTAGATATACTAAACAACGTTGATAATAATTTATTTGACAAGCCAGACTTCATTTTAAACAGATATATCCCGAGTGTTGTGACGGCAGACCCCACGGGTGTATTTTTCACATGAGGTTTTACATACAGTTCAATTAATTCAAGAAACTGTTTCTTGTTTAGTCCAGTAAGATTCCTGAGATCATCATCAGTATACAAACTTATGTTGTCGAAAGACATAGATCTTGAAGTGTTCAAAACATGCTGTCTTACTTTATCAAGAAGTTCCAGAATAGCAGTTCTGTTAAAATAAGCATGATCAATTGTTTTCATGTCTGTGGGCACATTTTCATTGAAGTGATCTAAAGAATGATTTAAATGAGCTGGACAACATCATCTCTCAGCTGTTATTAAAATATTATTTCTTAATAATACCTCAGTCCGTACTTTTGCAGGTACAACAATAAGTTTAGGTCCAGGTGTTTTACATATAAAACAATAGGCATGACTCCTAGTCGCACTATTGATTTTCAAACAGATGGCTTGTGCACTCAGTGTAACATTTACATTACTAGGAAGACCTTCTGTTGCACTTAGTTCTTTTGTACTGTTTGTATGCTGATTATCTAAATAAGCAGGACGACTACATTTTCCGCAAATGAAATCATTGCTGGTAGATTCCAAAAATAATGTTTTCCGAAGGTATTTGGAAATGTGTTTGTTTACTGGTGGGCGCTATGTAGTTTAAGCCTCTTCTCACACAATACACATTTTGACTGTGGCATTCTAAAAATAGAATTTTTAGGAAGAATTTTTAGGAATAGTAAACTATATATAGAGGATCTTGCATTAGTGTTTATGTAATATTGAATTTATTAAACAAGTTGAATAATTTATTATGCAACGAGCCTTGGCGAGTTGCATAAAACATTATTCAACGAGTTTAATAAATTCAATATTACATAAACAAGAATGCAAGATTCTATTTATTATATAATCCGATAAAATCCGGCTTTTTCACAGATTTCAAACTTGTCTTCTCATTATAAGAAAACGGCTGATTGACCGAAACACAACAAGTTTACGTTACCGTGTACATGCGCCTAAAGTAATCCTGCTGAAATAATAAATGTAAACAATAGTCTGTCCGCAGGATACAAAAACAAAACAAACATTTTTAATTTAAATACGATATATCTCCTTTTTAGAAAAAAAGTACAAAAGTATCAGCTTAAATGATGAATCAACAAACATTGTGCCACAGTGAACTGGTGAATTGTGTGACGTCATAGCGCGCACACTCTGGAATGTCAACAACCTGGACAAGGTTTTACAGACACGTGTTACTCGGAAACGCTATCCATGATTATTCTGGCCCGATTTTTAGGAACTGGTGATTTGTTTGATAAATATGTACTTGAATATTTCCTCCGGTGACTGTTCCTGCAAAAATGCTTTGGAATCCGACGTGTAAATACCCGTGCGTAGTGCGTAAGGATAAAACCTAATTCACACGCTTTTATGACGTCACACTCATTCAATACGATTTTTATTGTATGACCGTATTACATGGATTATTGAGTAGATTATATAATAATCTGTGTGATAAACTGGTAGCTTATCCATTGCGCCATAGGCACGTTGTTGTAAACAACAGAATAAAAATGGTAAATGTACCTCATTTGTCACAGCGTTCGTGTTGATGACGGATAAAAAAATTTTTTTCTAATAAATTGGGAGTTTAAACACCTTTTATGGTGACAAGTGTGTTTGTGTGTGTGTCAGATACTATTAGTCAACCTGCTAGTTTTACAGTGTGTGTCATTTATAATCAAGAAATTGCTGAACTGAACCGTCTGCCGGCCCGCTAGGGCGAGACCATTTCAGGGTAATAAAGTGACATCAAAGATGATTAAACTAAAGTAATTGTTTGAATTTATTAGCATACTTACTTTTCTAGTTGGAAACAGCCATGTAACGACAAGACAACGGAAGCTACATCATCTTTTAAATCGATTTTACCGCAGATTTCAGTTTCTTGTTTACATTGTTATGGATGCGTTGCAAGAATTATGTCCCATTCTCCGAGGTGAACAGTTCCGTATTTATTTATTAATTTATTCTTTTTAATTTTTTTTAATAAGTTTTTGTATTATATTTATTTTTTTTAACTAAAATAACAACAATTTTATTTGTATAAAATTCGTTTATTAATATAATTAAAAGGTGACTGTCAGTACACTCGTGTTGCGCACATACGTAATGGCGATTTGACAGAGAATCCTTTGCCACCGTTTGATAGATTTTTGTTTTTTAAAGTATGAAGCCGCACTCTCGACACTTTGATACTTATATGCCATGCATCTTATTACAAAAGGTAGCCGTAAAGTAAATATCTTGGTGTCGCGTTCGTGGCTTCATATTTTAATTTTGCGTTTTGTCCAGAAAAATCGTGAAAAATCGTCAATTTTAGCCAAACAGGTACATGTTTAAGTCGTTTATTTTTATATTTATAAACAAATTTCGGAATTCATGTTTTTAGAAATTTAAAGAAGCAAAACTAAATTGTTCGAAATTGGCACAAAAATATCCCAGGCTCATAGTTCATGTTGCCTGATTATACAGGGCAGATTATGCCCGTTAGTGAATTTAGCCCTTTGTTCATCTGTATATATGTAACTGGAGGGAGAAAAATGCAGGGTCGGACCGGGGATCAAACCCGGGTCCTCACGCAATATAGACGAGTGCTCTACCGAGCTATCCAGACCGCTACATTCCGCTCCTGTTATTCTTGAGTTTACCATGATTCTGTGGGAAATCTCACCCCAAATTCCCTCGGATGGAGTTCATATGGCCAGATAAATGTCAGTCCATCACTTCCGAGGGCCACCAGACTGTAACAGGAGGGGGAAAAATGCAGGGTCGGTTTGGAGATCGAACCTGGGACCTCTCACACTATAGGCGAGTGCTCTACCAACTGAGCTACCCAGACCGCTACATTTACATCATATCAGGAGAGGTCACACAACGACAGTTGGTTTATCTCCACAACAAAGGTAAATATGTAAAGTTGATAAAATGATCAATTTATTTGAATTTTATTGGATGCTTTTGCTGGGATTACGACGGATTCCACTTGATGGACTCTGTTGAACATTTGGGGTATTTTACAAGTAACAACTCGGTTTAACATCTGCAACAGATGAACGTTCTTCCGGAACAGACGAGCAAACTTCCGCACTGGACGGTTGTATTTCCGGTATCGGTGAACTTCCGAAACAGACTGATCAGTGCTTTTACTACTACCTCTCTTCGAAAATTGTAAATGTTGTATCTGATCAACATGTCGGCGCCAGGTAACTTCTGGTGACATCTGAACAAGATAAGAAACTGGGCCAGTTTGTTCACTTACAGTTCCTTGTATCCAGTTAGGTTTTGTGCTTTGTCTGTAATTTCTTACAATTACATTTTGTCCAATTCAAAAAGCACGCAGCGTGCTTGACCTCCGAGTCGAATGTCTAATTGTTTGTCCTTCACACGCTGTTCAACATTTGGTTTTTAACAATTCCAGTCTTGAACGTAGATTACGACCCATGAATAATTTTCATGGTGGCTCTCCAGTTGTCGAGTGAAAAGCATTACGGTATGCTAACAAGAACTTTGGCAGTTTTGTTTGAACTGATCCATTGTCAGATTTACTTGACGCCATCGCCGATTTAAATGATTGTATGAAGCGCTCGACTAAACCATTTGAGCTGGGATGAAACGGAGCGGCTGTAACATGCTTGATCTCATGAATATTTCAAATTCCTCAGATGTGAACTGTGGTTCATTGTCACTTACTAGAACGCACAGTACCCCGTTACGAACGAATATAGTGCGCAAGATGTAGTTTCCCTCATCTGAACAACTTCTGGCCATTTTGAATGAGCTTCAACAACAATTAAAACATAGAATTTAAAAATGGTCCGGCAAAGTCTATGTGAATACGTTCCTATGGCCTTGAGGGCCATTCCCATGGGTGAATCGGACCGGGCTGGGGACCTCTTATAATCTTGACATCCAGCACACGATTTTGTTGTATACTCTATATCAGAGTCAATGCCAGGCCACACTCCTACCCAAAGCATTCATTTTTACAACACCTATATGACCTACATGCAATTCATTTAATACATGAACTCTTAACTTAAGTGGTATTATGACACGTATGCCCTATATCAAACACCTATCATGTACCGTTATCTCGTCTTTCCTTAAAAAGTAAGGATAAAGTTCTGAATTATCAGGCTTAATACTGGTGTCCACCAATTTTACTACATAATCTAGTTATTTAGACGAAACAGAATCGCGTCCGTTTTCCTGTCGGACACGAGTTCTGGTGATGGGCAACGCGTCAAACTGTGCAAGATACATCATCTCGAATTCACTGTCGTCTTCCGGTTCACTTTCAGAAGTGGCAGACGGGAAAGGCTGTCGAAATAACAATGCATCTTTGTGGTTTTGTAACTTATTTCATAATCATAGCCAGTCAAAACAATGCATACCTCTGCATACGAGCTCAGTAGTGTTCGACACACCTTTAGCCGGATAAGAATAGATACAAGAGGTCTATGATCGGTCACCAAAGAAAAATGACGTCCAAACAAATAAGAATTTAATACCAAGTGCTTCGCGGTCAATCTGTGAATAATTCCTCTCTGCCACTGATAACGATCTTGACGCATAAGCTACAGGCCTTTCGGTACCATTCTCCATCACATGTGAAAGAACGCACCCTAACCCATATATGGTGAGGCATCACATGCTAATCGCACCGGAAGATTGGGATCGTAATGTGTCAGTACCTAATCAAACGTGATCATGCGCTTCATATTTATTTTATAATTGGATATTTTCTGAACATGATAACTACTTATGACATAAGGTAGTACCCACCGTATATATGATATATGTTATTTGTAAAAGAAATATATTCGAGAAAGGACCATTTTGGGAAAAAAGAGAGCGAGAGAGAAAATGTATACAACAACTGTAATTCTATTATTGCATTTTCTGCATAGGTCACTTAGAATGAGTGTGAATGGGGAGTTACGGAATGTAAAACCGCGTACCATTATTAGAATCTTAATTTTTGTCTTAACGTATATGGACATTATCCTCAGAGAGAACTCAAATAATACAAGAGGAACACAGACAAAAAGAGAGTCAGATGGTGCATGTATAACCATAACGAGGAGGGTAACAATGCATTAGCCAGCGACTGTTGTACCAGGATCGAATGTCTGACCTTCACAGATGACACAGGCTAGTGTGAGGTCTATAAGTCCATTTCCGGGATCGAGCACTGGGTCTTCAGCTATTATTACGCCATAGAATTCACATCGGTTTGAAAAACGACTACCGACTGCGACAATCACTTCTAGAGAGATTAACAGAACTGACACAATGCAGTTGCCGGTTCGATTACCAGACAATATTTTACTTCCGCCTACAGCATTATCAGAAACGGGATCCGAGTCAATGCAAACGTCAGAAAATAACCACGAGTTTGAGCTGCCTATATCTAGACAGGATGGTATGTCTGATCCAATGCAGTTGTCGGAAGACAACCATAAGTACAAACCTACATTGGAAACCATGCAGATGTCAGAAGACAAAAATGAGACTAGCCCATTATCTGAAGCAGAGGTTATAAATAGGGCATAACAAAAAGGTATGTATTTCTTAACATCAATTTCATGTATGCACTTGCAGTTAGTTTCATAAATCGATTTTTTCTTTTACAAATGAGTTACGCAGAGACAGACTTCTTTGCAAGTCTTCAACAACATATGATAGATTGATTATATCAGCATATTACATCTTGTTTAACCACATTTTGTCAAACACTTGATCATCTATGAAATATTATCTAAATACAGCTTTCTGTAACTTATTGTATCTGGTAACAGTATAAGTATGGACTATATTCTTGGATAGTGTGTAACTTCCCATTCATTACCGGAGGTAACTTTAATGGTAAAAACTCAGTACAAGTACAGTAATCTTGAATGGAGTCATGAATATATTCTTTTTTAACTAGCTGATGACATCTCGGTATCAAGTGAAATAATCTTGAGTCAAATTTGAATATATTCTTGTTCAGTGTGTATCTTGTCAATAACTTATGCTGGTGAAATCTCAATATCAGTAGAGACAATATAAAAGCTTGAGTTTAAAGGGAAAAATCATACAACTATCCTTATTTTGAAATAAATTACAATGACATAAAGTCGTTTTTTATTCTTTGGAAAAACAATGTGAAATCAAATTCAAACCTTCTTTCAAAAAACTAAACCAGATGGACAAACGGAATTGTGTAACCTGCTATGACTGCAAGAAAAAGGGTCACATAAAAAGGCATGTCGTAGCACAGATGGTAAAGTTCGCCAACTTGAAGGCAAGAATCTAGTTACAAGCTTAACGTTTAACTCTGTGAGAGATTCTAAACAAGATGTCTTTATGATTTCGCCCACAGTCACTGGTGTAAAATTAGATATGGAACTCGAAACAAGATCTGCAGTGTCAGTATTTTGATATTCATATAAATGACACCAATTTCTGTAACATACGTTAAAAGTCTATCACTTTCAAAAGATGAAATTTCTAGAAAAAGCATGTGTCTGTGACTAATTACATCAGTTATGTAAAAAGGCAATTGCTTTGCTTTAACGTATCAAGACTCGTAGAATGACTTTCAGTTGTGACGTATTGTGTATGAAACTGGAATAGGGTGTTTGTATTGAGGAGTTGTTAATTTTGATAATTTGTTAAAGTTATAATTGGTATCTCAGGTCTTCTATTTAATTGAATAAGGGCGATTGTGAATTCATATTTCAAGAATAACACACAAGAAGTAACTTTGTTTAACATTTGTGTTTTGGTATATGTTTAGAGATACAAGATGTGGTTTTGACGTATGTTACATTACACTTTAAACTTTTAAATAGGAGGCAATATATAATGGTCAATATCTCAAAATCTATGAAAGTTAACTTGAAATAATTTCGACACAGTGTACTTTACATATTAGGCATTGGATTGACAAAATTTGAACTTAAACCTATAATTTTCATTTTTACGTTTTCCGTGGGGCCAAATGTCCCGTGTTATTGAGAATGGGCGTTTACGTAGTGTATAGATTCATCAAAATATTTTGCAATTGTACATTACAGTTTAATGGTAGAAGTTGTTGCGTTTCCAAGTATGCATTAAAAATTCCCCCAGCAGTATTTTAATTTTTTTAAAATATAGATATTCAATGCGAAGTGTCACGTCTTAATTTTTGCAATTTATTTAAAACTAAGTTTTGTTCCCTCATGCAAAGCATTCATTACCTTGATTTGGATTCATATAATTTTGGAACTTTAGATTCATTAATTTTCAACTGTTTGGCTTATGTTTTTTTTTAAATTTAAGCGCCTAGTATCACTGATGAGAAATTATTATCAGAAACGTGCACATATGGCACATCAAAATTTAACAGGTATTTGTGTTATATATTTACTGGCGTGAAATGTATGTATTATTTGATGCTTGGATTCATGCTATATTATTGATATATTTGACTATATTATATTTGGCAATTTTTTATGCCACCGCCTATATATGCAGTAGGCATATAGTGTTTGACATGTCTATACTGTTTCGATATCCCCTTAATTGGTAGTGAGAGAAGTTTTGAAACAATACATAATTTATTACATCTCCCACTTCAGCCTTTTCGGTCAAAGTGGTTATTCTTTTGTTTGAAAATGATAAAAACCGTGCACCTTTTGATGGTTAAGATTCAGAAAATAAAATTACTGATTGTTCATTTTCATTATTTTTCTTACTAGTACTTCTCTTCCAGATCAATCATTAGATATCTGTACGATATCTCTGAATGACCAGGAGTAATGTGTCTCAGTGGGATATTGATTGCAACATTATCACCATTTTATCTTACAATAAATAAGTATTTCTTTTAAAAAGTACATTTTATGAGTCCGTATCGGGGTGTCTGATATTTTTCCGTATCAGGCATATGCCTGATACAAAGTCGCGTGCGAACAATTCGGACTACTTTCGGGTATTCCCTGACGACGAGTGACGTCATCAGATTGGAATGCAGAAAAACAAAGTTAAAGGGCGCATGTACTTTTGCTAACTGCATATCTGGAAATTGTTCAATCCAGTACATAAACTGCCGTAATTATTATCCAAATAGTGAATCAAATTCTGATCAAACAATAAATATTTCACACAGTAAAACAAAATACCGTAGAATTGTTGTTGACTCGAGCTCCAGTGACGACGATCAATGAAATGTGGGTCAACTGACGTAACAAAAAGTTTTTATACTTGGTGCTCTATGACGCAATTGTTTCAATGCGCAAAGATATAGTCCCTTGAAAATTTAAAAATTGTACATAACTCTACATAATTACTGAATGAGTTTTTGTTTTTATTTTATGTGAAAATAGAATTGTAAGATAAAAATGTCAATAGTAAAATATGTATGTACAGTTTGTATCAGAGGCGAGCTCTTGTTTCATAGGGATATCAAGCCTCGTCGCAAGCGACTCGGCGTGATATCCCTATGGAAACAAGAGCTCGCCTCTGATACACAGAACTGTACATACATATAATACTAATAATATGTATGTATTTGAGTGAACACTTGACTGACATAATTTAAAATGTATCATTTTCCCATTTCTGATTATATGCGTGGAGTGGAGTAATGGTGTTTTACGCCCCAGTCAAGATTCTTTCATTTATTTTGAGGCGGTCAGTTCTGGGATGGTGGAGGAAACCGGAGTGCCCGGAGAAAGTGAACTGACACAAGGATCTGTCCCGAGTGGGATTCGAACCAAGGCGGTGGGAGGCACTGTGATCCGTAAGCGCGCGCTTTAGACCAATCGGCCACCGAAGCCCGCTGATGATATGAAATATTATTTTGGTTTAATTATAACACAAATACCAGTTAAATTTTGATGTGCCAGATGTGCACATTTCGGAAATTCATTCCTCATGGAAGATCATTCTTCTTCAAACAATTTAAATTCACGCTTATATTAACATAAAACTATTAATTTGTATTTTGCAGTGGCCCATTACTGGTCTGCAATTGGTCAGTATAATCTGACAAAAATTGTTTCGAATACAACATAATTGCTGATATAATGGTCACCTTTACACAACAAAAACAATCCTAAAGTCAAGGTTCACAACGTGGTTAAGGTTAAGAAAACGATCCCGAAGAAAGCAAACTAAATGAAAGGTGCAACACAAATCAACTATCAGCTAAGATCTCAAACACTTACCAGTATTCAGACCACATCTTCTCAAACAAGTTAAAGCAAATAACACAAAGGCTCAAGATGCAGAATTAATCCAACAAATCGCTGATTGTTGAACCCACCCAACACTTTAATAGTAGATAAATCCTCTGGTGATGGTTCAATATCTCCAATTGGGTGGCATTTAAAAATACACTGATCACCAGGCTCTACAAAGCTTGCCACTCAATGGACCAGCTACAACATGGTTCTATATTGCCACAGGAAACAAGAGGCCCAATAGGGCCTGTGATGCTCACTGGCTGCATATGTAAGACATTGTTTTTTGTTTGTTTGTAATGCTGTTTAACGTTCAACTCAAGAATATTTCACCTATACCAAGACTGTCAGTTTTGGAAATGGTGGAGGACCCTGGAGTATTGGAGAAATTCACGACCAAGCAGCAAGTTAACTGACAAATTGTCAAAGATGAAGTGCTAGCGCCACTGGGACGTTAATGCTCAATGTCAGGGGTAAGAGCCACTGTGCATAATTTGCATATTTCTTGAAAATTGGGTCAATAAAAATGTTCTCAGAAAAAAACCCGTTATATATTTTGAATCACACAGAGTATACTTTATGTATTTAAAATTTGAGCTCAATTGGTGGAAAAATGGATCCAAAATGACCATTTTTGTGTATTTTCTATTTATAGTAACGGTGGCCATCTTGGATGTTGGGCAGGGTTGTTTATGGTACATACTTTAGTCAGGCCGACGTAGGGACCTTCCACACAAAATTTCATTCCAATTGCCCCAGTGGTTTCAGAGAAGAAATCAAAGATTTCGCTAAATATTACACCTAATTTGCACAATTTCTTAAAATTGTCAATGAAAAAAGACTCGAAAAAACCCATTACATATGTTGAATCCCCCACAATATACTTTCTACATTTCGAATTTGAGCTAAATCGGTGGAACATCTAAAACAAGAGGCCCATGGACCTTAACGCTCACCTGAAGGTATGTCTAATATTGTTTGCAAAGTGCAATAGACAATATATTAAGTACAGAAACTTTAAAAATTTCTCAAGTTAAGAACTCCCACAAAACTTAATCAGAAATATATCCACTGACTTCTCATTTATAAGTAGCTTATAAAATATGCATGAAGTAACGGAAGTGCAATGAATAATTTCCAAATCATTAATCAATTTCAGTATAATTATGCAGCTATGTCCTTGACCTTTGAACATATATGACTTTAAACCATATATGATTGTCACGTCAATACCTACAATGTTCTAATATACATGCCTACGCATGAAATTAATAGCTTTCAAGATAATGATTTTACTATTCCTGTTGAAATGACCTTGACCTTTAAACCCTATATCAAAATGACCGTAATGTCAACACCTACAATACTCTAATATACATGCCTATACAAAAAGTAATAGTTTTCATGATAATTAGCAATTTTAATTCACCTTTTGCAGCTGTGACCTTGACCTTTCAACATATGACCTTGAACAATATATCAAAATGATCAACATGTCAATACCTACAATAGCAGAATATACATGCCTATACAAAAAGTTTATAGTTTTCAAGACAATTAACAGTTTAAGTCTTCTTTTGCAGCTGTGACCAAGACTTTTCAACTTATGACCTTGAACCATATATCAAAATGATCGCTGTTGCAATACCTACAATATTCTATTATACATGCCTATACAAAAAGATAATAGTTTTCAAGATAATTAGCAATTTAAGTCTTCTTTTGCAGCTGTGACCTTGATCTTTCAACTTATGACCTTGAACCATATATCAAAATGATCGTCATGTCAATACCTACAATATGCCTATACAAAAAGATAATAGTTTTCAAGATAATTAGCAATTTAAGTCTTCTTCTGCAGCTGTGACCTTGACCTTTCAACATTTGACCTTCAACCATATATCAAAATGATCGTTGTTGCAATACCTACAATATTCTAATATACATGCCTATACAAAAAGTTAATAGTTTTCAAGATAATATGCAATTTAAGTCTTCTTTTGCAGCTGTGACATTGACCTTTCGCCTTATGACCTTGAACCATTAATCAAAATGATTGTCTTGTCAATACCTACAATATTCTTATATACATGCCTATACAAAAAGTTGATAGTTTTTAAGATATAGTGACAAATGTATCATTTTTAGCAATTTCCCCACTCAGTGCCTTATAATTTCCCCATTTCGAGCCCCATGGCTACCATTTGTGCAAATCTTAAAATGGATGACCTAAGGATGTTATAAATGAAATAACTAAGGTATATCTCTTGTAGATTCAGAGAAGATTTTTAGTTTTTAACTTTTTCTCCCTTTATGGGGCCCTAAGGGGACATAACTCCTTCATTTGTGCAAATCTGAAAGGGCTTCATCAAGGCATGATGGTTACCAAGTTTCATTAAATTTGGCCTGGTGGTTTTGGAGAAGATTAAAATGTAAAAAGTTCACCTACGACGGACGACGCACGACGGACGGAGATGGATAGCAATAGCTCATCTGAGCTTTCAGCTCAGGTGAGCAAAAAATGGAACTACAATGGCCATTTTTGTGTTTTTTCTATTTATAGTAATGGCGGCCATCTTGGATGTCGGGCAGGGTTGTCTGGTACAAACTTTAGTCAGGTCGACGTAGGTATCAACCACACCAAATTTCATTCCAATTGGCCCAGTGGTTTCAGAGAAGATTTTCAAAGATGTTGCTAAATATTACACCTAATTTGCATAATTCATGAAAATTGGATCAACGAAAAAAGACTCGGAAAAACCCGTTACATATGTTAAATCCCCACAATATACTTCCTCAGGGTTCGCACAGTCTTGAAAAGTGCTTTCTAAAATGAGCCCTGACTGGAAAAGTCCTTGAAAATGAGTAAAAACAAGCAGAGTCCTTGAAAAGTCCTGGAATTCTGTTAGTCTGTCTTGAAAAGTCCTGGAATTTTGAACTAATCACCCTGAAACTCGCGGTAAAAACGCAGCTGCAACGTTTATGATAAATAAAAAAATCATTGAGTTATCCCTCTTGTCTCGGTCAATATCATTCGTGAGTCTACGACTTGTAACGGAAGAATTCCGGGTGGTGTTCCAACTACAGAGAATATGACACAAGTTATTTCCCTTTGTATTACTTCCGGCTAGCAACGAAAATGGCCGGCAAATGCGTGTTCAACCGTATGTGGATAAAAACGTACAAATGGGTATCCGAACAATCGGATAACAAATACAAAGCCTACTGCAGTGTTTGTAAAAAGTCCATAAACATAAGTTATATGGGCGAAAGTGCCCTACGATCTCACATGAAAGGTGACAAAAACAGACCGTCTGTAAATGCTCTTGGAACATCCAGAACCAGTAGCACTATAATGGATACGTTTTGTAAAAAGCCCAAAATGGAAGAATTGGACACAAACAATAACATTACATCACAGCGTTAGCCCTGGTGACAATGTTGATTCCGCATTAACATTACAAGTTCCACCGCCCCCTCCAAATAATGAGGCACCAAAGACCAACGATAATATTATGACAAATTTTGTTGCAAAAAATGATGTATTAAAATCTGAGATTTTGTGGACTTTACATACTGTACAACGACATGCATCCTATAAATTTAATGAACATATTAGTAACCTCTTTCAGAATATGTTCCCTGATAGTCAGATTGCTAAAAAGTTTGCTCTTGGTGAAAGAAAAACAGCGTACATATGTGCATTTGGCATTTCAACTTATTTTAGATCTGAACTATTAAATTTAATAAGAGGGCCTTTTGTTGTTTTTTTTATGAATCCCTGAATAAGAAACTACAAGAAAAGCAAATGGACATGCAGGTTCGTTTTTGGAATGAAGAACTGAAACAAGTTATGACGCGATATATTGGGTCAGAGTTTCCAGCCCATGCTAAGGCTGAGGATTTGGTTACACATTTTCAGGCAGGTCTTGCCGATCTTGATTTAAGTATAAAGTTGTGCAGATTAGCATGGATGGCCCATCAGTCAATCTCAAATTCCACAAAATTACGCAGCAAGAAATTCATAGGGAATTTTCTCATTCACTTATAGATATCGGTTCATTTGGACTGCATGTATTACATAATGCTTTCAAAAAGGGAGCTACAGCCACAGGTTGGGGCATTTCTGACATACTTAGTTCGCTTTACTATCTTTTTAAGGATGCCCCATTAAGAAAAGCAGACTTTAAAGAAATATCATCAATTGCACCTCTAAAGTTTGTTGATCACAGATGGTTGGAAAATGCCTCTGTTGCAGAACGAGCTATTTCTGTGTGGTCACATGTTGAATAGTTTGTTTCAAAAGCTGAGAAAAAAGAAATACCTAAGTCATATGTGGTAATCAAACAAGCAGTAGATGATAAACTGACTCTAACTGAAATTGAATTTTTCTGCTCTGTTGCCAAATTACTGGAACCTTTTTTAACCAATTTTCAGACTGATAGACCTATGGTCCCATTTTTGTCTGCTGATCTGTCTGCTGTGATAAGATCATTGATGAGAAAATTTATCAAACCCTCTGTTCTAGATGCAGCTAACACTGCAGAAAAATTGATATTAATGACAATGAAAATTATGTTTTGTGCTTGAATATTGATGTAGGGTTAAAAACTGAAGCCAAATTAGGTGAGGCAAAAGTAACTGAAAAGAGAAAAGCCGAATTTCAGGTTCAGTGCAGAATCTTTTTAATAAACATATTAAAGAAGATTTTTGAGAAATGTCCCATTGCACATGCATTCGTAAGAAACATGGCATCTTTGAATCCAAAAGAAATGGTGAAAGATTAAACAGCAGCAAGAGAAAAATTTAAGAAACTTATCAGTTCACTCATTGCTAAAAAATTAATTCCAGATTTAGATGGAGATGTAATTTTAGAACAATTTGACCAGTTTATTGATAAAATTCCTGAGATAGGGAGTGATTTATTCACCGGTTTCAATCCAAACAGTGATTCAGACAGATTAGATTCATTCTTTGCAATGCACATGTCGAACCCTAAGCTCAATAAGCTACTTGGCATTGTTAAACTGCTATTAACCCTTTCTCATGGTCAAGCTACAGTAGAACGAGGCTTTTCGACTAATAAGGAGATAGAATGTGAAAACATAAGCAGAAAACTATAGTTGCCCAACGATTAATTTGTGATCATTTGAATTCAGTTGGAGGAGTGTTAAACGTAAAAATAACAAATAAACTATTAGTCAGTGCAGCTGGTGCAAGAACTAAATATGAGCGCTACCTAGAAGAGGAAAGACAGAAAAGGAAAACTGCAGAGCAGAATAGAAAAAGAAAATGTGTTCTAGAGGAGATTGAACACCTAAAGAAAAGAAAGATACAGACAGAAAAAGATCATGAATCTCTTCTAAAGGCTGCTGACGATTTGTGTAGTAAGGCAGAAAACACTGGAAAACTAGATTTATTGGCTCAATCTAATGCCAGTAGAAAACGAGCACATGAGAAAATGGAGTCAGTAAAGCAGTATGAAAAACTAATTGATGACAAACTTAGTGAGATGAAAAAAAAATTAAATTGTTCCAAGTTTTGCAGTTACTTGTTTGCAGTTACTTTTACTTTTGTTTAAGATGTTCCTGTTTCATTTCATGTTAGAGTGTATATATGTTGATGTTCAAGACTCTCCTTGTTGAATTCCAGTTCGAAATTAAATAAAGCAATGACATTTCTGTATTTAGCAGTGACATTTCAAAACAATGCCAAATGTATGGACTATCGATGGAATTAAACATGTCAATAAAGGTAATTTTATCTAATGTGATTTTAAGTACTTGGTGCTATATTTTATTTCGGTGGTCAAAAATGCCGATTTCATAGTCCTTGAAAAATGGTCAAAGAGTCCTTGAAAAGTCCTTGAATTTTGTCAGGCTGTATGAACCCTGTTCCTACGTTTCAAATTTGAGCTTAATTGGAGAAATCAAAGTACTGAAAGTACTGAAAGCAGACGACTCAATGTTTGCAACATGCCTCATTACTGATCATGACCAGTATTAGTAATAAATCATAAATCAAATTAATGAGAATCAAATAAAATATGACTGAATGTTTAGTCTGTAGAGATTAATTATATATATATCCCACTGTAGAAAGAGATGTTTCCAAACATGATGCCATTGTTAAAAATTTTCTTTATCCTAGCCAAAATATTATGTGATCAATTATTTGATCCAACATGTAGCATGGTAGCATGCTGTATCACGTCTCCACTATCAATTGATGTAGTAAAGCGTTTATACGTTTTTATAAACAATATCCAATAGTGTAACAAAGGCATTGAAACACCTCCCAACATTAATTTTGATAGAAATTCTATGTACCATCAAAGTTAATTGATGTGGAAAGAAAACACATTTCATGAGTATTTTATGATTTTTTTTGTGATGGTAAAGTACAGAATTTTTTAACTCATGCCTCTCACCAAAGTTTATGGCAAATGAAAATTAATGAACATGCTGATTAAATTCCATTTTAAACCATCATCAGTGCAAAATTATCCTGAGATATAACCCCTGCGAAAATTCAGTCCCAACTTCACAAATTATGCTAGGTTGACCAAGGATGTCCTCGGTTATCCAAACTTGGGAATTTAATCATAACTTGGGGTAAGCAGGGATAACTTTGTACTTTTTAATTTAACCTGCTATCCAAAAAAATCCCTGCTTAGTCCCATGTTAGTAAATGTGTGGTTAAGTTAGGGCAAGCTGGGACTTTGAAATTGAATTTCTCAAAGTCAGGATTTAAAGCTGGGATTTTAAGGGAAAGTTGAGACTCTCTTTAAAACTGTTCTTCCTTGAAAGTCCCAACTTAAATGTATAATCAGGATAAGTGAGGACATTAATACTGTAGATCACTTTATTTTCGCGAGTACAAAATTTTGCGTCATTGCCAGCGGGGATAAATTCGCGAATACTTGAATTCGCGATCGTAAATCAGTGGAATACTTAAATTCGCGCCTGTATCATGCAGTTCACAAAATGAATCTGAATTATCTCCCTTTGTCTAGTAGATAAGATTAAGTAACCTGGTACATGTGTCTTTTAATTAATTTAATCAATAAAAGATATGAATAGTGTTCACCTATACGGTGAGCGGGTTTTATTTACTGGCTTATACTGCCAAAATTGAGTATTATTTACGGGTCGTTAGTTTTGACAGGTGTCGGGTACAGTTATTATGGTTTGTTTATTAAGTAATTACTGGTATATGACAATAAAATCAGTGAACTGAAACGACAAGAATTATGCGTGCTGCCACATTCAACGGAACTATAACCAGTTTTGAGTTAGAATTAAATTGGTTTCAATTATATGTTATCGTTTAATTGCCATTCGTATTAAATTAGTTTCAATTATATCTTAAATTAGTTTAATTTATTTATCGTTTAATTGCCATACGTTGATAAGTACTCCTAGTATAAGAGGGATTTACCTAAAGAACTCAAGAAGTTGGAAAGTCATGGATGCCGGATTTCATTTTGCCTAGGTCAGAAAGTCGAAGTAGTACAGTAAAATTGTTTGAATGAGCATATCAAATGCTACTTAACTTGGTCTGTTGTTTGTCTGTTTGGAAATTTCAAAACCATTCACTATTTTGTTGGATACGATCGGTCTTTTTGCACACTTGTCTCAATATTACCGAGTTAGAAATGCATCTGAGTCTTGATAGAAATATTTGCACGATGAAAATATTCGCGTGATAATTGAATTCGCGAACAAGTTCATTCGCGAAATTACGCGAAAATAAATCTCTCGCGAAATAAAAGTGATCTACAGTATATAACAAGAATTAGGTGTTGTGAAGCCAAGGCTAAAATATTTAATTTTGATATGAATACCATGAGAGCATAAAAATTCCACTTTTGTTATATGTTGTAATATTGCAAGTCTTTACACTTATTAATTAATCATAATTGTGAATAATAAAACATTATTATTCTGTCTGAAGCATTAAAATTTTATAAAATAAAAAACAAAATTCTTGCTTCTTGAATGGGAAAATCAGCAACATTGTCCATACAAATTTGGTAGTCTGGCTATGCACAGCATTTTGGGATTCCCTGACAAGTAAAGCACTTTTTCCACTATTTTGTCTACTGGTATAACAAACAGTTGTCGTTTTCAAAATTTTCAACTCTGATCAGATAATTCACATTTAAATTAACAAGTATCTTCCTTAATGGATACTTTCTTCACAACGGCCACACAAGTGTTAGTTTCATGATGATATATGAAATATTGAATAGCTGCCATAGCCATACCAGAATCTTGGTCTGTTAAAACAACATTTCCTATTCGTTTCTCCATTCTTTTATATTCTTTGGAAAAGAAAATATCATTGTTCACAATTACACGTTGTACTTTTGAAATTTTCCCAATGGTCTCAACTTTTAACAGAATTTTCAGTTTCTCAGTTAATGACTGATCCATATATTGCTGGAGTGCAAGTCCACCTGCAACACTACAGTTAGCCACTTTCTTTGTTATTTTAACATCCCTGTTAACTTTTGTATTTTCTTCTACATAAGCACGAAGATCAGCATCCAGTATCAAGGATGTATCAATAGCCAAGCGTTTTTGTGCCTGCATAGCCCAAAGTACCTGTAGACAGGCATCTCCTGTTCCATGAACAGAATCCAATAGTATACCATTCATGTCCTCAAATGGGAAACAAGACCAGGCCCATAATGGACCCAAGTTTCTCACATAGTCAACCAAATGCTGACAAACATTATGCATATTTAATGTGTAATTGTTACTTCCATAAAGAATACCAAAATCCTGATAAAAACTGTTTAGAACATTTTTTGCATGCTGAAGTTGTTGCTCAGTGATGGTGTCCTGTAGTAAGACGTATATCCCCTCTATAAACAAGGCAAGATGATTCAAGTAACAATCTGACATAAAATCCTGTAAACAAGGTAACGCATAAAATAGTAACCAAACCTGCAGTTCAGAAGCCTTAAGATGACTTAAATTATTTTCCAACTTCCTTGGTAATCGTGAAATATGATCAGTTGGTTTCATTCTTTTCAACCTTCTATCAATTTGCTTGACCCTGTTTCCAATGAAATACGGTTCTTTTGAGTTTGTTGAGGAAAAGAGCAAATTCAAAAGCTGTTTTGTCACCCCAAGCAAAACCCCATGCATGTAGTCTGGTACAATGCCACCAACAATATCAAAGTGTTCCAGACCATGAAGGGATGAAACACCTTTGATTCCATATTCTGGTTTTCCACTCTCAGATATAATTAATAATGCAGATTTATAAATAGGCATTTGCTCATCATTATTTATTGATACTGCTACAGCTAATTGGTTATCATATTGACTTGCACATCGAGAAACATGTACACAATATAAAATGTAATAAGATTAATTAACATTTTTATCTTGGCTCCCAAGCTATTTGGTTGTACTGATCCTTTTATACCGAGTCCAGGGAGAGAGGCAACAAATTTCATTACTACTGCTATCATAAAAATAATCTCAGCCAGAATCAAAATAAGCAATCTATGCAATACAATTACTAGTTATGATATTAATTAATCATATAGCAAGGAGGTAGCCATGATCTTAAAGTGATTTACATTAATGAAAAGCTATAATACCTGCACTTGTTCTTAATCTGTACTTTTGATCATCTTCTCTGAAAGGATAAACTCTAGTGTAACCTTTTCCCTTTTTTACAACTTCGCCTGGATCTGCACAAGTAATACAACCATATTTCCCATTGTGCTGGGTCATCTCAGTCACATATGCCTTTGCAACAAGATCCATGGTTCCAGCAAGAAGAATAGCCTTGGTTATAATTTGTTTGCCATCAATTGTTATTGTTATCCCATCAGACTCAAGTTGCTCCATGTGTTTAATGAATGGCTGGAAAAAGGTTTGAAATGCGGGTTTACCTCGTCCTTGCCAAACTCCCCACAGTATCATATTTCGTCTTGAAAACCTAATTTTCGGGGGCAATTCATTTATGACAAGATAAACTGGCCATATGCTTACACCTGATGATTTATATAATGTGGCTCCATCTGTGTTAAACAATAGTGAAATGTTATTTTTTGAATGCAAAAAGTGGCCAGGATTTGACATATCTGTATAGATTTTACCATTAATGATGTCTTTAATATCTGCAGATTTTAAGCAGTTGTTTTTGTATTCATTCAATGTCTGCCACATGCCCTCTCTTTCAAGGATATCCTTAATTTGTTGCACAATAGGCAGACAAGCAAAAAAACTCTTTCTTTGCTTTAAATACTGTCTGTTCAGGTTTCCTTTGTAGCGAAGACCAATACAACCTTCTTGTGGGCAATGAAACACCTCTTCATCTTCAGGAAAAAGGGTGTAGCACATATCACAAAAGTGTACTATATTAGCAGTACAGGTACCAACAATTTGCTTAAGTTGCGTGAATGAAATTTTATCAAAGTTTCCAAAAAGCTGCAACAATTTCATTAAGGACTGGGCGGCCTGTCCACTCAGATTGTACCTCAAAATAAAAGACAAAAGTGCCATACATTTTTCATCTTGAAATGTGAATTCCCTGCTGCCTTTTTGTAACACATTATTACATTCTTCAGAATCGTCAGTATTATTATCACTGTCAATGAAACTATTTTCATCTATAGAAGTGTTGCTATCACAATCCTCATCATCTTCGAATTCAATGTCCTCTCCGTAAAACAAATCATTCTCTTTGTCTTGATCACCATTATTATCAGTAGCATTGTACATGCTGTCACCTTCAGCGCCTATATGACAGTTCGCATCTATTCCATGGTGCAAGATTTCAGAGTCACCAGCATGAATGCTGTTACAATTAATAATTGGTTCAGATTCTGCTGAAGATACAGTTGAGTTTTCATCCAATGAGTCACAGAAAACATTGGTACATGTCGCAGAGAATGATACATTGGAGTTTGAAGGTATATTCTCACTTCCAGTTTGTGCACTTCCTTCTCCATTTCTGTCAATCTTCCTTTTCTTGTGTCGATACCAAGTCCTATCTGGTACAGGTATGTTAGGATCTGCTTATACTGTTTAACAGTATATGTTGCTACAAAATAACAAATAAAAAGAGATGAAGATGTAATCCATCTTTATATGTATTTTAAAATCAGTTTATAATCAATGACCGTGTCAACAGTCACAAATTATGCACATATGTGCGCAAAATGCATTGAGTATTTGACAGGTTTTATCATGTTACAATTGTTTTCTATTCATAATGATGTTTGTTACTTGTGGCATTTGAATAAACAATTATGGTCTTATGCAAGATCAATAAAATAATAATGTCTTATGCAAGATCAATAAAATAATAATACATCAGCTGAAAAAAGCTGTCAATCATGAATGACATTTAAATTTCAAAAATTAAAGCAATTTGTGTCATTCTTGAGTATAAATGACAACTGTGTGAAAAAACGGTTGATTTGAATTTTGAATTTGAAGCAATGGCATTTAAATTTTATGTAATAAAACAATTTGTGCCATTTATATACATGTATAATTTTTGGCAACCTAATCACATTAAGTAAGATGCCAGGTCTGGTTGCCTTCATACTTCAGTGTCTTGATTCATTTTTGTGAGTGTTATTGTGTTTCCATGATAAGATTTATCACTATTTGCTACGAGATAGCACCAGCTTGAAATATTTAAAGATTTAGATGCTGTTGAGACTGTAAAAAAAATTATTACCCTCAAGGGAAAGGACATGGGCATTTTTTAATGTAAAATTTGCTTAAATCTGGACACATAAGATGAAATTTTTAAAATTTTAAAATAACACGTAAAAATCATGCTTTATTTTACTGTCAACATTAAGTTTCAACAAGCTATAACTTTACTTTGCAAAAGACATTGCATGATTCATACCAGTGAAATAAAAAACTGGAAGTCGATTAGAATAAAGCACACATGCAGAATGTTTTAGTAGAGATTAATGGGGTTTAACGTCCCAGTCAAGAATATTTCACTTATATCAAGACGTCACCAGCTATAGGTGAAGGTGCAGAAATTTTTACCTGTACTATGCACTGATGGCATTGTGCAGTAAGGGTTCTTTATCATGCCACGCCTACCTTGACATGGCACCTCGGTTTTTGAAGTCTCATCCAAAAGACCAGAGACTTTCATTTCTTAATGCTGATTGCTTGATGAAAGAACAGTCAACTTATTTTCAAGTCTTTGGTCAGACCAGCGACCTCCCACCTGAGGAGCAAGCACTCTACCGAGTACAGGTTGAGATGTTTTAACATTTTCATTACCGAAAGTACATGATCCCCATGCTTGTTCAGAAAAGCGCTGGGATAATTATGAAGTTTTGACAATGTCAAAATCTTTAAATATTTCAAGCTCACCGTATCAGACCAAAGTTTTGGTAAAATTAATTGCAGTACAACATTTACATATTTCGATGAGGACCACCAAAAGCACACTTGATTTTTACCTTAAGAAACATTATGTTTTTAGAAGTATACCATTATTAAAAAAATAAATAAATAAAAAAAAAAAAAAAAAGAAAAACAAAAAACTGCTTTGCTTTCCATCAGCATGATGATAATTTACTATAAACAGGTTGGGCACTGACCCCAGGTTATGGTAATATTTACATCAGAGATTAACTACCAGATCAGTACATGTTCAAGTGATTTCAAACTATAAATTTCAACATTTTTAAAAAAAAATTTCAACCCCAAACTCAACAGCGATTTTCATATCGATTTTGTGATCAACGTTTCTTTTGCTTACAAACAATCGAAGATATAACACCTTAAAATATGCCAATTTTATTTATTTTACTGTTTGAAAAGTTACACCCGTCTCCCATTTCAGAGATATTAACAAAACCGGGGGGGGGGGCGGGGCAAATAAAATAATTTATAAAGAACGATCATCGTCATTTTTGAAAAAGTCTGCCACTGACCACTTAGAGATATAATCTGATCACCCTTTATTGAGTGCCTGTGCCCTGGACGTAGGCTTCGTAGCCCACAATGATTTCGTGCAGCCCCCCTCTGGAGAAATCTACTTGTAATATGTTAAAACTATTACGAAATACTGATACACATTTTCTGCAAATCTTACGTTCAATCTGATGTACATTTAGCTTATGAGTTATTAAACGTTGTTTTCTACTTAAAACTTTGCCACATATCTCACAAGACCATGGACCGGTGGTAAGCTCCATCGCAGACTCTATTTTAACCGGAAGTGAATGCTACCTTCTTTTTTTCTGATTATTTATTATTTTTATTGTTATATATGTCATAATCGAGTGCCTTTAAAGGCACAACAAACTATCAAAACATGAAAGTATTGATTTTATTTCAGCATTTTTATATTTAGTGGAAAATTCGTATTTTCTCGTATGAACGATAACGGAAGTACACACAAAAACGCGCCACTTTTAAAAGCCCTTAGGTCAATTAAATTTGCCAGTTTTGGAGCGTATCTCGGTGAAATCTTCTTACTTCTCTTACAAATAGATAGAAAAGGAGCAAAATCAGTATTGTGTCATGCAGTGGACGTCGGATGGAAATAAAAAATCGGTACATCACCTGAAACATATATTGGAGCCGAAAAAGTCGTGGAATGAATATATGGAGGGAGATACTGGTATTGCAAAGTATTCGGGAACGGGAGATAAAACATGGACGTTTAAAATTCTGGCAGTGGGCGGTAAATGTTTTTATTTTGTTATTTGCACCAGTTTTAAGTAATAAATACACGCTTGACATCAGCTGACAATCTCATATTTATTATGAACAGACTAATGTACGAATGCTGGACAACTCGCCCCCTAACCAACTCGCCCCTACCAACTCGCCCCCTTATATTAACCAACTCACCCCCTCGTATTAACCAACTCGCCCCTTACAGTAATGCCAACTCGCCCCTTATGCAAAACCAACTCACCCACTTGTGCAAAGCAACTCGCCCCCTTATTTAATCCAACTCGTAATTACGGTATAGAAATTTATATCTTTATTTATATATTTTATAATAATTTCAACTGCTTCATAGCAGTTCATTATGCTTTTTTTATCTAAAATTTATTTTTTAATATTTTTAATAAGGATTATAAAAGCATTGAGATCCACAAAGAAATTATGAAACCTTTTTTTCTGTTTTGACAGTAATATCCTGTCAAATGGGAATTAGAGCTTGGGTTTCCAAACATTCTATCGGTAGTTCTACGGCGGTTTTCTTCTTGATAAAATATGTTTATATAACTTGCATATATGTCATTTTCAAGGTCAAATTTTTTCGTATTACTGTTCAAAAACAGACGTCTATTATCTGGAAACCATTTTGATGAGTTTTCTATTTCCAAAAAGCGGTTATGGTTAAGATATCGAAACTCCGCAACATAACAATATTACCGTGAATTTAGCATTGCACGTGGTTGGACAGAAATCAGATAACAGGAAAACTACTGTATGGAAATTAGGTCTGATTCATTGAAGATGGTCACAGTTTTATTGCGTAAGAAAATAGTAACTAAATTTGTTCTGCTTTATTTACATTAAATTTCCGATCAATTACATGATCAAAGTTGTTAAAAGGTAAGTCATGATCGCATACCCAAGGTTGCCGAAACGTGTTAATAATCCTAGGAATATTGTAACAAGGAGTAAAAATTACATACGGTAATTTCAAATCATATAGTTATTGGTCATAAATGAATTCGTACCCGAAAATTCCCTATGTAATCTTTGTAGAACCACCTTTTAATAAAAAATTAATTTGTGATCCGATTTTCATCAAAATTTCACTGATAACCGTAGAATTAATCTCAGTTAATTTGAGAAATTTATAAATTATTTTCCAATTTTCAATCCTTCAGTAATCACGTTGGTCTGTGTAGGGGTCGATTGGTATATGTAAGGGGGCGAGTAGGTATTGAATAAAATTTTATTGGGGGCGAGTTCGTTAGGGGGCGAGTTTTCCAGTTACCTAATGTACACTTGATTTTACCAGACCGAAATGGTCTTTTATAGGACCAAACTTTATTGCAGAAGATAAACAGCTTCAACACTGGATACAAAATAAAAAAATAAACGGCATTTTCCACTCTATGGCTAATTTATATGTAATGGTAATTGCGAGCTTGCATAATTTTGTAAAATTGAATACCTTTTATAAATGACTTTATTTATATTAAAACACATAATAATAAAATTATGGCCAAGCCTAAGATACAATTTTACTTGAATAGTATTTTTTTTTCAAAGCACAGACTTCAATCAGATGGAACCTGACAATCAGGATCAAATAAAAGTTTCACTGGATCAGACCGGGATGAAATTTGGCGGTCAGGTCAGGCGGCCCGGCATCTTTCACGTGGTCTAGTTTTGTCAAGAATATACATGTATTTACTATTTACAATATTTTTTAAGCATCAAGAAAGGCTCTGGAGCAGAAACTAAACAACATCATTAAAACTTTAGAGGGTGAAAAGGAAAACCAAGAAGTCAACGAGAAAGGAAACCTTGCTGAGAAAAGGAAAAATAAAAATGTCAAGAGAGATGGTAAAAAATCAAATGATGCGTGAAATCAGATGTTCTTAGGGAGACATTTGAGGGACTGATTCCTGGAATTTAACAGTCGATCATAGATTATTTTATGAGTAGCTTATTGCATGAAAATTTATAAAATGGGGGATTTAGTTTTGTATTACTCTATTTTACTTACCGTTTTCTGTTGAAACATGGAACTATTGAAATTGTCTTGAAGCTGCATTTCTGATACTTGATGTCTGAAGTAACCCGTTCATTGCACAAAAACTCATCAGCGGATTAAACTTGTAGAAATGACAATCTATATGTATTCAGACTTGAGTCTAGCTAGTTTGCATTCTCCTCTCTCTCTCTCTCTCTCTCTCCATATAGAAAAAAAAACAATAGTCATAAAATAAATACCGGTACATCCAGCATAATGATATGGCTCAAACATAAAACAAACCAAGTAATCCGAGGTGGAACTAGGTGTTCCGGAAGGGTAAGCATCTCCTGTTTTCCTAACAAACACCTGTCGTGATACAAAGTCAACATGATAAAAACACACAGGACTTTTTTCAATGACTGTCCATATTTAATTTGATGTATAAATAATTCATGTTTAAGAGTTATTTGAATTATTGAAATTTGTTTTTTAGCCTCGACAGAGAAAAAAACTGTAAAAAATGTGAAGATGCGAAAAACTGTCACGATAGAAAGGCATCGTAAGTATTTTTAGCCGGTCTGCACAAAAGTGCAGAAGACTTATGTCATAACCCCAGTGTAAACCTCAGTGTCCAATGTTTAAAATTTTTAGTGAAAGTTTTTTTTTTGAGTTTTTATGTTTAGACTGGATGTACAGGCAATTTATACTGATACTGTCATGTGACAGCTCTTTGTGATACATTGTAATTTTTTTCAGTATATGTGTATTTTACTAATGGTAATTCTAATAAAATCAATCCTCAGATTCATATATATGCCAAACTTTTTAGTTTAATGTTCAAGTGTTTCTGTTTAATTTAATCTGTTAGAGTTCAAACTTGCACATGCTGGCTTGTAAATTATGTGTTATTATTTGCCATGAAACTAGCCAAAGTTGGTTAAAGTGCAGATATTTTGACCATTTTATTATTGGTATATATATATATATACAAGCATTTTGTTAAGTAAAAGATCACCAACTAATTCATACTCCCAACACCAGATCACTGACTTATTCGTACTCTAACAACACACAAACCCATGTAACATTCAACTGTGTGATATGCCACATCTATATCAATATGAAAGTTTTTATCTTATGGGTGATCTGAACTCTGTGTCACTAAACTGTTGATACTATGCATTGCAGTTGACCTGCACATTTCTGTTTTCTTAAATTTACACTGTTTAATAGGTATTATCACTAAAACCTGTTTTAATTTTGCAGCACTAAATGGTTGTTTCTGAATACAATTCCTCATCAGTAGTGCTCGGATAAAAAATGTATATAACAAGAAAACTACCTTACAGATTTTTGGGAATTTTTACCAGTTGTCAATTGTTTAAAAAAAGTCTTATTTTCTTTCCCCTTATTTTATTGCAAAGGACAGCGAAAATCTCAGTGACGCTGATCAGGAAGACCACAACATAGACAGTGAAGTGCGATAAAAGGGCAAAAACGAGTGCAATTAATTCCATTTTGGCAAAAAGAATTACTAATACCCCAACAAGAGCTTTTAATACCCTAAATGAAATGGAACAAACAAACACGGCTATGCTGAATCCTCAGCCATCAAGAGAAACTGGTACCCAGAATGGAACAGAATTAACCAACACAGCTATGCTGAATCCAAAGGCAACAGAAGGTTCAACTTATGTTCCTTCGGATCAGAGAGTTGTGCTTCAGAACGTCAACAACAACACCGCTCCTCAGTCATGCTCAACATCCACAGCAGCAGCTGCATTACCAACCAACTACAGTTACAGCAATTCTCAATCTGCTGCTGCACTTCAGTATGCATGTAGATCGCCTGTGGGTGTTGGGTATTCTACACCAATTATTTCTCCTCCAGCTTTCAGTTCACCCCATGGTTTCAATTCACCAGTGATGCCAAATAATACGTTTAGCAATCATTCTTTTAATGATTCTCCCAGGATTTTTCAAGCTGATCCTGCTATTGCTTCTCAGTCAACAGGAACAGTACTGCATGATGCTTTTAGCATGCTATATGATATGGACCACCCTACTGGGCCAAGTGACAGCAATGATCATGAGGAAACACCAACCAGTTGCCACTCCTGCTGCAATGAGATTGCTATTATGCAGGAAACAATAAGAGCCATGCAAGCAGATATTGAAAAGTTGAAAAAACTTAATCAAAAGGTGAGTTTTGCAAATTTTTATTCAAAACATGAACCAAGTGTTGTATAAATGTACAGTTTGAATGATACGGGTTGAATTTAGATTTTATTCAAACAACTATGGTATATAGCTTGTAAATTAAATGTTGTGAAGCCATAATATTTCTGTCAACAAAATAGTTTTATCTTGCAGAAATATAGATTCAGCGGTACAGCAAAGACATTTCAACAAGTGCTCTCAGATTGTTTTAGAATCTTTAAGTTGTTGCAGTATTTGCTATATATGTCTGACAGTGGTTAGTGGGGCACCTATTAGGTTGTACTTTGTGTCATTTGTTTGAGATTTTTCTAATTGGACTAAAATGAAACTGTTTACTGACTCACTTCTGTCAGACCTGTATCTTGAAAAAGGTATTTTTTATATTTAAGTTGTTGTACTAATGTAGTTTCTTTATCCATCTCTTATAAACTGAACTTATTTAATGAAATCAAAGATATCAGTGTGTAATCCCATCCCCCCTCCCATCACACTTTTTTAATTAAAAAACTTTCTATTTTACTTAATATTAACATCTACATACATATATTTTGACTTGTACAGAAATTTAGGGGCAGCAGTGAAGATGGAGCAAATGAAAGGCAGGAAGCTGATACGACATACAACGGAAAAACAAGGGTAAGCTAAATATAATTTTAAAGAAAAAAACATAATTCTGATGTTAAACAAATGTAAGCCATCAGGCAAATGTGTAGAAAATGTATCTGCTACAAACTGTGTTTTCATATTCATATATATATGCAGTGATAAATAATTCATATTGAAGTTAAAGTGTTTACTAAAATAAAAGCTACATTTTATATTGGCAAATGTCACCACTCGGTGACCAGAAAATTGTAAATGTTTTTAAAGCATTTATTTCCATTGTCAAACTATTTTCAGTGTTAAATTTGGAACATTAAGTCAACAAAAACAAGTTTACAATACTCTGGTTTTCATTCGATGACTATCATGTTTGCAGTTATCAGTAATTCATTTCTTGGTTTTTAGGACTGATAGGTAAAATATTTTATTCTACTTTATATGCTATATATCTGCTTATACATGGTTGCTGTGTTTATTTTACCTTTTTATCCCTGCACTTTTTGAAAAAATGTTGGGGATATTGTGATCCCGTCAGTTTTTCCATGTTTGTGATTGACGCTATCTCCTCCTACACAGTAGAAAGATCTGTTAGAGGTATGTCAAAGGATGTGCTCAACGCTTTGAGAAATTTTGAAATTTGGGACATAACTGTGTTTTTTGAAAAAATACAATTACAAATTTGTTACTCAATATTTTATTTTGAAATTTGGTATGCAACATCTAAAACATATATCTTTAACATTTGTAATGGGTTTTTCATACATCTCTGCATCTCTATCTGTATCCATCCCTCGTTTGGTCGAGGGGTGAAACAGCAATTTTTAAAAAAAAAATTCGTGTTTTTTAAACTATAAGTCATAATTATGAAAGTTAAACTGCCCTGAAGGTGCACAGCACTAATGTTTTCCTTAAAAACTGACAAAAATGCTTTTTTTTTAAATGCAATTAGGGACTTGTTTTTTAATATTTTATTTTGAAATTTGACAAACTAAAATTGGGCACTGACTTTGAATGGTTATCAGACAAATGTGAAAAAAGATTTTTAACAGGCTTGAATATCCGACTATCTAAAACTACAGAAATTCTTACTAAGATGTATATTTGAATAAATATTAAATAATTCTGCAGACATGTTACTTACTCCAAGTACATGTACATGTATACCAGTATAATGAAAATGTTAATTGAAAATCTGAACATAAATATGTGCACTCTACATAGAAATATTTTTATAACAAAGGTATAAAAATGAATGCATGCAGCTTTCCATTTTGTATGGCGTTTTAAGTCTGGGACAATATTCCATGCTTTCTTTTATATTCATTCTACTGTTTTGGAATTTGTTCTTTAAAAAAAAAAAAAACAATGTTAGAAGCTTGCTATGTGGAAAAAAAGGCATTAATGATTTTTAGCTAGAGGCTGGTCTATACCTGAAAAGAAAAAAGGTACAATTACAAATATTTTACTTTCTAAACTTGATAACACTAACATTCATTGATTCAGGTAAATGATTGGCATACTGAACTTTGTTTATATGTTGGTAGCACAATGTCATGTGTATTTACTGTAATATACAATAGCTTTACACTGCATTATTTTGTATTAAGTAATAGTTATATTATATGCTCTGTTTCAATAATAATTGTATTATATGCTCTGTGGTGGAAGAAGCTTAAATTTTGCCTAAAAATAATGTTTCCTCTTAAAATGCTCGTGCCATGTCTTGTCATTGATTTATAATGCAGGAAGTTGTTTTTTGTCAGGCTTGAACTATAAAATATTTCTTTTTTTAATATTTGAAGATCATGTACAGTTTTTCAGTGCCAGTCAGAATCATTTTTGATTTTAAATTTATTGGTCAATTTATCATGAAAGAGGAAACAGCTATTTAAAGGCATTGATATTCTGGTGTTGTGTTTATATCTTTGTTAACTGTATAGCCTTATCCAGGATTATTATCTTATATTGATGTACTTTATCTTTCACAGAAAAAACAGAGCAGTTATTTGTCATGTAAATATTACAAGCAAAAGACTTGGTGGAAATGCACACTCTGAAAATGTAACCATCACTTTAACTTCCAACTTACAATATCTCTTAATGCAGAGAGTTTATTCTGAAACTATATGTTCTGCATTAATTTTATGATAGCTTTGCAATTTTTGTAATGTAAACAATTGACTAGAATGTCACTGAAAATGAAACATGCAATTAAATCAAAATTTGACATCCTACAATGAAAAAGATTTTGTTGTTCATATGGCAAACTATTTTTATAGGCATCATCATGGCCTTTTTAATATTTAATTTCAGACATTTTTATGCCACCAGCTTTTTTCTTTCCCACATTTTTAGGTAAAAATAGTTATTCCTAACTTAGTATATATACAAATAAATACAACTTCTTAATATCACAGACCTTAATGACTGCTAGTTATCCAGTGTTTGTACCATGTTTGTAGGTCACTTAAAATCACATGATCATGATCTGAGTTGCTAGCAAAACAGGTTGTATATACAGGTTACTCTTCCTGTGCACCAGTTATCTTGTCTTTTTTTGTCTCGCCTGACGACTATAGTCACCATAAGGTGAGACTTGGGTTTTACATTTCTGGTGTCCGCGTCTGTGACAATGTGTCAAAAATGTTAAAGTCAGTTTTAAACCCAAGTTGAGCCTTATGGTGACTATAGGAGCTAGACGAGACACTCTAATGCTGTGGGATTCTTGTCTAAAGATTGATGCTTTATGTTTGGACAAAGTTTGCCATTATGTATACTTTTTCTTTATTTCAGTCTGAATTGGAGGCACTAATTGCCAATTTGGTGAGCGAGACCGAGGCAGTCAAAGTTCTACTTAAGAGTGTTTTTTCAATTGAGGAGCTATGTTACAGCAGTGTTACAGGGCAGACTCATAAAAACAAAACAGTAAAAAAGGGGTTGGATCTGGAAAGAAGATCACTTGTAGAAGGTATATACTAATGTCAGTAATACAGTGTCTGGGTCTAAATGTATATCAAACATTCTGACACCCCACAACTTTAATATTAGCTTCATGGATATTGCTCTTACTGCAGCGCCTGTGTTGTTTATAGACTTTATGATAATCACAGGATTTTATGGTTAGACAGTTATTCTTACCATTTTTTGGCAATTTCCAGATTTATGGTTCTTTCTGTGACACTATACCATATAATAGGTTCATTTCATTTCTGTATAGATTGTATACAATCATTTAAGTGTTTGTAAGTAATCAGTTAAGTTGCATCTTCAGAAAATGCAGTAAAGTTAAGAATGTTAAATCAACACAGCACTTGATAGACACAAGTTTTTGAAATAAAAGTTAAAAGCATCTCAGTATTCATGTTTTCGGCAATCCAGAGGCATGATAGATAATTGAATAATAATATTTTCTTTTCAGATATAATTGTGAAGAAATTTGGGACAAAAATATCGGAAGTGAGGTCGAAAATTCGAGACAGACTAAAGTGTATAGTGAGGACACATGTTGTGCCTCAAACTAAAGAAATTGTGGTTTGAGGACACTGAACTTGAAAGTGAAAGAAAACATTTAGAATTTAGTTTGTAGGCATGCTTTTACATGTATAAGTTAGATTATAGGCATGTGTATGTACAAAGCCGAACCAGGTTCTTTTTGTACTTATCGGGGTCGAAGAAGCATTTTTCTTTACAATTAAACCTGATTAAATTTGAATTTTTTTCAATTTCAAGCTTTAAACCTGCATGAAAGTGCAGAAGAGCCTATGTCATACCCCAAGCGTCAGCGTCCAGTGTAAAAGTTTTTAATTTTTTGGGGTATGTTATTTTTGTTTGGTCTGTCTGTCCATCACAGCCATGTCTCTTCTGTGCATTTCTGTTAGAGTATTTTCTTTGTAATTCCAACAGACTTTTTCAGGGGTATTTATCAATACTTATTAAAAGCTCTTGTTGGTTAAAGTTTTTTATGCTGGAGCTTTTCAAAGTATTACTGACTTAATGTTCAGGGGTTACTATGCTGTCTAATGTAATGAAAGCACAAAATTAGAAAATGTTCAATTTTATTGGAAATGCCTATAATAGGTGAGCTTTTTGTCTTCAAAACATGCATTTTTATTGGCAATGTCAATAATAGATGAGATCCTTTGTCTTCAAAACATTAATTTTTAATGGCATTGCATATAGAGCTCCTTTGTCTTCTGACAACTCTTGTTACTATATTATTGTTGCTGTTTTTAAATTCAGAAAAAAAATTTAAAACTAATCATTCAACTTGTTATGTATTTTCTAAGGGTGTGACGATACGATACGTATCGCGATACCTACCCCATGATATGACATGTATCACGATATCTATATGCAATAGCAAACGGCAAAAATGACAAATAAATTCAAACTGAAAACACATGTTAACGATAAATCCGAATTACTTCCCTTGTCACAAGTAATACAACATAGGAAAACTTGAATTACTGGGCATAAGTTGTCGGCAATACAATCAACTGTCGCAATACTTATCTAGTTATAACTGGTACAGAGCGTTTAGAGGTGGTATTATGAATAGATGCAATATTTCATTCGTATAACTGCAAAATATTACGCTGATGCAGAAAAACAGTGTTAAGTTGATTTGAAGAGTGAACTTTATGAAACAAGATGGGAGTTTGGTATTATTTTTTTATTATCGCGATACACGGCAACGGGAATGGCGTCGTATCGTTAGAAAAAAATATCGCGATTATCGATGCATCGGTGAATCGTCACACCACTAGTATTTTCTTTGTTTTAGTTTTTTCAGCATCACCAACTTAATATATCTACACAGTGAACTCCCTGATATCTAGAAGTGGATCATGTGTTTTCATCTTTCATGTAACTTCTTGAAATCCCGGACTGTTCAAACTGCATAGAAATTAAGTTCCTGTTTGGTGCACTATCAAATTAGGACAAGTTTGGACTCTAAAATCAGTGCACCAGTCAAAGATTGAATAATTTGGGATTTTACTGAATTAAAATGTTTGGACAAGTTGGGACAAGCTTGAACTTTCCTGAATTATAAAGTTGGGACAAGTTGGGACAATCTAAAATTTTCACAAATGGAAAAGTTGGGACAAGTTGGGGTAAGTGAGAACACATAGGAACATTGGTAACATGTTGGGACTGTACCTGCTTACCCCAACATATCCCACTGCCAAT
>JARBDR010000506.1:0-107862 GCA_029721355.1 Tegillarca granosa | reverse complement strand
AACAATTGCATGTTTTTTAAGTACTGTAAAACGACGGTCATTAGATACAAATATATCTCAGCAATATTCGACGCGGAAAAAAATAACTAATTAAAACTTATTTAAAAATAAAATTAAAATTTCCAAAATATTTAAAAGTTTCAAACCTTCGACACGATTTTTCAAAGTTATCTAACATGTGCTGGTTTTGTATGCATTATATTAATGAAAATCCAAAATCAGCATATGACAGTATCATTTAAATTGTTGACGCAAGAATATTGCAAGCTTAGGCTTATCAAGGCCCTTAAAAAGTTTGATGGCCGTCATCACATTATTGTTGATAAGTATGTAGTCACTGTATCCAAACATATACTGGGTAAATTTGACGCACCATAGTTCTTTGTTCCTTTCATTCTCAAAATTGACTTGCACATTACGGGTGTAGCTAGACAGAAGTGCTGAACCTTCCGAGCACCCAGCCTCACTTCTTCGATGGAAGTTCACGTGTATAAATAATTTTGCCAGCTTTCAAAGATTTTAATTTGTTTTTGGATTGTGATCTGGACAAGGACTGGTATGTTTGTTTTATTGAAAACAAGATATAAACAATTACCGGAAAAGTAAGATAAAGAATGAGGGAAAGGTCAAGACAAATGTCTGTGACACCGTGGTATGGCTAACAATTTTGTTTGAATGAAGATATTCACTTATCGTCAATAGAAGGCCGCTTATAACATGTTGTGAATTCCATAGCATACGACAAGAACCTAGACTGGCAAGTTCAGAAATTATATTATTAAAATTTTTTTTAAAAATAACAATTAAAAATTTTTTGGAGATTTCTTTTGAATATTCTTTTTTAGGAAACATACCTTTCCAACTTTCCCTTCCTTTGGCCATATATTCACTGTTGCTCCCCGATCTAACAAAACATGAACGTCCGCTATGTCTATATTTCCGGTTATGTTGATAACATGTGACTGAAACAATTCCGCCATACCATGATCGGAAAATATCATCACGTTAACCTCATTCTCTAAGTTACGCTCTTTTAATAATGTCAAAAGTTTTTGAATTTCGATTGTGATCAATGTATTTTTTATTTCTTTAGAATTTGGACTGTAATGATGACCAATATCATCACTCAATTCCACATAGATAGCTAAAAAATATTTGAAAAATGAAATGAAATGAAATGAAATAAAAATAAAACAAAACAAAATATAAATAAATCAAATAAAATAAAAGAAATAAAATAATATACTAAAATGAAATAAAACACAAAGATTTCAGTGCATGTCCAAATCACAATCCGGCAAAATACTTTGAAAACTGGCCTATTCAGTGATACACGTAAATTTCGATCAAGAGATTGGGGTCGGTTTCATCGGCAGAGTAAGCACGTCCTGTCTTGATAGCTACACCCGTCACGTGCAAAGTCAAATGGAACTATGGAAAATCAAATATATCCAGTATAAATTGGAAACAGTGACTCCATACTTATCAAGTATTGTTATAATAGGTATAATATTGTGATGACGGACATAAAACTTTTAAAGGGCCTTGATTAGCTTAAGTTTGCGATATCCTTGAGTCAAAAATTTAATTGTAAGCAGCTTGCTTTGTTGTAGAAAGTTCCCGTAATAAGAACAACTCTATCATACCAAAGATGGTATAAATGTTAATAAAATAATAATAATAATAAAATAAAAATTAAATAAATAGAAGATAATATAAATAAAGTAAATGAATAAATAAATAATAATCTCGAAAAAGGACATCCAAAGGACATTTAAAAATAACTCGCAGGCGGTAAAAAATAAAACTGCTTTGAATCTTCCGACATATTCTATGGGTTCGAAATTTCGGCACGACTTTCAAAAGTCAACTGTTATATGGTTAAGGTTTTTAAAGTCAATGAAAATACGTTAAGAAGCATTTAACTCGATCAGATTCAGTGGGGTTCACCACTGCGGTAGCTCAGTTGGTAGAGTGCTTCGTAAGTAGGAAGGCGTGGTTCGAACCCCGTTCGCGTCTGACCCAAGACTTGAAAGTTGGTTGTGCCAAGCACTCGTCATTACGCACTGAAAGTCAAGTTTCTTTTGGATAGAAACTTAAAATAAACGATGTCCAGTGTTATAGTAGACGTGGCATGATAAAGAACCCTGCTGTATAATGCCATCAGCGCAACCCACAGACTAATTTCTGCACGTTCACCTATAGCTGGCGACGTCTTGATATAAGTGAAATATTATTGGCTGGGATGTAAAACACCATTACTCAACTCAACTTAAATTGAGTGGGGTTTGAACAAAAATAATTTAAAGCTGAGATTTGTAAGGCAACGTTTTAGATCTCTTTGTCAACATTGGAGCATGATTGTAGCAATACCCACTGTTCCATAGTTGATTTTTACAGATTACTGTTAATGCCTTTTATATTCTGTTGTATAAGAATTTGTTTATTGCATTTTTGTGCAACACATTTAGTCAAAAGTAAAAAAGAGATCATTTAATCATGAATTTAAGTTTTTTATCATTTGAGAAAATAATTTATCACTTATGAGATCGGCATTGTCGGATTTCAGTTGAGTGGCAGCTTTGTTGATATCTTCAGTGAAATCGGCTACCGTTGGAACAACTGTGTACCTCTTACAGAAGGTAGAGTTGTGCCCCTTTATCATGACCTTACATCCTGTATAATGGTAGATGTAAGCACGCTTGCCCTGAAAAACATATTTCAATACTAGTAAAAAGTTAACTTATTATTCTTCAGTTTTTTTAGTTATTGGTATTTTTGTTTATTGATTTATTTATTTATTTGTAAAAAACTAAAAGTTTGTTTAATCAGAAAAATTGAAAACATTGAAGATCGGTTAATTTTATTTCATTAATATCGATATAAAGAGTCGTTTGTCTATATGTTGGCCAGGGACAGGGTCTATAACTAAAAATTCTGAATTATTTGAAAGAAATGTTGGAAATAAATGTAACCAGTCATTCTGCCGAAGTAGTTGGGAAAATTAATGTCGGCATATCCGAAATCATTTATTCAGCACGAACACCATTTTTGAAAAAATTAATTTCAGGGAAATCTAATCCAGGTGTATCAAAGATATTTTATTTGAATACATCTAACAATATCGTAATGAATGTGGACCCTTTTGAAGCATCAACAAATGACACTGACTCCAACAGAACAAATATAATCGCCGTCAATAGTGATACTTTGGCCATATCTAACAAATAAATGTAAATAGCTTGTATGGTATGTTTAAGCTCAGATTGCGTTATCTTGTATTGTAAAGCATTTAACAACAATGTTATTTTATCAATATTTCCTAGCCTCAAAAATTCCAAAATTGACCATTTTATTATTAGGTAACGGATGATTAAGAAGTCTTTTTGTGATAAAATTAAAGACATTGGTCACCTGGTCTATGTTTGTATGGATAAGTTAAGACAACGTTTCATTATTAAAACTATTCTGGGAAACTAGTGTTATTGGCTTTTGTGAAGATTCATCAGAAAGAAGCATTGTTTTAAATAATTTACTTCTTATTGCCAATACAATTTATTAATTTAAAATGAAACTTCGATTAGGAAATAAAATAGTGACATATACTGAGATTAAAGGGATTAAAGGATATGTATAGAACGCATTATTTCAGTATTATCAAGCCTTATCGAAAACATCTTTGAGTACTTATTTTAACATTTTTAGAGGAACAAATTTATACTGATAATTCTTGTATTATTCGTATAATGTTGCAAATAATAAAGATTTAGTTTTGTACTCGTCATATATACATGACTTATATTTTTTATTCATATCTTTCTATATATCTATCTGTGTAATACATTATGTCATTATGTTGTTTATTTTTATACCAATTAAAGAAAAACTATGCTATTTTATCGATGCATCAACATACGAAGGTCATTCAAAAAGCATTGTGGCTTTCTGTAAACCGTAGATAAAACACCGTGATTAGTTTTATTGTCACTTGTTACGCGTGATTGAGTTCATTCCCAAACACGTGGAACATATTCAGATTCTTTATGCCAAAGAATAAGTTTTTGTAGCCATTTTCAGCTTTACACTCATTACACTGAATGGATACTAACGGACATGACAGGTAAAACAATACTGAAACGAGAAGCTTCATGCAAACCTGTGCAAAACTCGGTGAATCACACAAGCAAACATTAATTGAAAAAATCTGTCCTATAGGTCCATATCACGTAAATTTAAAATCGGGGTTAATGTCATTTCTGATAAGGCCCTCTCTGGAAGACAAAAAAACAGCATGCACCAAAGAAAACAATTCAAAAATAAACAAAATGGTAATTGTGATGGAAAGTTTACTGTTAAACACATAGCTAAAATGGTTGGTTTATCGATGGGAACTGTATACTTCAGGAAAAAAGATTTGTGCTCTACGATGCCTTATTTGTTGTCTACAGAGAATAAGCTTACAGGGTCAAGATTGCTAAAACTCTGTTGAAGTTATATGGTAATTGTAACAGCAGGCGTCTGGCTAATAAAGTTACAGTGGACAAAACAGGGGTATATTACGTTGAACCACATAAGAAAGATACATAATAAAAGTATGGCTAACCAGAAAAGGAAAACGACCTGAAATTGCAAGGCGTACTCAAAACACAAAGCCAGTTCCTTATGCCATATTTTAATAAAATAGTAACGGCATTGTTACCCAACGTCCCATTTCTTAAGACCAAGCTATCACGTAAAATGTTTATAAAAATAAAATTCTTATGAAATTAAAAAAAAAAAGTTTTATGAAAAGAAGAGACCAAAATCAGGAATTCGTAATATTCGGTTGCTCTATTATATGCTCCTGCTCAACAAACCAAGTTGGAGACTGAATTTTTGCTAGGTTTAACAATTTATCAGTTTCTGAATGGTATATCCAAAACAGAATATGGAAATGCGTTAAGAAAATAGATCCAGCGTCTTAAAAGTATGTAACCGTTAAAGGTGCTTTTTTGAAGGAATGAAATTAAAATATCATAAATAAGATGTTTGAATTTGTGTTTTTATTATGAAGGACAAGACTTTTTCAACGGTTCTCGTATAACCGTGTACCTGACTGGGCACGATAAAAATACCCTATGTTTATCGTATACAAAGCAGATGTTTACGCCGGCATAGGGCTCCTACCCCTAATTTCTTTCTCTTCACATTCGGCAACAATAATAACACTCCCCTATTCCGCTATCAGATTTCGAATAACCTTACCCAAATCTTTTTACTTTAAAATTTAAGATTCTCTGCTGGCAACAGTTGCGGCTTCCAGGTTATGTCCTACCCTGGACTAGTGTCGCCTGGTGCGTCAGTCTCTCACTTACTGCTTTTTCCGTTCCTTCGCCACTATGACATCTATCTATACAAAAATCAACTGTCTACACTTTGGCCTCAGGCTACATGTAGACGATACATTCCGTCAATTTGTTCGATCTTCATATTACGATGGAAAAGAAAGACAAATAATTGTGATACTTTAGCCAAGTTTAAAAAGTAAAATGATACTTTGTACTTTGTATAGTACTCTTTTAGGTAAGACGTCGTTATCTTTTTTGTAGAGCGTTTTAACAACAATGCTATTTTATCAATAAAACGTAAGTATACTAGTATACTCCGAAAACATTTTTGACAATATGTATCAATATTTTACGTTTTTATCTTTGTGATCGTGGCATTTCTCACCGCAAAATTAAGGATATAATATTTATCATACGTCATTTCATATGTATCCGTTGGGCAGTTATTTGGGTTTGTCCTATATCACTTAACTCATTGAGGCCGCGGCGGCATAGTGAATAAGATTGTTTTATTGATTTAATGGGGTTTTTACGTTCCAGTGAAGAATATTTCAATGATATCAAGCTAAATGTGAAGTGGCAAAATTTTGACCTTTGCACTACGCTTAGGGCAAAGTGCACGGAGGGTTATTTAACGTGTCACGACTGCCGTGACACGGGACATAGTCTTTTAAGGTCTCCTTCAAAGGACCCCGTGACTTTCATTTCTAATTGTCGCGTGCAGTCACTACAATTTTACTAAGTCGATAACTGAAAACTGAAGCTTTTTTGTTACATAACATTGTTTTACGTTTGTACTTGATGATCAAACCATATTAAACGAAAAGTATATACTACATATCTTCAAACATACTTTTTTTAAAAAAAAAATTGTATTGTGATATTTAGGGACAATTACGTTATAGACAATATTTCAAATAAAACTTTTTGGTGGAGTTCATTGATAATAATGGAAGGAGCACAATTTGACATTGAAAAACTAAAAGATTGGAGTAGGTTTTTTCTTAATATGGTGGGATACGCATGCTTGAGCGTGACTGACTATAAAGTCATTCTGGTTGAACAAAATTGCGTTTTGCGTGTGCGTCGCTCATTCCTGCACCATAGAGTATATAAACAGACGTTGTCTATTTTTAATAGTGATCCAATCTAGGCACGAGTCAACACTTGTTGTTTGACATTTAACTTTATCGACTGCTTCCATCTTACATCTGTCACTACACTTGCGTTATTAAATCAACTTCACTTTAAAAGTAAGTCATAATGCAAGAAATTCTTGCATTATTTTATTAACGATTGCACTGAAATACTAATTTTTGCGTCACTTAAACACGGTATAGCATCCGAAAGCAGCATAAATTTTGCATGTTGTGTATAAAACATTGCATCATATCATCACATCCGCCATTTTTATCCTCTTATCTATTCTTACTTTGAGATTCTTTAATTTTTTTCAGATTGTACTACATATTGAGATTTTATAAGAATTTTACCATACTTACAAGAAATACATAAAGCATAAATATAAATTGTTGTGCAATTTAATATTGGACTAAGTACTTTAGAGTTTAGCAATATTTGGTTAATGCTGTATATATGTAAAATTATGTTTATATTTGAATTTTATTGACATGTTGTTGCTATACCATCTAGTTTCAACCCTCCGGAGTTGTTAGAAGCGTATGTCGAGCGCTACATAATGATAAACTTTGATAAAAAACTTGTACGAATATGTAACAAGCAAATTATGAAAAATTCTTAAAAATAATCCGTTGTGATGCATTTTACAACTTCAATGTATTCATAAAAACAAATTGTTATAAGGAAATTAGCTTTTCTGCTTACAACTGTATTCACAACACACACACACACACACACACACACACACACACATATATATATATTAGATAATATAACCAATCACTCATCTAACAAACACAGGTATTTTTAACTTTTGAAAGGCATGTCAATGACAGATAACATCATCGAAATTTAATCTCTATTTTACTAAAATCTTCAATATAGAAACTCTAATACCTGCTAAATTTTGATGTGCCATATGTGCACATTTCGGAAAATTTTTTCCTCATCAGTGACACTAGTGGCCGAAAAGTTTGATAGATAGAAAATTCAGCCAAATAGTTGAAAAAAAAATCAAAAGTTCCAAAATTATATAATCAATACAATCCTTAGTTTTAAATAAAATTCAAATTCAAGACGGCTGAAAATTTGGCTAAATGGTATATTTTCTTACAGAATAAAGTACTGCCTACTGAGTTATGGATAAAATCATAACGTATATTTCCCTGTTTCCAGCAGTTTTTAGTCTATAAAAACAATCAATCACCCGAATATGTATAATCTATTTTGCTGCAGTAATGACGTTAGATGCAGCTTGTGAAGCTTCCGCTGTTTTTGGGCGTGAAATTTTAGATACATTATCGTTATAGGTAGAAAACTGGAATTGTAGTTTGCCAGTCGTAAGAAAAAATTCTTCGAGTGCTTCGATATCAGTTAACAAATCTATTTTACTTTCCCGTGTTAGGAAGGTATTCAAGACACTGGGAAAAACGCTTAGTTTAATTTTTTCACCTAGGTCTAATTCCACATTGAGATTCCCTTGCACCGAGACTGAGAGGCATTTGGTCTTTTGCTTCATAGAACAATTAGAGCACCTTATAAACGAAATTTCTTTTTGAATTTCTTTTTGTACATTCTTTTTGCAGTTAGTACATATTAAATTCTTATATAAAATTATGTGTGTTACCGTTCCTATGACATTTTGAGTTTTAAACCATGCTAAATATGAAGGATTGAAGTTTACAGGTTCTGGTAAGTCACAGTTGTTAGCTTTAGTGATTTTTGATTGTGGGGAAGTTGTTAGACAGGATATCCCCTTATATACTCTTGTTTTTACATTTTCAAATGTATAAAAGTTATTTAATTCAACTTCCTTGATATGTTCGTTCCATAATGATAATCGGATTGATTCAGTTTCGTCTTCAATTTTTATATTAGACAATTTCATCGGAAAACCTCTTACTTTTTTAACTTCTTCTTCTCCAATGCAAACCACTTTTGCTGTTAGCGATGTCTGAAAAGTTAATACAACAACAGGTATCAGTACAAAAAATAAAACAATAAGTCTCTCTCTCTCTCTCTCTCTCTCTCTCTCTCTCTCTCTATATATATATATATATATATATATATATATATATATATATATATATATAATATATATAATATATATATATATATACATTAAGCTATTTTAAAATAATACTCAATAAAGGTGTTTATCTTACCACTTTTAAGTTTAAAACGTACCGCAGCCCAATCGCAGCCCCCTCATTTATACTGAAAACTTAGGATACTAAGCCACAGCAACTCAATCTTAGGATATTGTAAATGAATTTTTTCGTGTTGCTTTAGCTCATGATGTCACAATTTATATAATTAAGTAAAATATACTAACTTAGTTGAAATGAACATTTATCAACTTTATTAAAGATTTAGAATGTTAACACAGATGCGAATTAGCCATAACAAGAATCTTCAAAAACAGCTAGAAAAATTAGTTCTCTAAAATAACATCATCTTCTGTGTAACATGTTTTAAGAATCTTTTTATATTTCTAGATTTTTGTTTTACCTATTTTCGAATCTTTACCTATATGTTGGTATGGTGCAAAATTTAAATGCAAATTACTTTTTCAACATAGAAAAGATACTCAGTGCCTATTACCTATTACTGCCTTGATCCAAGATTTGCATCAAACAGATCCTAGTTCAACAAAATTTACTGTCAAAGGTAGGTGTTTTTGGTACTCCGGCATTCCCTATCGTCTTTGAAATGACCGGGAGATATACGTGAAATAATCTAGACTTGGAGTATCCCATCGTTTGCTCACTTCATTTTATTCCTATTGAACATTGCATTCTGTGTAGAACAATTTTTTTTTGTAAAGGGGAGCATGTCCCATTACCTTTCACAGCACACGTTTTTCATTTTAATTCACCTGTCTTCCATTTTTTACCCTCTACATGTCAACTTTTAAAAATTACAATCGGTAAGATAGTAATAGAATAAAAGTTTTTATGAGGTACAAATTAATTTTTTAGATCATAAACATTCCATCCTAGATAAATAGAATACAATAATATAAAAAACGCTGAGACTGCAAATATTTGCAAATATTTGTGCCTACAGTTAAAAATTAACAATGAAAAAGGCATTTTTTAAATTTTAAGAATTTAAAATGTGAAGTTTGAAAAAAAGAATAAACGAAGAAATGGAAAACAAATAAATGTCTCGATTGTATTAATGCAATTTTGTTTCAGATGTTTCTAAGATTTATTTAATTCTTTTTAAAATAATTATAAAAGTAACTGTCTCGATTTTTTAATGCAATTCTGTTTCAAATGTTGATAACATTTATTAAAATCTTTTTTTATTCTAAAAAAAAAAAAAAAAAAAAAAAAAAAAAAAAAAAAAAAAACTAGTCAATATAAAATGTGAATAGTTACTTCCCTTGGTATCAGTACTAGTAGTCAGCATTAATCCGTTTATTTGAAATATTAGTTCATTTTTCATTTAGAATTTTATTGATTTTATTAATATTCATATTACTATAATATTATTTCACCCATTGTACAGCTACAATACCTGCATTAAACTAGTAGAACTCAAAGCACATGACCTATTAAAAATTTATCACTGCCAAAAATTTTACGAAATAATTACAGCAGATGATGGGTTATAGAAATTATATATAATTTTCTTGCATTATTCTAGTAATATGTTTGAAAATTTTCACCTTTGAAAATTCCTAAAATATTTTTAAATGATGATCAGAATCGTCATTTGTATACGTCATAGATTGCATCAATTCATTTTACGTATGAGAAAAAAAAAAGATAGCTTTGAAAAAAACTGTTAAGATGTAAAATAATGTTAATGCCGAACAAACATAGTTTTATCAATTTGTTCTTACACTGTATCTATTCAAATTCATGCATTTCTACTACATGTTTAAAGTAAAACAATGTGATTTCTTCATATCAAACCTAAAATGGATCATCTTATCATTGATTTGATTGAAACAAAATTTGTTGTTTATCTAAACTGCACTTTTTTTTTAGATGTCTTTTGAACATTTGGTTTTGTAGTCCTGAAATAGGCAGGATTGATCACGAGACCTATTAGACCTATAAATTTTCCCCATGCAATTTTATATAATTGGAGAGTTTTGTTAACAAAAAATTTTTAAATACAAAATAACAAAATTATTATAAGATTCAGATGTTTTTTTGCCTATCCCGTTTGCAGATTTTTTACCATTACTACTATTGCTGTACTCAAGACATTGCAAATACTGTGAAGTATTGTGGGTGACTCTTTCTGAGCAAATTTAACAAACAGCTTTGTTCAGAATTCGTTTATATTCTTTTCATTGTTTTGTTTGAATTTATAAACTTCAACACATTATTTAATATTTATCAGTTGTTTCGTTGATTTTAAAATTAAATAATTAAAATATTAAGTAAAATAAACTTACATTCTATATGCAATTATCAGAAGAAAACAATTATGATGAGGAGTTTTATCTTAAATGAGGAAAATTAAATTCCCTTTCTAAACCTGGCGGAAAGAAAAGCTCGTGTTAAATAAAAGAGGTCAAAATCGCAAGTCTTTTGCTTCAAAAAGAAGATCTAGTAGGCACGCTAATGAATTTATTCATTGCAACAGCTCCAGGGTTCGAGTCTTATATTCGAAAATGCAATTTTACATGGAATTGAATTTAAGATTGAATTATCGCATACCTGCGTCCATATAATGTTTAGATATTAGAAATAAATCAAAACAATTTTTTCGCAATTCGGTTTTACGTCAAATAGACATTGCCAGTCATGTCACAAAGTACCAGTACTACTTGTATTTATTACAAGACAAGGCTCAAGGACTGTTGACCACGATATTAAAGATCTACCTGCAAAAATGTTATTCAACATTTTAAGAGATTACTGTCAGGTTAGATTCACTACCTAGTACCGTGTGGTATCATATTTGGATAAGACAAAGGGTCAATGTCTTTTGACCGTTATATGAATCTGCTTTACAATAAAAATATTCAATATTTTATATATACTCTGGTTATGTAAGCGATCTACAGACACCTACATATTTGTAGCAGTAACACTACAGAATCACAACCTGGCAGAACCTAAATCAAATGACTTATTTTTATTATTTCATGAAAACAAAAAGCTAATGAGGAATGAAATAAAGAGTTGCATAACTTTAAATGTAATTGCAATAAAAAATTCTATCCTTAGTGCTCTTGTTTCAAAAGCCTGAAAATAAGCAAATAACGGACTTACATTTTCATATGGAGGCATTTCCATGCATCTTTTGACATCAGTTTTTTTATCGGTTTCAATCGGTGGTTTGAAGGCAAATTCCAAACACTGCTTTATTTCCATTGTTGAATAGCGTGTGACTTTTATATCTAAGTCGTTTGTTTTTCTTCTACGGACCAATAAAACGTTAGAGAGTTTCACTGGTTTCTGGATTGACAGGGTGAAATCGTTCTGTTTAAATGTATCGAAACATACAAAACGTTTGTAAACTGTTTCGGAAACTTGGAGCACTCCATCAAAATACATTTTCTTGGACTTCGAAGTTTTTATTGGCGAAACTTTGACAATGTATCCAATATATTCATTTGCAGCATGCACATCTAATTTTCGAATCTTCTTTGGTGTAAACATGCTTGAGACTGATAAAATGCAAATAGGATGGTCTTTATTTTTAGTTGACAAAAAATCAGTGAATTACGTTATATAATAATAATAATAATAATAATAATAATAATAATAATAATAATAATAATAATAATAACAATAATAATAATAATAATAAAAATGACTTAAAATGTTTCAGAAAGATTTTATACCTTGTGACATTAAGTATCTTTAATTATTTTTAAGAACACTGACAAACACTGTGACAGTGAAGGGAAATAACTTGCATAATAAATAAGTCTACTCCATTTAAAATGTAAATGTCTATCTGCATTTTTCTATACTACATTAAAGAGAATGAAGTTACACGAATTTCATAATTCTTGTTAAACAAAATGTATTCTTAAAATATGTCTGTTACAATGAATAGTCTTGCGTAAAACTTTTGAATAGTTAATCAATTGTCATGTTTGAATTTTCTGGATATATGCATCTGTTTAAAATTAAACTTGTTTAATATTCATTGCACATTGTACTTTAGAAAAAAAAATCAGAAGGTATATTTCAGCTATTAATACTGCAGCTGTAGATTTATAGTATTAATCTTTAAAATCCCTTTTTTATAACGGTTGCTTCATCTTTTGAAAAATTAACTGTATTCAACAAAACGTGAATGATAAGGGGTTGGGATAGATTGTTGTTAAAGGTAAATAAAAATAATACCGAAACTGTTAAAAATATTTTGGTAATATATTATATGCAGATATTCCTAAAGAGAAACGGAATTTCACAATAGAATTAACAATAGCTTGACTCTAAATGAAAGTCCTTTTTTTGACATTCCTAATCGCTGAACGAATAAAAATATTTCCTCTAGAAGCTTTTAGATATTTTGTCTTCTTGTAGTTCAGTTATGTGTAAGCTAGAAATATAATCAATGCTTCATATTGTAATAATAAAACACAAACATACCGGTCCTTGTCCAGCTCACATTCCCAAAAACAAAGAAAAACTTTGAAAGCTTGCAAATTTAGTTATACACGAGAACTTCCATCAAGAAAGTGAGGCCGGGTGCTCCAGAAGGGTAAGCACCTCCCGTCTAGCTAGCTACGCCCGTCACGTGCAAGTCAATTTTGAGAATGAAAGGAACAAAGAACTATGGTAAGTCAAAAACCTTCCGTGGGTGTCATAATCGAGGTATACGTAAATATATAACACAAGTACCTGATATAATTTGATGTGCCATATGTACACATTTCGGAAAATCATTTCTAATCAGTGCCATAAGAGGCCAAAAAAGTTTAATGGATAAAAACATTAGCCAAATAGTTGAAAAAATAAATATAAAGTTCTAAAATTATATAAATCCAAATCCAGCTAAGGAATTGCTTTTCATGAGGTAACAATCCTTAGTTTTAAATAAATTTCAAAAATTAAGACGGTTAAAAATTTTCCTATACGGTATATTTTCTGACAGAACAAATTACTGCCTACTGAGTTATGGATAATCTCGCAGAACATGGAGAATCCATCGTGTCTTTTATTTCAAGATCACTTGGATAGATGACATTCACATATTCTCCAAATTTGCGAATATTTAAAGATAGAACGTCATCTATATATCTGTATGTGTAGTTGAATGATTAAGCAACATTTATTTTTCAAGATTGGACAAGGTTCTTAAAAAATTCTGATTCCTATGAATAAAATAAATCGGCAAGCAAAGGTATACAGTTTATGCCCATTGGTATACGGGTTGTTTGTTGGAAAATTATATCGCCAAACACAAAAAATATGTTGTTTATCAAAACTCCAACATTTTGTTGATGGTAACTTTAGTATATTTTTGTTTGCAGTCTGTATGGTGTTTTACAAAATAACCAGAATCTGTGTTACGCACTAGCTATTTATACCTTGGTTTACCGTTTTTGTAAAAGAATGATTTGTTTTAGACTTTCAATTTAGAATGAGGCATAGTGGTGTAAAGAGTAGAAAAATCAAGAGTATTAAAAACAAGATGGTTAAGTAGTTTGTTTTTTTTTAGAATTTTTTAGAACCCACAATTGGTTGATGCAAGACGTAGAATAGACTTTCTCTGAATATGGCTGAAGGCCATCTTTGATGACTGTCAAAATTTGTGTTAGAATTACCGATAATGATACAGTAGTACATTTAGAGGAAACTGATATATATCTTTTCTTGTATTGATCTTTGTGAAGTTTTGGAATCCAATGCAAGTAAGGCAGATCAAGTTCTTTTTCCTGTTTTAAATTCATATTGAAGACTCAAGGACTCCCCTATGTATGAAAAGAAGTTCATCTTTGGTAAAATTAGTTTTGGTATTAGAGGGATTCTTCGATATACTATCTAAACCGAGCTCGAAATAAGACATTCAACACACAATTTATTACAAACGAAAATAATTGTTAGAAGCTTAATCAGCTGGGACAACAACATACCTGTATTGTATGTCGTTAAGGATTGCAAAACTCTCAGGGTTCCTGAGCACTAAATAAGGTTTAGCACCAATAGACCATCTAAGTTTGGCAACCTTTGACATTTTAAAATTTCTTATTGCCGTTATCTATTCGGATAAGTTATCAAGCTCTACGTGTTCTAATTTTGTTCCATCTCTAGCATACTCTTCAACAGAATCCATAATAATAATAATGAAATTATGTCCCCAAATCAAAGGCTGAGCATCCCTGTATTAAGGATCTTTTGAAAGAAGACATCTTATTTAAGTGTTCTCAATTATATATTGAGATCACCTATTATTACATTCCCAGCTTGTTTATAAATATATGGGGACGCTGAGCAAGTGCAGGTAGGTGGAGTAAAGTTATGAAAGTTCATCAATCTGTAAAGTCTATATTTGATGTATATACCACATACCAACATACTATTAACTTTTATAATATATTTCATATGTTTTAGCAGAATCTTTTGGGATAGTCTTCAAGAATTGTAAGAACAAGTACGTCTTGAGATTTCACATAATTTACACTCATAATGATGATTTTTTTTCTGTATCTGTTTTTTCAAAAACAATTCAATCTCTTGTCTATGCACCCTGTCAGGTAGAATTCATAATATACTAAATACTAAAGAATATAGCTTAATACTGTCATTCTTTATTAATATTTTTGAGTTGTATTCTTTTCTCTTTTAAAAGATTTGTATAAGCTCATAATTTTCTGAAGAGTAGATGCTAATGTGACATAATGAGTGGACTAGAGTAAAAAAACGATTCATAAAAACTGGTTTCTACTGACATAATTCCCTTTTAATATGATATAAATCCCCTAAAAAGGTATTGCAATTTATATTAACTTTCAGTGTAAATCAGTTATACCTAATGAGACTTTGTCGGTAAAAAGTGGGACCGGGCGCTACGGAAGGGTAAGCACTCGCTGTTTAGCTAGCTAGACCCGTCACATGCAAAATCAAATTTCAGAATGAACGGAAAATGGATTTATGGGACGTAAAATACATCCAGTATAACTTTGAATACAGGGACTTCAAACTTGTCAACAAAATTGTGATGACGGCCATAAAACGTTTTAGGGATCTTGATTAGCCTAGGATTGTAATATCCATGAATCAACAATCTATCTGCTTTGTTGCAGGGGCACAAGACCAACCTTTAAGGATCTTTAAAGATTCTTGAATATGTCCTTAAAGATCCTTAAAGGGGCCCTAAAGCCTCCTTAAAGCCATTCCATCTTTAAGGATCTTTAATGGACCTTAAAGGACTCTTTAAGGACATATTTAAGGATCTTTAAGGAGGCTTTAAGGATCCTTAATGGAACTGAAATTTTAAGGATCTTTAAGAAGGCTTTAAGGATCCTTAAAGATGTTTCATAAAAATTCAATTTTTTTAAATTATTAATAGAACGATGGCTATTACATTCATTCAGTTTAAAAGTATGATTTGTTTTTAGTATATTTTGAATTTTTATAGTTTTTACGACATAGGCGACATAGATAACGCCTGTCTAGATTCTAGTTTTTACATTAAGTTTTTGTAGAGGAGCCGTATGTAGTTTCCTAATAATACTTTATTCTTAATTCATAAATGAATTAGATAACAAATGTTCAGTTTTCACAGTCAGGTAAACAACCCGTGTTTTAATCAGATCAAGCAATTAACGGTATTTGTAATTGAATACAGCAGTACTTGTTTGATTATAGATCCCAGGTGATTTCACGCGCGGCTTTTGACTTTGATGTGCAGTTTCTTGTCTAGGTAGGAGATCACTATGAGGTCAAATAACATGTTAAAATGATTACCTAACCCTGAACTCTGGGAGTTGGAAATAAAGGTGTGTTTTCGGAAGCGATTTTAAGAGACAAGTTTAATATTAAAATATCTCTCTCTCTCTCTCTCTCTCTCTCTCTCTCTCTCTCTCTCTCTCTCTCTCTCTCTCTTGTACATTGAATTCTTGACTTGTCCATAAATGAATTCAAAAAAAGCTCTCCCTTTCTATATAGTCGATTTCTGACTATTATCTCTTTCTGTATTTAATTCGCAACCTGACGGTGAAAAATAGAAAAATCGGTAATCCCTCCACACACACACACACACACACACACACACACACACACAACGGAAATTTCTGAATATTACTAGTACCTTAGTATATTATGTGTACTGCAAATTCAAGAAAAAAATTACTGTTAATTCGTTAATTCCTTTTTTTTGGTTGAAAAATAGACTCAGAAAAACCACATTTATTTATTTATCTATTTATTTATTATTTTATTTTATTGTATTTCATTATTCATTTATTCATCTATTTATTTATTCATTTATTTATTTTGGACATTATGGCCAATTATTTAATTAAAAAGCTGTTTGTATAGTTAACATACTGCTTCTTCTGTATCAATCACATCTCTAATTATTACCAGAAGTCCATGAATTACTTACTAAGTAATTCATGGACTTCTGTTATTACATATAAATAATTATAATTTTCAAGTAAAAGGAGTTAGAAAGAACAAATGTCATCAATAATAATTAATTAAGTGATTAATACACTTGATCATCAAAAACAAACTTGCTGATTGATGTTAGAGATACTAGTATTTTACAGGTCAATTTTGGAATGCATTCCTATCAACACATATTTTATAGCTAATGCAATTAAAATTCTACATATAGATAAAAATGATGACTACAGCAAATTATATATGAAATTTTTATGAAAATGAATAAATAAAATTAATTTGATCCTTTTGTTGTATGAGATATTTTAAAAGAAAAATAAGAAAATTTTTCACAAATAAATGACAAATGTCCCACTTGCTTTCTTTCAGTCACGTGATCTCATTTGCATATTGTTAGGGACATATTTTATAATTATCTACATCAGTATAATCTCTTCCATAGCTAAAAGGTAAGGTGATGGACTCCTAACTTCAGGGACCACGGTTCGATTCCCAGTGAGAGCGGATAACAAATGAAAATTTTAATTATAATTTTTTTTGTAATTTCTATTTAATTAATTAGCATCTAATTAGACTCAAGAATGTAATAAATAAATAAAAATAAAATAATATAAACAAAATTAAAAACTTGAAATTAAAAAATTATATAAAGAAAATTTATTCATTATCACTTTATTTTTTCAAAATTAATAAATGCAATAGTTTTTTTCAAATAAAATTTTAAAAAAGATCATGATAAAAATAATATTTCATTGCTTTTTTTTTAAAAAAAAGGAAAAATATAATTTTTTCCTTTAAGATCCTTAAAGCCTCCTTAAAGAGGTGTGTTCTCGATTTGCCCACATTTTAAATTTCAGGTAATATTTTACCATATTTTCTGTGGGCAGATTGACACTTGTTTATATAAGTGTTTTTATTAAAGAGCAAAAGAAAAACAATTATAGTCTGTTCTCTATAATCAGGTTACCTGGTGACTGACTTCTGAAAAAAAGAAACAACAGAAAATAAATTAAAATATTTTTTATTTATATATGCATGCAAATACAACAAATTAATACAATGCATGACAAACACAAAGATTTATAAATGATTGAATGTCATTTTTCTTCAAAATACAACTAAAATGAAGTTTTAAATTCGCATGCAAATAAAACAGATTAATACAATGAAGAATTATAAATCTGAAAAAGATGAAAAAGTCCAAAATGATTGAATGTCATTTTAGTTTGCTGGAAATAAAAAGATAAATTTAGGAAATTTCAGAAATATATGTTGCCAAATTGTTGAAATAATATTGTTTCTATCCCCTTTTTGGTACAATTTTTCACCATACTGCAAACAAAATAAAAATATAAATTACAGAAAATTTTTTTAAAAAATGATACCATTAAAAATATAATACACAATGTACCATATAACACAACAATTGCAAGCACTACAATAAGATTATTGACTTATTTGAAATAAATTTAAATACATATATATTATAAAAGCACTAAATAAACATGTAAAATTAAATAAAAGGCAGCACTGTGAAAATCATCAAAATATCAGTTTCAATGTCACTGAATCATATAACTGAACTAAATTGGATAATGTCACTGATATAAATAATACGTAATGGATATTGTCACTGAATCAACCATGTCACTGAATCGGATAATAGCACTAGATCGGATGTCACTGGTTCTTGATCACTCTGGATCGGATAATGTCACTAGATCGAATTATATCACCGGATGATGTCACTGAATTGATTTGGCACAAATTAAAAACACAAACCACAGTTCTTAGTCCAAATGTAAAAGATGAGACGCGGCATCTGCATAGTGGATAATGTCAATACGCCCTGTGTTGAAACGTTCTTTAAGTTGAGCAAGTCTGTCATCAATGGTCCTGTATTTCTTGGATTTTGGTCTCAGTTTACCTCCTGCAGCTTGCTGGATTTGCTTGATGTCATTCACTGCCTGTATTTCCTTGAAGAAATCAATAACACAGTATACATTAGGATGTGAATGTCCCACTTTCTTCTTCAATTTGTTGTGCCATCCTTCTAAATGATTAGTAGTCCTTGGTCCGTCGTTGTTGAAATGGTTCCAGAGCTGACGATCTCCTTCAATCCACTGTGTGATGACATAATCAGTGAACGGTGTTGTCTCTTGGGGAATGTCTGCATCGTCCAGGTCGTTGAGGGCGTTGAACCATACGTCTTCAATCTGGTCAGTATGAACTAGTGGAAGGACAGCTGCACGTCGGACAAGTTGCTGCACGTCTGCGTTGTTATAGAAAAGTTTTTGGAGACCTGTCTTCTGTGCTTTTCTCCATATGGCCTGTGTGAAATTGAAGAAACATCCCTGTATGGTGATACCTGGGAATACTCTCTTGGCTGCATTGTGGGCTGCTATCTCGTAGTCCATAAAAACTGTTGTAGGATTCAACTGTAGTTCAAGATCTTGCATCGTGGTTTTAAGGGTATCGAATAGTTGGTGATATATTTCTTCACTCTTGGCTGGTAAAAATGAATATACTAGGGGAAACATCTGACCATTAACCATTGCATGGATTGTGTAGATCTGTTGGAATTCTTTCGGACAGGTGTAGAAGGTTCCGTCACAGTAGATGGTTTCAGAAGTCGAAAGATAAACCAGGTTCTGGGATGTGGCGAACGTAATAATTCTGTTGTCATCTCCGGTGTCAAACAGCATGAAGGCCTCTCCATTAGTTGTCTGGGTCCATTTTCCTTCTAGTTGTATTTCTTGTCTGGTCTTGGGAAGGTTAGGCGTTAACTTTCTTCTGGCTCGGTATAAGGATGCTTTAGCCGACTGGAATGTTGGAAGGTGTCTGACCATTGCCTCTGTGTCGTCGTTCCATTCCTGGGTCCTTAATTTGGAAATCTCTTCATCATATATAGTTGGAATTGGACCTGTCTCTGATTCACAGCGTTGTCGGATGGACTCTAGGATCTGTTTGGCGTCGATCGTGGACTGGACTTCTTCATGGTTGTGTTCTCTATTTCCGAACCCTACAGGAATGTTGTTTCTTGTATTCAGTGTAGCTGGACAGTCTGCGTACGTTCTCCGCGGTTGTTCTTCACCCTGTATAGATAACCATTAAAGGCCTAATTCTGTAAACCATGTTTATTTCGGACGAACTTGACGTGGACTTGAGCAAATGCCATGATAATTTCTCTCTCAACACACAAAATTAAATTATGAGCACTAACATACGGTGGAAAGGTTTCACATTTAAATAATGCAATTAAAAAAAAATTTGTTGTATTTATGACAGTCCAGCTAGGTGTCAAACCTGAACTGTGTTCAACGTGAACGGTGTTCAGCTTGTTACTCAGACCATTAACTATATCTGTCACAGCCATCCATCTCCAATGCTCTGGAATGATATCAGCTCATTCCATGGATGAGCTTGGATTAAAGAACTTTGATTAATAATGGAAGAATATAAATTCAAAAATTGAAAAAGATGAAAAAAAATACAAATTTTAAATAATTATTTCATTAAATATTTATTATGATAATATTTTTTCAACTAAAAAAATCTATTTCAGGTGAAATAAAGTATTAAAATAAAATTTATAATTGTTTTATTATTACTTATCCATATCAAACATATTAACATCTTTTAATATAAGAATATTTATAATATTTATAATATGTTCATCTTATTTTATGTTATTTGATTTATAATAAAAATTACAGGTAAATAAGACGATCTTAAAGGAAACAGACTGTACTTTTAAAGCACTTGTATGTTTTAACAACACATGTTGGCAAATTGAAACTTTGATTTTTAAAATGTGGGCAGATCGAGAACAAACCCTTAAAGATCCTTAAAATTTAATTCCATTAAGGATCTTTAAGGAGTCCTTAAAGACTCCTAAAGGCATATTGAAGGATCCTTAAAGCCCCCTTAAAGGTCCTTAAAGAGACATTTAAGGCAGCTTTAAGGAGGCTTTAAGGATCCTTAAAGATGCCTGTTCATCATGTGCGGGTCGCCGTAGTAGGAACAAGCTCTACCATGCCGTTTTGACTTTGAAACTTATACACCAAACGCAGGAGAAGCAAAAATATTACTGCAAAGAATTTAAAAATTGACGATAGAAAAATTGAAGTCAAAACGTTTGTATCTTCAATTGTGACGTTTCATGGGTGTATTAATTAAGGTACAAGTCCGAATATGAAGCAGAAAATGGAGAATCTGTTGTGTCTTTTTCAAATTACTAGGATAAATTTACATTCACTTCAATCTGGGATTATTTAGAGAAAGAACGTCATCTATATACATGCATCTATAATTGTATATTAGCTTGGAAAATGATGTTCTTTCGAGGAGACAATCCTGCATTTTTTTTTCGCATCCAAGGACACTATATACATAAAACAGCTTACCCTTGCCTACTGTGCTTAAAACTTCATTTAAGAACTTGGGTCTAGATAATTGTTTTGCAGTTTTATAAATGTGTATTTTCGTTTGAGGAGTGTAAATGTTAATAGAAAAGTGCACTAAGTCTATTTAAAACATCGTAAGAAGCAAAATATTAGATAATATACTTACCAATTTTTACACTACCTTGATCTTCTGATTGTACTGTTCTTCTTTTTTTACTGTGTTTTTTCTGCATGACATCGTATTCTACATCTGAAAGTCAAAAACACAATATCAAGGTTATAAACTTCATGTTATAAAGGATAGCTTACATTTAGGTCGATATTGTAAAAGTGCCATTTAATAATATACATTTTAAATCTAATTTCATATGTTAAAGACAATGTAATTTTGTCTCCAGTATATTCTTTAAAATCTAGTTTTACCTCGTTGACTATGATTTCCAAGTGGCAATGATAACGTGTCGTTATCGCCTGCTCTCTCTCTCTCTCTCTCTCTCTCTCTCTCTCTCTCTCTCTCTCTCTCTCTCTCTCTTGTAGACAGCGAAAAAATGAACTTGACATGTTAAAAGAATATTTTCTTTTTAAATTTTATCTAATCAGTAACATTGAATCGTAAAATCTTAACTATTTCACAAGAAATGAGGCAAGGTGAATGTCTAATTTCTCATTTTTAAAAGTTATACAGAGAACCAAATCTTGTTGTTAACACATATATACGGTAAAGTGGTTAAAAGCGAAAGATGAGACATGATGGTATGACGTACTACAAAATAATATTTTATGCTACGAAATTGTCATATGTTATGATATGAACGATGTATGCATTACACATTAGAAAATTGGGATAAAATGGTCACGATCTGGTTATGGTAGAAAAAGACAAGCAATGTTTAACCACGATCTTGATCTAAAATCAAAATGATTATTATATTGATAACTTAAATATTGTAAGATACATGTCTATATACATATCTTTTTTTTTAACATAACAATTTCAGTATTCTAAAGAAGCTATGACATTGGCCTTTGAACCCATAGTTTTGAACGATAAAGTAGAATGATTGTTATATCGATGTCGTGGAATTAAATGTAGAGTCTTTCAGTTTTTTAATGTCTGTACTTTATGAAAAGTGTCTGCAGCAAAAACACATCAAAGAATGTCAATCTAAGTAAAACGTTTCTGTCGAAAGGTAAAATTTAAATCAAATATAGGTGTACACAGACTTTAAAATATTTTCTCTACATAAAGGCTTAAATGCATTTTCCTGTTATACCCGATGTTTTTTTTCATCAAACTGCAACACCCGATGTATTTTTCATCAAACTGCACCCACAATTTATGCAGTCTATCGTGTTCTACTTTGTAGTCTATTAACTTCATCAAACAAATTACTACATTCATAAATCTATCTAAAGTATCTATATTTGCTAGGAGATTATATGTCAGACCAACAGCTGAAGCTCAACTATATAATAATGCAGACATTTTAGCAGAAGCTTTTGGGACTTTATTCAACTTTTCGCTTTATATTTCAAGTACAGGTTTGTTTGTGATTTTACAAAATCTACACTCCGGATACGGATTTTCTGTGTCTATCGTTTAACAAAAACATTTCAATCCAATGTCAACCCTGTCAGTATACAAAATGGTACTGAAAGATTTAGTTTAATGATGTCATACTTTAAAAAATTGTTTTTAAGTTCCTTTAAATCCTTATCTATATTCTTTCCTTCTTTAAACGGTTTGCAATAGTTTCAATTATTTCTTTCTAAAGATGCAAATGGTCCATAAGGAGTAGAATATTTTTGAAAAATCTAATCAATAAAATACTGGTTTTAACTGAAATAAGTCCTTTGTAATGTGACAGAAACATTCCCAAACATAGGGACCACTTTATTTTACATCAGTGATAAATCTTTGTGGTAAATTTGTAATGTATCACTGCTAGCAGATTATAAGGAAAGCCTTGACTTGATGGAATTTTGAAACAGACCAACCATTTTAACTGCAACTAATTTTTCTGTTTGAGCAAATAATAAATTAATTCTAATGTCTTCAGAGGTTTTACCTACTGTGGTTAAAAAGTGCATATGCAATGTTTGATAGAAATCTCTTATATAAAATGTTTTCCTTACACCTGTACTTCTTCCAGAAAAACATCATACATTGCTCTATTTCTTGCCTTAACAAATGTTAACATGCATTAAAAACCATGTGATGTTCATTTAGTTTTCTTGGAAAACTCAACGTTAATGCGTTGTGTATCTTATAATGTGTCGCTCTATGTTTTTATTTTTTCAGGGGTGGGAGGGGTTGAATTTGTTTTTGTCAATTGTAATTGACCTCACACTGTTAAATAGCTTTTATTTTGTGGTATAACAGTTCATGAATACTTTGGTATTATTTCTCCAAGGAAGAAACAGCAAACTTTTTTTTTCTGCAGTTTTTTAGGATCTCTTTTTTCGCTATATCTGAACTCTTGATTTCTGTTTGTGTTTTGTTTTTACATTCTTTGATATAACTTTCAACAGTATTCATAATTTTTCTCAAGTCATCAGCATTCTTTTACCGATTGATATTTTTTCTTTCTATGTATTTTGGATAAAGCATATAATCCGCTAGACAGTTTTTCTTACTGCTTTGGTCTAATTGCATATATTTTGTTTAAATTATCTATTTTAATTATGTCGATTTCGCTGACGGTTGTTTAAATGATTTTTTAATTTAACATTTTAAAATGTTCACCCGGAGACGATGTATTTATAAGCATATAACTACAGACATGGCCAATGGAAAATATAGAAGATGGTAGGATAGTACCAACCTTTGATTTCACTTATCAACTGTGGATTCAGTTGATTGTCCAGCTGTTTGTCACGTTTTCCTATAATTATTTTTCGTATTGTAGATTTTAAATCCTTTGGAACTGTGACCTCTATTATATAAAAACAAGAGAAAAGGAAAAAGACGTCTCATAAATATATTTAAACAAGAGACAAGGATAATCTTAATCGTACAAAAATATGTTCTCGTGTTAAACGAAAGTGTCAGTTTTTTAGTTTTTTATTTGCTTTTGGACTGTAATTTGTTAACGGACCCGATATGTTTGCATATGCAATAGTTGAATAGATACCGTTAAATTAGGTTAAAACAGAAGGAGGTAATAAATTGTGATATAGTCTGGTTTAAAAACTACTTCGTATAATCTATGAGTAAATCAAATAACGATTAAAATGCATTTTTGTTCAACGCTTCTATAGGGCACGCGGTAATCATGAACTAATTTTTCACAATTCTTTTGAAAATGATCAGGTTTTTCTTTAGCATTTCAGATAAAATATGTCTCACAGTATAGGCGTAACCATAAAACCCTAGTATCATAGATGGTGTTTTATATTAATATATTATATCTATTCTTTTTATCAGACCATAAAAATATTAAAGTAACAAGTTAAATACTAGTATTTAACATTAACATCCTTCTTTAAAACTTTTAATAGAATTTTACAATTTTTGCAAATTTAAAACAAGTTAAAAAACAAAATAAAAATAAATTAAAGTGATAGCATGTTTCTATAAAGCACTTAAGTTAACAATAATTAAGTGATATATTATTAAAAAATTAGAAATAATTGTCATCACGCATATAAAGAAAAACACGTTTGCTATAAATAATCAAGTTGTGCCTGTAAAGTCTTTTAAGAGTTATTTCCCTTTTCACAAACCATTTCAGTAATTCATGAATGTTTATTATTATTATTATTATTATTATTATATTTTTATTGTTATTATAATAATAATTATTATTATTATTATTATTATTATTATTATTATTATTATTATTATTATTATTATTATTGATTTATTTATTGTTTTTGATGTTAGTTTTAAATTTTTGTAATCCTTGGATTTTTTGCGGCTTCAGATACTTTACATATTACATTGGAACCAACCTCTGTTGTGTATCTTCTATGCAAGATGTGCCCAATACACGGGTTTTTTTTTTGTTTTTGTTTCTCATATGTACAGGAATTATTCAGTTAGACATTAACGATTGAGGAAACTTTTTATGCATTAAAAATATGCCGTGTTTTAGTTACTTCACTAGGAAGAAATGAGAAAGTAAGTACTGTTTAAATAATGGGAAAGTATAAGTATCAAAAATCCTTTGCAATTGTTTTTCGGACACAAACACATTGCCAAAACAATGAACACCGCCAAAACATACATAATCTCGACATTTTAGGAAGGTCATATTTAGCAGAATGGTGAAAAAGACCGTGTTCTACGATTTATTATTCAGCCAAGTTAAAAAGTGTTATATTCTAAGGTAGCGCTTAATACAGATTTAAATAAGAAGTGATAAAAAAGTATTTATGTTATTTAAAAATTTAGTGCACTTCCTTCTAGCATGAGAATCACTTAGTTTCATCAAATATAGTTTTATAGATGAACATAGTCCATGCACAACGAACAAAGCACAGAGCACGAATGATGTTGCACACTGGACGACAAACGGTTAACCATAACAGTATCTTATTATAGCTTTCAGTCCAGTTGAAATTAATATTGATAATTTCAAATTGACTATGCTCTTTCAATCATTGTAAAAATATATAATACAAATACCAGTTAAATTTTGATGTGCCAGATGTGCACATTTTGGAAATTCATTCCTCATCAGTGACACTAAGAACGAAAAGTTTGATACATAAAAAATATAAGCCAAACAGTTGAAAATAATGAATCTAAAATTTCAAAATTAAATAAATCCTAATCCAGCTAAGGAATGCTGTGCATGAGGGAACAAACCTTAGTTTTAAATAAATTTCAAATTTTAGACGACTGAAAATTTTGCTAAATGGTACATTTTCTGACAGCACAAAGTACTGCCTACTGAGTTATGGATACCCTCGGGGAGTTTTATTCCACCAGCAGCGACAATTTTAAGACTCCGTGTTTAAATTCACGTTTTTCTATGATTTTTTTGTGTTAAAATTTCAAAAAAGGGAATTTTAACTACAGATATATGTTTTAAGTATTTTATTGGTGAAATGTCATTGGGCTTTAAATGGAATGTGCATTATAGACTTGTAATGAGCTGAATTAAAATATATTACCGAATTTCAAAACATAATTATTCTATGGTGTATTAAAATTCAAGACTACCTAACGTTTAAGATTTGAATCATTAATGTTTTGTGCATTTTAAAACAGGGATCAATTAAGCGAGATAGATAGTTATATACTACTGGCGTGTATTCGTGAACTTTATTGTATTTCTTACCTTCAAATTTACTGTCGATTTCGGAAGCTAATTCAGCATTAACCTTTGATACAAAGTACGCCAGCAGCCTTCTGGAGTTAGTAATCCCTTTATTTTCCACTGCTCTTACCCACTGATCGATCATATGCAAGTTTCTATCGTATAAATTATCTCTAAAACTAACTTCTAGGTGTTCTTTTTGAACGACAGAATATCCCATTTCTATTGCCAATTGCGACCACTCTGACCCTATTCTATTGGCGATGAAGTGCATTGTTTTGGAATCTATGAAGAAAATCAATAGTGTAAAATAACTTTGTTTCAAATATATTCTTCAAAATCTGTACAGTTTTCCAGAAAAACGACTGTTATTAGATTTTTTACACAGTCTGAAAAATCCAAAACGTTCTAAGTTACAAATTTTAAATTTTAATAAGTAAACGAGGAAGATCAATGTCTTGCCATTAATATATAAAAGTAACCTTATTAAAGACAAATGATGTTCAATGTATTATATATAGCTACAATATATTTAGAGTTGCCAAAATTGAACAGGTATTTTTGTTATTTACTAAGACCGTAGAATAAATGTGAAAATTATAAATAGGTTTTGAATTTAAATTTTTATTTCAAGACAATTTGAAGATATATATATATATATATATATATATATATATATATATATATATATATATATATATATATATATATATATATACAGGGATAAAGCTTAACTTTTCTGGCAAAGGGGAAAACTGGGCCCCTAACATTTAAATCTAGGGACCCAGTTCACTTTTTAAGGGCCCAGCTTGATTGAAGTCACTTCACTTGCCAAACATAATGTAGTTCAAACAAATTAGAGAAGTTATTTGACAATTCAAAACTTTATTCTTCCAGCATCTTCAAACGATTGTAAACAAAGTTTTCTTCCAGATCACTGTCTATATCAGATTCATAATCAGAATCACTTTCACTGTCAGAAATTACATGTTTATTTGCACTAGTGCAACTCTCGGTAAATACAGATGTCTTCCTTTCAAACTCTACACATACGGCACACTTTATTCCGTGCTGCGTATCATACAAACACAGCCTGTCATCTTTCTATGACTTTTTACACGCTCTGATGCGTTTGGACTTATCATACTCTTGATAGTACTTTTGTTTTTACGCAGGTCCTTGTTTAGCCTTTGGAGCCGATGGTCCTAAAAATTTCCAAATGCCAGAGAGCCGGAGGTATCTGTTAATACACAAATATCAGAGAAGGAAACGAAATGGCACCGTATTTGAATTCCGGTCGCAATACCGGTCCATTTACATGTGTTGACTATATGATACCCATTTTTCAATTTCACTATTATTGTCGTCAGTCAGAAATAAACAGGAAATCGGTAAATGGATCGGAATGTCAAAAACATTGTACTGAAAATTCTAATCGCCACCTTGGCAACCTGAGTATGACACATTTATGACAACTGTGCGCCCATTAATCTCAATCTCTATGTATATATATATATTGTCACACCTATTTTAGAACTCCGTGTTTCAATTCACGTTTCGTCATGAATTTTTTTATGTTTAAATTAAAGAGATATGTTTTAAGTATTTCATTGGCGAAATGTCATTGCGTTTTGGATAAAATGTGCACTAAAGACTTGTTATGAGTTAAATCAAGATATATTATCGAGTTTCTAAACTTAGGATGCGTTTTGTCAAACCTTTTTTCACACATTACTGACCATCAATATGATGGTAAATAGCCATACAGCGATTTTGAGTTTTGACGCTAGTTTTTTCTCCGGTACTCCATTTTCTCACTCGTCCGAAGACTGACAGCCTCGACATGAGTTAAATAAATTTGACAAGGACGTTGACATCTTTACTCCATTCCATCCTACACTACTCAACTTACTATAATGTTTTAGTACATCTTACCATCTGGAATAGTTGTACAGGTTTTACTTTTTTCTTGTGAAGACACATTCCTTTCGGCCATTTTCTATAAAATGACTTTAGTTTACATGGTGTTTTAAATCAGTCAAGTGACGTAATAAACACAGGTATGTTTTTTAAATGGGGATTTCCCATTTGTTTCGTTTTTTGAAAATCGTATGTAAATTGACAATGAGTGCATAATATAGGATAAACATTTATCTAGATGATAAACTTTAAATATTTTTGGAAACTGTTCTAATTATAGAATCATGTGTTTATTAACATATGGTAAAGTGTAACACAATCGGTATACAACCTGTATACAGGTGATGACGACTAGGTTAAATAAACGTAGACCTAAAAACAATTTAACTTATGATAAAATCATAATTAACCAAGTCTTATATGTCTGGGTAACAGGAGGGAGTATAAATGCAGGGTCGGACCGGGGATCGAACCAGGGACCTCCCGCGCTATAGGCGAGTGCTTTTTCTTTTGTTGGTGTAAATTTATTGATCTACAGGTACCAACATGCTAACACACATACATCATTTGCAACTCATATTATGTTTTGTTTATTTATATTAAGAAAGTTATAAAGAAAACAATAAAACACCTTCTTTTTTCTTTACAATGTCATTGTTATTAAGACAAAGTTTTGTGAAAGAACTTCTGTTCTTTTTAATATTGCAAAAATAATTGTAAAAATAACAATTAATATTATGTCTTAAGGCATACTTAAAAAAAAACCTTATTAGATTCACATTCTCATCATCATCTGATATAACGCGTCGTTCGAGAATGCATAGTTTAGCTATTGAACAAACAAAATTTTAAAAAATAAAAATTAACACCTACTGTTAATTGCGTAAAACCAATTAAAAACCTTTTTTAAAGTCTAACGTATTTATAAAACTCTTATCAGCATCTTTTAAAATATTTTCAGCTAAATAGATTAAATAGTCTTTAAATACTGTTAACATAGAACAGCCATATAACAAATGTAACAGATCTTCATTTTCACTTTGAGTGGAGTGGAGTGGAGTAATGGAGTTTTACGCCCCAGTCAAAAATCTTTCATTTATTTCGAGATGGTCAGTTCTGGGATGGTGGAGGAAACCGGAGTGCCCGGAGAAAACCACCGACCCTCGGCAAGTGAAGTGACAATCTGTCCCATGTGGGATTCGAACCCAGGCGGTGAAAGGCGCTGTGATCCATAAACGCACGCTTTAGACCACTCGGCCACCGAGGCCTTTCATTTTCACCTTGACATACATTGCGTATTGCTCTTTGTACCAAATTGCACTTTAACAATTTTTCTTAAGTAAAGATAACATTATGCATAATCTTGAAATTCAGTTCTATCATTTCCAGGGTTTTATGTGTATCACATACAAGTGACCAGTTAGAAACAAAACGCATATTATCTTCTTTGTCATGAAAAACATTACACGAAAACCTGTGTGATAATGGCAAACGACAAAGCGAATAGGTAATATATGTCGAAAATAATTAAACGGTACATCAGGTTAAGTTAACAGTTTTATAATTAACAATGCGGTTAGCCTCCTAGCTTCGCCTCTCGCTTGCTGTGTGAAAAATTGTCAGTTTGCTTGCCGATAGTACGTGTTCTTGGGTAACCTGGTTTCTTCTACCGCAGACCTCAAGCCTCGTTATGGTGAAAAATTGTGATTTGGACGCTAGACGCCGTTACTTTACCCCACAATTCTGAAAGTGACCACCTGATTAAAATTATTTGTCATGTATTGACCACCCCCCCCCTCTCTCTCTCTCTCTCTCTCTCTCTCTCTCTCTCTCTCTCTCTCTCTCTCTCTCTCTGTAAATTTAAACATACAGGCGACTAAAAAATTGTACTTATTAGAATATGTTGTGTTTTAAGTTTGCTTTTTACAATTCACGATAGTACGTGTTCTTGGGTAACCTGGTTTCTTCTATCGTAGACCTCAAGCCTCGTTATGGTGAAAAATTGTGATTTGGACGCTAGACGCCGTTACTTTACCCCACAATTCTGAAAGTGACCACCTGATTAAAATTATTTGTCCATGTATTGACCACCCCTCTCTCTCTCTCTCTCTCTCTCTCTCTCTCTCTCTCTCTCTCTCTCTCTCTCTCTCTCTCTCTCTCTCTCTCTCTCTCTCTCTCTCTCTGTAAATTTAAACATATAGGCGACTAAAAAATTGTACTTATTAGAATATGTTGCGTTTTAAGTTTGCTTTTTACAACAGTCAACAAGAACGGGGTTCGAGTAGTAGGTCAGTTTTTTACTTATAGGTAATGAAAAGTTTTAAATTTACGTAGGAAATCAAAGCACTAAAAAATGTAATTTACAAAGGATTTTACTGTCTGTTGATGAATGCAAACTGCGGTCAACTATAGAAATATTACTTTTATACAAAACATAATATGAAAAAGTGAAATTAAACCGCCCACGCTAGGACTCGAACCCAAGACCATCAGATGAAAAGTCTGATGCTCTACCGACTGAGCTACGCGGGCTATACGTATTGTTAATAGTTAGATTAAGGATCAAAACATCTTAAAATTTAAGTATGTTTATAAGATATGTTAGGAGTGGCGTAGAGTGAATGGGCAAAACGGAAGATTATTTCTTTTTAAGGCAGATCATGTGGAGGAAATCGAAATCCCACAGACCTTCAGAGAGATCCTGCCGAGTGGGATTGAAATCTAGGTTAGGGAAAATCTGCTTACCAGCTCATGTTTGAATAGAGATGTTCATTTAGCTAGTCAACATGTAATTTCTATTATGACATGATTCGTTAATCTGAATTTTCATGTATTTATTATCACTGGTCCCAGGTTCATAATCATTTATTCAAATGAGTGTACACTCAACTCAATTATTCTTATTTTTCTCTCATCAATATTTTAAAACTCATGTTTTATGAGACAATTTTTGGTTTTGTTAAACAAACCTACACTAAACAATTTAAATTCAAAATTAGATATTCAATTTTAACTGTGTAATGTCTTAAAAATTGACATTGAAATATTCCCTATAATTTGAGTTTAGTGTACACTCAGTTGAGTGAATGATTGTGAAATTGGGGCCTGGAACATACCATCGGCATTGGTGAAACACTACTGAGATATATGTGAAAAAATGGTTGATAAAGTAGAAAGTTTTCTTACACCGTGTCATTTTTTATTTGTTGAATTTATTATTCAAAGCATTGAAAAAAATGGTATATGACAACTGCAACACGAACACGATGTTACCATTATTCCATATGGAGGGGCGGTTGCGGATTGTTTAAACCCGTGTCACGACACGGCACGTCACGCTAACGAACCAAATGCCCTAAGCGTACTGCAAAGGTCAACATTTCTGCCATTCCATCTATAGCTGTGACGTCTCGAAATAAGTGAATTATTCTTGCATGGGACGCAAAACCACATTATTCATATGAAATTGATTATCTAAATGGCGCGATTTCGGAAAACATCGCATCTCGTTGTCTAGATTCAAATCCTACTCGTGCATATTTAAATGTGAGAAGGTTTACATTAATACATACTTCAATCTGTGACATTTTAAACGTTTTAAATGTCGCTGCTTGGAGAATATAATCTTTTTCATCATTGTCTTATTTTAGTACAAAATATTATTCATACGAGATAATTTTTCCTAACAAATATATATATATATATATATATATATATATATATATATATATATATATATATATATATATATATATATATTATATAATCTACTCAATAATCCATGTAATACGGTCATACAATAAAATCGTATTGAATGAGTGTGACGTCATAAAACTGTGTGAATTAGGTTATATCCTTACGCACTACGCACGGGTACTACTTTTAACATTCCTACAAATCAAATAATGCAAATTTCTGGTCACCTTAACATATCATCCATAACAATTATTCTCACATAAATAGCGATGAACACAAAGAAATTTCCAAAATACTCCATGGACAGCCAGCAAAAAACTAGATTTAATCCACACAATCATCTAGAACAACCTCCATTAGTTCAAAACTTCGCGCTTTCGCAACAGTCATCATCAAATAATCAACAATCAGTAATGCATTTACACGGCTGATTCCAAAGCATTTTTGCAGGACCAGTCACCGGAGGAAACATTCAAATCCATATTCATCAAAACCAATCACCAGTTCCTAAAAAACGGACCAGAATAATCATGGATAGCGATTCTGAGTAACACATGTCTGAAATCCTTGTCCAGGTTGTTGACATTCCAGAGTGCGCGCGCTATGACGTCACAAATTATTCACCTAGTTCACAGTTGTTTGTTTTCATTCGTTTGTTGATTAAAGCTGATACATTGTATTTAAATTGAAAATGTTTGTTTTGTTTTTGTTTCCTGCAGACAGACTATTGTTTACTTTTAGTATTTCAGCAGGATTACTTTTGGCGCATGTACACACTTGTTGTGTTTGGGTCAATCAGTTGTTTTCTTATAATGAGAAAACAAGTTTTGAATCTACGAAAACCTGCTTTTAATGGGCTTATATAATAAATAGAATCTTACACTCGTTTAATAAATTCAATATTACATAAACACTCATGCAAGATCCTCTCTCTCTCTCTCTCTCTCTCTCTCTCTCTCTCTCTCTCTTTCTCTCTCTCTCTATATATATATATATTCATAGATGGATATTAATTAAAGAGCTCTGTAGTTTTTATTATTATTATTATTATTATTAATTTATTATTATTATTTTCTTCTTTTTTGTGCCACTGGAAGACTCGGGAAATTAATAATAATTATCATAATACTATTATGATTATTTAATACTAATGCTATTTAAAGGCTAAACATGACCAAAAGGAATAAAATCAAATTTGGCAATAGAGCTCCATTATATCTCGGTTCACTGGACGAACTCTGGCCATCGTTTAACATGTCGCTGACGATAGACCATATCCCGTTGTTGGGTGCCGGAGTGATGCCAAGCAGACGACACATCAGTTGGTAAAGGTTAACATTGGTAAACGGTTTGCTTTTGTAGTTGCCTTTGAAATCTGAAAAATATCGAGAATTTATTTAAATAGACTTAAGTTGAAAGTTTTTGCAGCTGAATTTTAAACGTATGTGTTTGTCTTTTTATATGTGGCCACGGTGATAAAATTTTCTTAAATGCTGTCTTACATATCTCACCGCCTTTGTTCGAATCCCGCTCGAGCAGAACCTTTAGAGGAAAAGACTTTAGTTCACTTGCTGAATGCTGAAGGTCGTTTGCCCCCCTCTCTCTCTCTCCTCTCTCTCTCCTCTCTCTCTCCTCTCTCTCTCTCTCTCTCTCTCTTACATAATCGATAAAATTAAAACAGTCTTGCCTGTCTTGCTGGTGTGTAAACGATGTAATTAAATCCATACAACAAATTAGGAATCATTTCTGACTTACATTTCCTTCTAAGCAACTATGGTAGAGATTCAAGATTTTTACCTTGAAATGCATGGCGTTTAACCGTTAAAGAGAGAGAGAGAGAGAGAGAGAGAGAGAGAGAGAGAGAGAGAGAGTGTGTGTGTGTGTGTGTGTGTGTGTGTGTGTAACGATATTGTACACCCCAGTCAAGCTACTTTCACTTATCGAGAGAGAGAGAGAGGAGAGAGAGAGAGAGAGAGAGAGAGAGAGGTTAATTATCGTGTGTGTGTGTGTGTAACGATATTGTACACCCCAGTCAAGCTACTTTCACTTATCGAGAGAGAGAGAGAGAGAGAGAGAGAGAGAGAGAGAGAGAGGTTAATTATCGAAGGCCTCTGTTGACCACTCGTTTTTAGTTTGATGAACAAAGTGATTTGCACTACGACATTGCGAGAGAATTCATAACAACCTAATTTATCGCCATAATGTGTACCAACAGAAACTCGCGCTTCACATAACTTGCGTCAAAATTAATAAGTCAGAATTTCTCGAAAATTGCAACAAAAACAACAAGCAATCAATTCTAACGTACGCCTGACAAAAGTTATTTCATTTTTTCTTTATTCTGTCTAAATTATTCGGGAATCATAAGTGTCATTTTGACGATTCTGACACCTGTATTCCAGCCAGATTGTATCGTAACATTCTTCTGTTACAATAAAAACTTGCTAAAATTTGTACTAAAATTGAAGATTAAACCAGTTATTTGACGTTGTGCTAGTAGATTTGTTTAATTTAATTTAATTTTATTTTATTTCATTTCATTTCGTTTTATTTTTATTAGATATTTAAGATAGCTATGCGTTGGACACCATCAGGGAAAAGAAAGAAGGGACGACCTAAGGAAACATGGCGAAGATTTATTGAAAAAGAGATGAAAGAACTTGGATGGACTTAGGGCCAGATACCAAAGATAGTTGCCGACAGAATGAGAAGGAGTTCCTCTGTGAAGGCCTTATGTGCATCTATGCACCAAGATGATAAAGTAAGTAAGTAGATATTTTAAATGAGTTTGTTTTTATATATCTAAAGAATTAATTTAAACACGAGATCAGGCGGTGTGTTTAAGTGTATGGTCCGCTTTGTTTTAGCGCAAATGCACTAATTGCGATTTTCAGATTGCCAGTAAACTCGTCCGCCATATCTTGGACAAACAATGAAAAAAATCACTCCATGTTAATGACACAATCAGTAAAGTCCTGCTTTAAAAAAAAACCAGAGACGCAATGGGCCTGATACGCTCACCTGAGCTAATTGAAATGCTTTAGTTCAAAAATTTTAATCACCTACATTGTTAGATCGTGTCATGCTGGACAAGGATTTGGTGATTCAATATTAAAAATATATATAAGAGAATTTACCTGGACCAAATGCAACAAATATTGCCCTCATATCCTCTGCAGTGTTTTCGTAACCATGGAAACCTTTTAATGACCCACTCCCTGGATTTCGTGGAAATTCTGTTGTTTTTGGCTAAAATTTAAAAAGCAAATCAAAGTTAGAATGTAAATTACAATTGGCATAACAGTGGTTATTTATTTAATGAAACAGAAACTTTATTAATTTGTGTCAAAGAACGTTTGCGGAAATGAATTAAAGTCGTCAATCCCAAGTTCCAAAGCACATACCAGACATATCTAAAATAAGACAATTGACTTTAACAAACTTTTTTCCTCTAAAAATGAGAAGAAATTTAATAAAATCAAACTTTTAGCACATTTTATATATTTGGAGAAGCCATTGTGTCCGCCATATTAAAAAAGCGGCCATGTTGGAATTTTGGGAAGGCCCCAATTTTTTCACCATTCGGCTGCACTTATACATTTAATCTCAAATTTATCACGATATCGAAACAGAAATTTGATCAGAATATTGTTGATTTTTCGTTATCTATATAATTACAGAGATTTATAAATACTTATTTCTTATCTTAATTAAAGAATTAATTTTTTTCTATAAATAATTAAATGCTGTATATACTTTTGTATCAAAAATGAAACATGAAATCACGCCTGTTGTACATTTTATTAATGTTTGAAGACACTAGCACTTGTTTCAGTATCAATTCTATTTGTAGCATCTTCCCATTAAGTGCTTTGCGAAAGTTTTGTTCTTTTCAAAGAAATGTTCAAAACGATTTGAATTCATTTTTAGACTTTTTTCATTGTAAATTTAGTAAGATTACAGATAGAAGTCCTTTTCATTTCTTAACTCAGATTTTTCCAAAAATTTAGCAATTCTTTTTCTAAATAAAAAGTTGATAAAGCAAATATACAATGCCATAAGTTTACATATCAATAATTTTTATAAAAAAAATAAAATCACCGTTAAAATGAACCATCCGTTATCTGCAACAAGGAAAATCGGCGGAACTCGGTAATGGTTCTTCAGAAACCATTTGTCTGGTATTTCTTCTTTTTTAAATACTCTCATATGTTGATTCTTCATTCCCTTTAAATTTCGGTAAACCTGTCAATTAACCCGAATCACTATTATTTGTAAATGTTGGTGAGTTATGGACTCTTGTTTAGACGCAATAGAATACTCCAACGTACCACGTGATTCATACCTTTTAACGTTTGTGCAGAATGAAATGGATAACATTTACGTTACTATCCCGATAAATCGTCGTTATTACAGGAAAACGTCATCTTATTTGATTCCGTTGCCAATAGAAACCATTGTCCCGCACAAGCGCTATGCGATACCACGTGGTAAGCTGGAGAATTCTATTTACATACCCGAAAGCTTTAATTTTTGGTACATTACCTGATTATTTCAATTAACGTATTCTTCAATAGAACTCACCAAATATATACTCATCTTACCCCATTTTCATATTTATTCACTCATCTGAGTGTAGACTCAACTCAAATATTCCCATTCATCAATATTTTTATTTTTTAACTTTTATGAGAAAATGTTTTTTGTTCAACAAACCTACACTAAACAATTAAAATAAAATATAAGATTCTCGATTTTAAATGTGCAATGTCTTAAAAATTGACATTAAAATAGTCTCTATTTGAGTTGAGTGTACACTTAATTCAGTGAATGATTGTGAATCCGGGGCCAGATATATAAATTCTCATTATAGACTTTCATACCGCTGAAAGATAACAAGCGGAGTTGTTAATAACAACTGCAGGTTTATTAAGTACTGTAAAACGACGGTCATTACAGACAATTATGTAAGCAATATCCGACGCGGGGAAAAAACTAAATAAAACTTATTTAAAAATAAAATTAAAATTTTCAAAATATTTTAAAGTTTCGAACCTTTGACACAAGTTTTCAAAGTTATCTATCATGTGTTGATTTTGAAGACATTATTTTAATAAAAATCCCAAATCAGCATATGGCAGTATCATTAAAATTGTTGACGCAAGAATACTAATCAAGGCCCTTAAAAAGTTTAATGACCGTCATCACATTATTGTTGATAAGTATGTAGTCACTGTATCCAAACTTATACTGGATATATTTGACTAACCATAGTTCTTTGTTCCTTTCATTCTCAAAATTGACTTGCAAATTACGGGTGTAGCTAGCTAGACAGAAGTGCTTATCCTTCCGGAGCACCCGGCCTCACTTTTTTGATGGAAGTTCACGTGTATAAATAATTTTGCCAGCTTTCAAAGATTTTACTTTGTTTTTGGATTGTGATCTGGACAAGAACTGGTATGTTTGTTTTATTGAAACAAAATATAAACAATTACCGGAAAAGTAAGATAAAGAATGAGGGAAAGGTCAAGACAAGTGTCTGTGACACCGTGGTATGGCTTACAGTTTTGTTTGAATGAAGATACTCACTTATCGTCAATATAAAAACCGCCTATAACATGTTGTGCGTTCCATAGCATACAACAAGAACCAAGACTGATAAGTTCAGAAATTATGTTATTAAAACTTTAAAAAAAAAAAAAAAAAAAAAAAAAAAAAAAAAAAAAAAACCAATAAAAATTATTTGGAGTTTTCCAAAATAGATTTCTTTTGAATATGCTTTTTAGGATACAAACCTTTTCAACTTTCCCTTCCTTTGGCCATATATTCACTGTTGCTCCCCGATCTAGCAAAACATTCACATCCGCCATGTCTATACTTCCGGTTATATTGATAACATGTGACTGAGACACTTCCGTCATACCATGATCGGAAAATATCATCACGTTAACGCCATTTTCTAAGTTGCGTTCTTTTAATAATGTCAAAAGTTTTTGAATTTTTTCGTCGATTGTTATCAACGTATTTTTTATTTCTTTAGAATTTGGACCGTAATGGTGCCCTACATCATCACTCAATTCCACATATATAGCTGAAAAATAAAACAAAACAAAATAAAATTATGAAATTAAATGAAATGAAAAAAAAAAAAAATAAAATAAATAAAACAATAAAATTTAATAAAACACAAAGATTACAGTGCATGTCCAAATCACAATCCCCAAAAAACTTTGAAAACTGGCCTATTCAGTGATACACGTAAATTTCCATCAAGAGATAGGTGTCGGTTTCTTCGGAAGAGTACCTTCTGTCTTGATAGCTACATCCGTCACGTTCGAAGTTAAATTTGACAATGGAAGGAAAATTGAACTATGGGAAGTCAAATATATCCAGTATAAATTGGATACAGTGACCCCATACTTATCAAAATATTGTGATGATGGACATAAAACTTTTAAAGGGCCTTGATTAGCCTAGATTTGCGATATCCTTGAGTAAAAAATTTAATTTCCCATAGTAAGAATCATACCAAAGATGGTAATAATGGTAATAAAATAATAATAATAATAAAATAAAAAAATGAAATAAAAATAAATAAATAGAAGATAAAATAATAAAACAAAGTAAATGAATAAATAAATAATCAGTATAAAAAAAAAAACATTCAAAAATAACTGGCAGACGGTTAAAAAATAAAACTGATTTAAATTTTCCGACATATTCTACGGGTTCAAAATCTCGACAGGACTTTCAAAAGTCAACTGTTATATGGTTATGTTTTTAACGTCAATGAAAATACGCAAAGAAGCCTTGAACTCGATCAGCTCGATCGGAGTTCACCACTGCGGTAGCTAAGTTGGTAGAGTGCTTGCTTCGTAAGTAGGAAGACCGCGTTTGACCAAAGACCTGAAAGTGGGTTGTGCCAAGGACTCGGCATTACGTACTGAAAGTCATGGTTTTTTTTTTTGGATAGAAACTTAAAGTAAACGAGGTTCTGTGTTACAGTAGGCGTTGCATGATGAAAAACCCTGCTGTATAATGCCATCATTGCACCCCACAGACAAAATTTCTGCACGTTCGCCTATAACCGGAACTATAAGTGAAATATTCTTGACTTGGAGGTAAAACAACATTACTCAACTCAACGAAAATCGAGTGGGGATTGAACCAAAATAATTTAAAGCACTAAGATTTGTAAAGCAAAGTTTTAGATCACTTTGTCAAAATTGAAACATAATTGTAGAAATACCCACTAATCCATAGTTGATATTCACAGATTACTGTTAATGCCTTTTATATATGGTTATATGTAAGAATTTGTTTTTTGCGTTTTTTGTGCAACACGTTAAGTCAAAAGTGAAAAAGAGATCATTTAATCATGAATTTAAGGTTTTTATCACTAAAGAAAATAATTTATTACTTATGAGATCGGCATTGTCGGATTTCAGTTGATTGACAGCTTCGTTAATATCTTCAGTGAAATCGGCTACCGTTGGAACACCTGTGTACCTCTTACAGAAGGTAGAGTTATGCCCCCTTATCATGACCTCACATCCGGGATAATGGTACATGTAAGCACGCTTGCCCTGAAAATAGTATTTAAATGCCTGTTAAAGGTTAACTTATTTTTCTTCAGTTTTGTTGGGTTATTGTTTTTTCATTTATTTATTTATTTATTTATTTATTTATTTGTAAAAAGAACTCTGTTTAATCAAAAAAAAAATTCAAACATTGAAGATTCGTTATTTTTAATTCACTAATATCGAGAAGGTCAGTTTTGGTATAGTGAGGGAAACAAGGAATTATCACAAAAAACACTGCCCACATTTGACAAGCAAACAAAAAGAAAGTCTAACAAGGTAATGAAATACAAGAATCTATAAGTAATGGTTAGACACTGTGGTCGGTTAAACGAATTTTAAGACCAGCAATGCGACAAAACAGAATACCAAAAGTTTCTATCAACTGATTGAGCCAAAAATAGTTTTATGTTTTACGTCGCCAGATTTTGGCGTTCTCTAAAATAATATTGTGTTTTCTAACGCTAACGTTTGATTGTTTTGTTGTAATTCAGTGATCCAGATGGGACTTTGCTTTACTTGAACTTGATAATTTTTTGTCTCAGCAAAGTTTTGTAAAAATAGATGCGACCTCTTTAGAAAATGTTTCCTTACTGACAACAAATTACACAAATTTTAACCAAAAATCTATCTGAAAATTCATCAAAATAAATTGTGAAATCTATTCAAAAAATTAAGTCAATTCCACGTAATATTTCCCGCGTTTACATTGCCATCTTGATGTCAATTATTTGGGGATATTTGTAGAAGCCAAACTCACATGTTATTTTCAGTTTAAATTCCGCGCTTCATTTACGCGCATTTGTGTTAAAGTCGTGATTACGCTCTACGTCATTACTTTTTGTATTTTCTAGTTCTTTACATCGGAAACATGTTCGTTGTTCCTAGGTCCAAGTGAAAATTGTTCTGTAGTGCATATATTTTGCAAGTCATACTTTTAATTTGGTAGGTCACAGATGTGTTCTTCTATTAAAGAGTTTAATTTTTGTTGATTTAGAGATGATCTTTCAGCTCCATACTTTTTTTTAGATGATAAATACTGTTCTTGCTTTACAAGTTGATTCTTGATCTAACATCCTCGTCTGTTCCTCAATTAATGTTGACTATACTGCTTAAATATGTGAAAAGGTTCCATTTTTCTATCCTGTTTATTTTAATTGGATGTTGGCTGTTGTTATTTATCATAAATAAAGAAAGTTTCTTTACTTTGTCTTGTCAATATTTATTTTCAGACCAATTCTTGCCAATGTTTCTGTAAGCCTCGATGTTTTCTCTAGCATTTGTTGTTGCCGTTTGCGGGAAAAGAGTGCTATATCACCTTCAAAATCTAAATCTTCGAGTTGTTGCCACATGGTCTACTGGATACCATTCGCTTTGCCTTCTGTGGATATTTTCATGATCCAATCTACTGATAGCAGGAATAGGAATGGTGACATATTAGACAACCATGTTTAACTCCAGTTGCAACATTAAAGCTGTCTGTAAGCTGTCCTGCATGTATAACTCTGCATATGTTGCTATCGTATGAGTTTCTTATGATAAATTTTTCTGGGATTCCATAGTGTTCCATCAGTTTCCATAGAGTATTTCTATCCAAGCTGCCAAATGCTTTTGCATAATTGATAAAATCTACATAGAGTGATGTGTTCCATTCAATTGATTGTTTTATGATAATCAGTAGTGTGGCTATTTGGTCTATGCAAGAATGATCTTTTCTAAAACCTGCTTGTTCACCCCCCACCCCCCACCCCCAGTATAGAATCGACAGCTTTTTGCAGACACATCAGGATTATTCTATTAAAAGCTTTTGCTACGACTGATAGTAAGGAAATTCCTCTAGAGAGTTAGACCATATTATCATTAGCTAATTAGCTAATGATAATATGGTTTTTACTATGGTTTTTAATTGTATTGAACATATGTCATAAGACTTAAATAAAAATAAAAATAACAAAATGAATGTCATACAAAAATCAAAGTTAATTATTTACGTAATCGCGGACACATCCACACACCCGGCAGATGTACGACTTGTAGCACAGACGCTTGTTTCGATATTGGAAAAAAAATAAAACCCCTAGGGTCGAGGGAATTAATAATTTTTTTTTTTTTAAATATTGTCATATACCACTTTTTTGAATTTTGTCATAAAAATACATTCAAAAAAAGGTATATGAAAATAAAAAAAAATACATTCAAAAAGTGGTATATGACAATATCGAAACAAGCGCCTGTGGCTCATAGTACCGTTTATCAAACATTTGAGATTGTCCACGGCACATTACTTTGAAAATTCAAGAACTATCATATTATAAATATCGAATAGACAGTTATATGATAATAGTACATTTGTATAATCATATTGTTTTTGTTTTTATATAGTTATAAAAAGGGAAACAATAGGTCCGTGGTTCTAACGCCCACCTGAGAATATGTCCAAATTTATTTGCAAAGTGCAATATACAATGATAGATTACAGAAACTTTCATACTTTTCTTAAGTTTAGAACTGCCACAATACTTAATCAGAAGGTTCTAGTCACAATTCATTTATCAGTAGCTAATGTGCATGTGGTAACTTTACAATAAATAATTTCTAAAACATTTAACATTTCAGTATGGTTATGCAGCTATACTTTTGACCTTTGAACCAAGACATTCAATCATATTTTAAATGATCATCATATCGATACCTACAATTTTCTAATATACATGCCTATACAAAAAGTTAATAGTTTTCAAAATATTTATTTATTCAAGCCATCTTATGCAGCTATGACCTTGACCTTTGAGCCAATGACTTTGAACCATATATCAAAATGGTTGTCATATCAATACTTACAATATTCTAATATACATGCCTATACAAAATCGTAATAGTTTTCAAGATAATGCACAATTTCAGTTTTCTTATGCAGCTATGACCTTGACCTTTGACCTTTGAGTATTTACCCTTGAACCATATATCAAAATGATTGTGATATCAATATCTATAATATTCCAATATACATGCGTATACATAAAGTTAATAGTTTCCAATATAATTACCAATTTCAGCTGTCTTATGCAGCTATGACCTTGACCTCTGAACATATGACCTAGAGTCATTATAAAAATGATTAACATATCTCTATCTACAATTTTCTAATATACAGCCTATACAAAAAGTTTTTAGTTTAACGGATAACCATTTCAGTATGCTTGTTCCAATCCGATAGAACCGTAAATTTCATTTCGTACAGCCGAGTGCATGGCGAAAGAACAGTCACCACCCACTTTCAAGTCTTGGGCCAGACCCGGTAGGGATTCAAACCCACGACCTCCTAGTTACGGAGCGAGCACTCTTTGATAACACATAACGTAGTGTTACGAAAGTTTTAATATTATAAACCATTTTATTTTGGTACTGTCTTTTGGATGTTAAAAGTTTTAAATTTTGAATTCTATATGCGGATACTTGGCTTAATGACGAGAAGCGCTACATCTGTTGTGAAATGATGCTTTAAGTTTGTATCATTTTTGTCATATGGATTTCATGCTTTATTTAATTTTTTTTCGAAAATGTTAACGAAAATTAGCTTTAAAATTAAAATCAAATTTGCCTTATATCCATGACGATATCACTTAGTGAAAGCGTCAGATCAGTCCAACTTGATGTCATGTGCTACTTTTGAATTTTATTAAAAATGCAATTCAACATAATAACCTTACAGTCTCAGGTTCGAATTTTATTTGCCGTTTCTTTTCTTATTTGTTTTAATATATTTTACAGCAATTTTTCGTGATTACTAATGACTAACTAGTTTCCATATTCAGTTTTCTTTGCCTATTAACAATATTAAGATACTTTTATTACGCCATGTTTCAGCAGCCTTACTCTGACACAATCCTTTGAAAAGTTAGTAGAACTCCTGAATATTTGCAACATATTATTTCTTAGGGACTTTACGAGTTGGCTATAATAAAAAAATATGTGCTTTTTCGGGGCTCTAAAAAGTACGAGTCCTGGTATGGCAGCCCCACTCAAAATCCTTTGACATCTTAGTAGAACCCCTGAGTATTTACAACATGTTTTTCTTTTAAAGCGCATTTCGTTCATTTGCAACGCAAATGAAACGACACAAAGATTTTTTTGGTATTTGACCTAGAGTCAGTGTTTCATGTTTCAAAGGTGCAACATTGCCGGTTTCTTGACATTTTCGATCGTTCGGCTTATTGACAGCAGCCCTTTGTTTTGTTTGAAGCATGAAGAGACATTTGACTATAATATTTAACTGTACATATTTTATTCAGGTAAGACATGAGCTTTATAAGGACATGCACTCCAAACTTTGTAGTCGCACGTTGTACTTACTTCTACCAGAAGCCCCGTTAGCGCTATCCGGCCCACACGACAAGGACGAGGGGTTGGTTTTTGAAGGTCATACTACTTTTATCTGCAATTATAAAAGAAAACAATAGCATGAGTACCGTTGAACAAAACGCAGGCTAAACAAGACCTTTTTGTATCGCTCACCTGAAACCCGTTATAATATACAATAGTTCTTGTTATTATTATTTATTTATTTATTTATTTATTTAATCCTCTCATTTGGTGGGAAATCATGTTTTTTTCTCGTTTTGTTTGTTCTTGTTCTTATCAAGACCTGTTCCAGAGCAGACCTGGAAAGGGTATGGCGGATTGCGATGAAATTTGGTACCAACAATCTGTTATTCAATCCGAAAGTGTCGGTTGGTGTAAATTGTGTACACTTGATGCCAAATACATATAAAGAGAGATAAGTCTTACTTAATTCTAATTAAGAGACAAACCTCGTTCCCACATTTCAGAAGTCTAATTTTTTAAAAATAAATTCTCAATTTCATTTCATCAAATATCATGGTGCTGATGTAGTCCCATGTGAGATGACGTCACTCCCACATTTCAGAGGTCTGTTTTTTTTTTTAAAAATAATTCTTCAATTACTCTGCAATAAATAGTTCAAAATATATCTATTTTAATCAACACCGTCAAACAAGTTTATAAGTTTATAAATTAAATCCTTGGAAAGGCGGGTTTCAACAAGTATGAATATTTCACAGATTGTATACAACTGTCATATGCTCAATTTTGATTTTTTTTTTAAATAAAATAAGTTATTCAAAAATAAATGGTCATATGCTTATATTTTAATAACTAATTATTAAATCACATCACATACCTATGTCTTCAAACAGTTTTAGGTAGCGTTTTATACAGAATGTTGTTTAGGAGAAAATCTTGTAATATTGTATAATATTCTTGACAATTTATAATGTATTTAATCTTTCATATGTATTCTTTTATTACTTACAGGTGTTCGTAAAGAGTTTAAGTTAGTGTTTATATAGTGTTGTATAGGGAATTTTTTATTATTATTATTTTTTAAAATTATTCATGATTATGTTTTACTATATCATACTCCTGACAATTTATTATGTATTTTAGTCTTTCATATGCATTCGTGTTTTATTTTTAGGTGTCTCATAAGCCATGTGTGGCTGAGTGTCAATATTTTATGTATTTTAAGAATGTTAAATGTTTTATTTAAAATGGATATTGACATGTGATACAATAATAAAATATTTTAGTAATATCTATTAAAATGCTGTTATTTGTAAAAGATGAAAAGATGAAGTCTTATACAAATATTTATTTTCTTTTAGTGAATATTAATATATTGTTTTGAAATTAGCTAAAATTCGGTTATAGATCATTAAAGTAAGGGCACTGAATTCAGTCGGCTTACAGCATTGTTTTGTTTGACAAACAGAGGAGTCGCTTTATGTTTATTCACAGAGTTTCGAAACTCGTCCTAAACTTAGAAATTCCAGATTTTAATCAGCCAAATATATCTATAAAGAATAAACTTAAAATTTTAAATAACAAACTAAAAGTAAATTCTATAAGTAGTTTTATGTATTTTATGTTGTATATTTTATTGCATTTTATAGACTGGACACTATAATAAAATATTTACTTAATTACTATTATTTACAAAAATGTAGTCAATACTAAGTCACACTAAGTATAGTGTTTAACACCTGTGAACTTTGAGCATTGTGGTCATTCCAAATCGTGTACAATCACTCCATCTGTATGGAACGCCGTTTTAGCATATATTCAATTATTTATAATTTCAATTTTCAATTTATTTATCAAAACATCTCAGCCACTCACATTGAGTGGTACATGAGGGCATACTATAAAACATTTTCACAATGGCAGATTGACATTATCTATAGTATAACAATACATGTGGTAACATAAAGACAAGTTAGAGCTTGCTATAACCCTATAATAGATGTAATTACAGTTATAGCTTTAGTGTTTACAAAATGTACTACATTAAATAATAATAATAATAATAAAGCAAACAACTGAAATATCAAAAACAAAATGTTTGTTACCTTCATGATGAATGGATAAAGAATTACGGAATATTTGTAAATGTGAGACAGAAATATACTAACATTTGAAAGTAATTTGATATTACATTGCGAAAGCATTGTACTCGTTTTATGGACACTAGGATTTTGAAGGAAATACATAGGAATATACTTATATCTTTCTGTTTCAAAATGTTTACATATAAATAAATAATGTAATTCATCACCAACAGCTTCCATACATAAAGGACATAGTCTACATTCTCTTGTAACATTACACCAACGACCAGTTTCTATCGGAAATTTATGATTAGAAGTGCGCAGTTTACATATTGTAATTGCATGTCTATAATTTAATTTTAACAGATAATCTTCTAATTTAAATGAATTTTTAAACGAAAAATAAAAACTACCTTTAGAAGAAACCTAGGTTACTAAACCACTCCTGAATAAACATATCTTGTAATATAGATTGAAACAATGTTTTGTATTTATATAGATCAACAGACTGCTGCATATGCCATAAAAATGTTAAACCAGTATTATTTAAAGATTTTTTGATATGCTGTACCCACAGAGATTTAATACTACCACTTTCGTGTAGATTATATAAAACATTGTAAATACATGATGAAAGGGTAGATTGTGTTTGTACAAGTTTACACCAAAAATTAAACATACGTGTAAAAATTTTTATATATAATGGAAACCTGCCTAATTCTCCATACACCATAAAATTGGGAGTAGACTTTCTAACTTTAAGTAATCTTTTACAAAACTGAATATGCATGTTTTCAATCAAACTAGTGTTTTCATAGCCCCAAATTTCAGATGAATATAATAAAATAGGAGTAACTAAGGAATCAAACAGTTCAAGTTGTACATTTACAGACAAATTTAAATAATTTACTTTCCCATATAGTGCATACGTGGCTTTTTGCGCCTGAGTTACTAAAACCTTTTTAGCATCACTAAAACTGCCATTATACTTAAATGTAACACCAAGATATGGAAAACTATCTACAATTTCTAGAACCACATCATTATAAGTAAAATAAAAATTCTTCTTATATTTCTTCTTACAGAAAACAATAATTTTTGTTTTTAAAGTATTTAACTCTAGTTTCCAAGTGTTACAGTAAGAATGAAAAACATCGATTGCGTGTTGTAAACCAGATTCTGACTCGGACATTAAAACAGTATCGTCCGCATATAGCAATAAATATAATTGTATAAAAACATGAAATTTTTCCATTACAATCTCACTTAAAAAATTCAAACCATTGACACAATTTTGCTGAAAAAATAATTCAAGATCATTGAGGTATAGTGAAAATAAAAATGGTGACAAGTTTTTCACCTTGTCTGACACCAGCGTTACAAACAAAAAATTCTGAAAATTCACCATTTACTTTTACACATGACTTAATAGAACGATACATATTAAATATAACATTAAAAATTTTACCATGAATGCCATGACTCAACATTTTCTGCCATAGACCGATTCTCCAAACTTTATCAAAAGCACATTTTAGGTCTACAAATGCACAAAATAATTTTTTACCACTGTTTAAGTACAATGAAATAATTGAATGCAGAATAAATATGTTATCAAGCGTTGAATGTTTATTTCGAAAACCAGCCTGTGAACTTGTCATAAGATTAACCTGATCTGCATATAAATTTAATCTATTATTCAATACAGAAGTAAAAAGTTTACCAAAACAACTGAGAATAGTAATACCTCTATAGTTTGCTGGTTCCAGTGGGCTACCTTTATTTTTAAAAATAGGATAAATTATACCATTGAGCCATGTAGTCGGTACACTACCACTGTCTAACACTAAATTAAATAAAATAACATAAATCGGCAATAGAAATTGTACAGTGCATTTTATATATTCATTTAATATACCATCTAAGCCTGACGCTTTATTACCTTTTAATTCTTTTACACATTTTAAAATTTCCTCAGAATTTATAGGATAATTCAATATATCATTTTCAGGTATAGAAAATGTGCCCAGATTACTTGAATGAAAATAACTATTATTATCGTCTATGTCCGAATTTAAGTCTCTGAAATGTTCATACATTGACTGTAACGAAACATCAACATTTTCACGTTTATTACTTGTCAGTCTATTTAAGGTTGACCAAAAAGTTCTAGGATTATGTCTCTTCATTTTACTTAGTTTTCTACTTACATAATTTTTATGTTTATTATAATAAAAGTTTAAAGTACGGCGATATGCTTTAGATTTAATCTTCAGATTCTGTTTATTATACAATGTTTTACTACTATCATAAAGTTTCTTTGCATGATGAAATTCTTTCCGTTTATTACAACAGTCACGTGTAAACCACTTCTTAGAATTATGTTTATTCTCGTTGATTATCCGAGAACGACTAGTACCAAAAACAGTCTTTGCAGTATCCTTAAAAAAATTATTTATCTGTTCAACTGTTTCATTTATAACATTATCCACCGCAACGTCCGAAGCTATAGAATTATCAATAAAAGTCAAAATGTTTTGAGTCGGAAAATTTTCTGCTTTTTTCACAAAATCATCCACTTTATCACTGTTCCACTTAATATAATGTTCACTTTCAGTCTGTTCATAAGAATCACTGTTTGTTGAAATATATTCAACATCCTGGCTTTTAAATAAAAAATACAAAGCACAATGTGAATCTGAAAATAAATCATTAAATTCCAATACATCAAAGTCAGATACACGAGAAAACAAAAATGATGATAAAAGTAAATAATCAACAACACTACAATCTTTACATGTTTTTTTCCCTAATGTTAAATCCTTTCCTATTCTACCATTTCCTATATACAAATTATTATTTTTACAGAGATCAATCAATTGAAAACCAAATACATTTGGAGTTTTGTTATCTTGACTATATCTATTTAGATCAACACCACTACTTATCATTTTATCAATATCATGCATATACAAATTGGTTTCTATATCAAAATTGAATAATTCTGATAAGTAATCATCCGGTTGTACAAAATCCTTCAATATTTTCGTGCGAGCATTGAAATCTCCGACGAGACAAGCATGGTGATTCCTACTAAACCTTACCAACTCCTCGTTTATTTGACTAAACGCATCCACAGATGAATATTTTGAATCATACGGAGGGATATATACACATCCAAATAATACATCACGATCTGAACAGAATAATTCCTTTGATAAAACCATCCAGAGCACATATTCACAATCGCTTTTATGGAATTTAATAAATTTTTCTAACCTCCTATTAAACACTACCGCAATACCACCTGATTTTTTAACACATTTTAACCTATTTTTCACCTTTATACAATAATTATCCGGTAAATCCAAAATATCACCATCTCCCAATTTAGTTTCCGTAAGAAATAATAGGTCATTATCACAAATCATTTTTTCGAATTCAGGTACAATGAGCTTACTTTTTAGGCCACAAACATTAAGTGCAATACATTTTAGATTTCGTTCTTTTTCACTACTGTATTCGGCATACCCTCGGGCGAATTCCTATCTATGTATTGGGTATTGGCGCTGTTCTTGTCTTTCAAAATTTTCATCTGATAAATTGAAAGCTTCGTTATGATCATAAATTCTTCCATTAATATGTAACTTGTCCACTACTAACTTTGCATTCATTTGTTTTCTTTTGGCTTCTTTCAGTTTCGGTATTAAAATTTTCCGACGTTCTTGTATGATTTTTGGAAATTGTTCAAAAATACTGAAATTGTCTTTGCCTCTTAGCTTGGTGGCTGCTAATTTTCTAACCATTTCACGATCTTTATATCTGGTAAATTTAGCTACAATTAATGGGGGTTTTCCATGTTTTCCTCTTCCTAATCGATGTACTCGCTCAAACGAAATTGGTTCTTTAATGTCCATTTCCTTGTCAAGAAAATCATTCAAAACTTTTTCTGTATCTTCGTATTCTCTCCCCTCACTGTTTGTTTCAAATACTCTATTTATGCCGGAGAATAGTAAATTGTCTCTCATTGAACGGGACTGAAGATCTAAAATCTCTTCTTTCAATTCTAGATTAGCTTTTCGCAATTCTTCGCGGTCTTGCTCCAGAAGCTGTACTCCATCCTCAAGTTCACATGTATTATGTTCAAGTCTTTCTATTCTATCTTTGTCCCTATCCACCTTTCCTTTTAAAGCTTTAATTTCCATTTCGTAGTGAGAGAACTTCTGCTCAATAACAGTAGGACGCTGTGATATGTCATCTAGAACAGTTAATTTATCCAGTTTCTTGTAAATATCAACAATTACATCACTAAGATTTGTAAAATTGTTTGCTGCATGACCCAATCCGGGGTTTGATTCCTGTTGTTGGTAATGTTGAATATTAAATGCATTACATTCCATATCGTTGGTCTGTTCATTTACTAGGCACAGTTCATTTGAAGATAGGTATAATTCAATTATACTTAGGTACAATGCAGGAGTGTTAACAAGGTTTTATTACAATTCGACCTAGGGACCTACTTATTGACCCAACATGGCCCATATATGAACTTGAGCTAGCTTTTGTCAAGAGGATCATTCTGAGAAAGTTTGATTAAGATTGCACTTAAATTGTGGCCTCAGGAGTGTTAACAATCAAAAGTTGACGCACAACGCACGAGGCACGACGCACGACGCACACCGGACAATGACCCACCACAATAGCTCACTTGAGCACTTTGTGCTCAGGTGAGCTAAAAAAATAGTAGGATACATATCTATCTACATGTATTTTATTCTTTTCAATTTTAGTCACACCCAACTAATGTGCCACACATATCTGTTGTTGTTACTCCTTTGAGAAGTTTAATGATTGATCAGGTATCTTCTTGGACAGAAAGAGGACTAAAATGTGTAGCCTTAGGAAAGAAGGAAGATTCAAATATAGACAATTTTTCAGGTGGGTATATGTTGAGATTGTTAAATAATTTATTTTTTTATCTCATAAATGAACTGACACCAACTTTTAATAACTAAACTTTTTTTTCAGATAACCATAACATACCATTGTGGTTAATTTTTTATATGGTAAAACTTATTTTATTTCCAGAAATTTGTAATGGGGACTTCAACTTAGTTTTTGCTTCACCAGAGGGACTACTTACAGAAAAAGGAAAAGAACTGCTAAGAAGTAAACCATACAAGGAAAGACTAAGCATGCTTGTTTTTGATGAAGCTCACTGCATTGTGGAATGGTAATAAATATGTCTTTCTAGTAAATGGATTTTTATAAACAAGAGCTCCGCATGGCAGAGCATGATACGCCCGTCAAATCTGCAAGTCATTTATGTGGATATTTTGTTTATTATGAACTATAAAGGGACTTATACAGTTCCTATGAGCTGTTCATAATCAATAAGTCAATTCAATTATTCATCACAATGATACAAAATGCAGTGCACAAGTCAACAAGTACAATAAAAAACAATAGTAATTATTGAGACAATAACAATTGTTGTTTACATATTACTTATAAGCCTATGTCCACATTGTAATCAGGACAAACATGCTAACTATATGCCTGCTAAAGGTGATATCATTATAAGCTCAGTTGTATTTCTGATAATTACTGAAATATGCCCTGGACATAATTATATAAGTACCAAAAATTATGATAAAAACAATTATGTTTCTTAAGAACTGCAATTCTCTACATTGAGATCAAAGAGAATAACTTAAAATTATGGAAACTGGAGTTACAGTTCTTGTGCAATGTACTTTGTATCACCGTGTTAAGAAAATTTCAAGTTTCAAATCATTCAAACCATAGGTGTCAAAGTTATGATCCGGACAAACATGCGGGTAGTATTCAAAGGGAGATAACTCAAAAGTTAAGGAAGCTTGAGTTACTGTTCTTGTGCACTGCACTTCTCATCATTGTGATAAGTAAACATACCAAGTTTCAAAACATTCCAATCATGGTGTCAAAGTTATAATGCAGACAAACACTCTGGCAGCACACAAAGGGGAATAACTCAAAAATTAAGGAAGCTAGAGTTACGGTTCCTGTGCACTGCACTTGGCATCATCGTGGTAAGTAAGCATACCAAGTTTCAAGTCATTCTGACCATAGATGTCAAAGTTATGATCCCGCCAAACATGATAACAGCATTCAAAGGGGAATAACTCAAAAATTAAGGAAGCTAGAGTTACAGTTCCTGTGCACTGCACTTCGCATTATCGTGGTATGTAAGCATACCAAGTTTCAAGTCATTCTGACCATAGATGTCAAAGTTATGATCCGGCCAAACATGATAACAGCATTCAAAGGGGAATAACTCAAAAATTAAGGAAGCTAGAGTTACGGTTCCTGTGCACTGCACTTCGCATTATCGTGGTATGTAAGCATACCAAGTTTCAAGTCATTCTGACCATAGATGTCAAAGTTATGGGCCGGACAAACCCGCCGGCAGTACACCCGCCCATCCGCCCGCCCGGACGCCCGCCCGGACGCCTGGCCGGACGCCTGCCCGCCCGCCAAGGGTGATCCCATAATACGCCCCGTCTTTGACGGGCGTATAAAAAGGTAAAAAAAAAAAAAAAAAAAAAAAAAAAAAAAAAAAAAAAAAAAAAAAAAAACATTAAAATAAATAAAACAATACTTTATGAAAATATAATGTGAGGTTTTATAGAGACCAGTTCCCCTACATTATGTGATGTTTGTTTTTGATTTGTTTTTTATATATATATATAGGGGAGATGATTTTAGGCCTGTTTATAAAGAAGTATCAGTGCTGAGAAGTTTTACTAGTAATGTGCCTGCTTTAGCTTTAACAGCAACATGTACACAAAGCATTATGGACAGTATACTTAGTACTCTCCTTTTGTCAAATCAGTCAGTGCAAACAGTTGCAGTTGTTCCAGATAGGTAAATTAACCCAATTTCATTTCATTACAATAACTGCCATTTTAAATATTTTTAAAATCAGAACAAACTACCAAAATTGCAGATCAATAAATAAATTTATGTAATTTTTAAATAAAAGATCAAATTTGTTATTTACAATATACAGAAAAAATAATTTACACACATTACAATGAACATTATAAATTTATATCATAAACAGTAAATAACTGGAACTGTAATTAAACTGTAATAACTAGAAAAAAGCAATCACTTATGCAATGAAAAACACACACACACATGCACACACACACACATGCACATGCACACACACACACACACACACACACACACACACACACTGTAAGAAATATCAACTCTTTTTTTTACTGTGGATTCCTAAGAATAAAGAATCAGCACAATTTTTTTGCAGGCCAAACATCAAATTGGAGATAAAGAGAGTAAAACTAATAGATGCTTATGAAAAAGAGTTCCTGTGGAACATTCAACTACTGAAAGACCAAGGTAGACAAGCTTCAAAGTCAATTATATATTGCAGGTAAAATAAAGCACAAATAATAATAAATATTTCCATCAAGAATAGAGTCAGTTACATTACAAATATTTGGAATAAATATACTTATTATTGGTTATATTATTCTATATTAGTCAGTTGGAACAGAAATATGTTTTAAATTTTTATTCATAGTTTTTAAATTTTTGAATAAAAATGATACTGTTGATTGTAAAGATAAACTTTTTAATTTTCAGATCTATGAATATTGCCAGTGACATATATGGATATATCATGTCCAGACTAGGTGATTTGGCATGGCTGACAAATATTCCAGATCCTTACATGAGAACAGTTGATGTATATCATAGATCTTGTACATCTGAAGATCAAGTAAGGGTGACAGAAGAATTTACAAAGGAAGACAGTGTCATTAGGTGTGTGATAGCTACAATAGCTTTTGGAATGGGTGTACAGGTTCCTGATGTACGATATGTTTTCCACTGGGGCTGTAGTGCAAGCCCACTTTCATACTGGCAGGAAATTGGAAGATGTAGCAGGGATGGTAAAAGTGGGACATGCTACTTGTATTTATATCCTGGTGCACTAGACAAAAGAAGAGTAGATGAGAAAATGATTTCAATTTGTAAAAACACACAATGCCTTAGGATTCAACTGTTGGAGCATCTCACTGTAACTGGAATGAATTTATGTAGAATTCAAGAACTGAAGGAAAGAGAAATCTGTACAAAAAATTGTGACGGTTGCAAGTGTAAATACTGTATCTGTTGTTCTAGATGTATTGAATCTTGCTTATGTAACAAAAAATGAAATAAAAATATATGTATGACTAAACAACATATTTTGAATGTTTTACTTTTTACTATTCTCTGTTTTATGGCAATATGTTTCTTAGTCTGTCCAATTTTCTGGAATACTTTTTCAACCTGTTTCTTAGTTGGTTTGGATTTTTAATCCTTTGAGCAAAATGAAACTCTGTGTAAGCAGAATGTTCTCTGCCAGGTATAATTTCAAAAAGTCTGTCATCAATGTACTCTTCAACAAATTTATATATATCTTGGTGGTAGTTCTTTTTTGAACCAGCTTGTTTTTTGGCAAACGTTCCAGCTACTTGGCTTTGGTAAACTTTGTCAAGGTCTTTCCCGAGGGTGCCAACTAGCTGACTTGCTCTTTCAACATTTTTTATGTTATAATGACCTTTACCACTTTTTAAATTTTCTGAAAAAAATACAAAAGTAAAAAGATGGGTTTAGATTCTTTATTTTTAAATGTAATATAGATAACACTAAAAATTCAGTAAGGATGAAAGATTAATGAAAGCTGCTGCTCATATATATTACAATCAAACACTTGAAGAAATATGAAACTGTATGTACTTAAAAGTTAGAAGATAAATAATATCCATACCTTTAAAATCTTTATTTAAAAACTCATTGACTAAATCCAATGCAATATTGTGACCTTTCTTCCCTTGTAAGTTTGCTGTTCTGTTCCAGATGAGCTCATTACGAAGTCTTTGTGGAAGCCAACCTTGAACATCTGAAAACAAAAGGTCCGAAAAATAATGAAATATGGTTACCTATAAAAAGAAATTAAGCATCAATGTTGTTTTCATTCAAGATGTAGTGATTTGAAATTGGGACCTACTTTAAGGCTAAATTTATATATTTGCATATAAAAAGTCTAAAATATAAAATAAAAATTTAAGATTGTTTGAAAATATGCACTGAAAATATACCTAGCTGTGTCTATATATTATAAAACTAATTTTGATTTGCATTACTTGTACATTTCAAAAATTGAATCATAATTAGTGACACAATTAAGGGGCCAAAAATGATAAAAAAAAAAGATTACCTGCAAGAAGTTTGTGTCCTAGAATCAAATATTTGTTATGATTTTTGTCCCAAAATCGAGCCATATCTATTTGCCAATGATCGACCATGGCAGGGCCATCATTTTCTCTGATAGCATCTCTGTAGGCTAGGTCTTGGAGACCTCTCTACAACAATGCACAGGAATATTGATATACATAATCTTCCTTAACTTGTTTGAGTTTGTGATTTGTACATACTTCACAAAACCATTTTGGCCCTGAAATAACCAGATTTTACAAATCTCATTATAGAAAACTGAAAAAGAACAACTTTAATGTTTTTCATTTTTGTTACGTATGTTATGGATTTATTTAAAGACGTAATTTCTCAGACTACCAAGGTAGACTAAATTATACTACATATCCATTTTCTATTAGATCATATTGCAAGTTTTATGCTCACAAGTGTGATTATGCAATGGTATTTATAACATTAAATTGTTTTGTAATTAAAAATGTTTCTACTTTTGAGGTGTTTAATTAAAGCACATAATATCAACGTTTAACGTTAAATGTCCTTAATTCTATTATAACATCCACATTAAACTTATAAGCAAAATATCTGTAAAGCTCTACACAATTTAATCAGAATCCTTCATACATACCAGGAATAACTTTCAACTGAAGGCATTTAAGATGGTACACCTTGCCTCCTAAACAGTTTGAACCCTTGCAGCACCTGATAGATTCTTCTGACGGCTGGTATTTGAAACATGTGCAGTAGAGAGATCTAAGTGTAGACTTGCAAGTCTCACTACACCACCAATCCAGATTTGGAATTTCTGTCAGTTCTACACAACCTAAGTGAAACCATCTCCCATTCGGACACAACTGGTTTGAGCATTTTATCATGCAATCCCCCATATCTGAAAATTTAAATAACTTCTTTTAAATCAAAAATTAATTATAACTCATACTGCACAGCATAGAGAGCAAAGTTGAATTTTAACATATTGAAATCAGATAATTCCTTTTTATTCTACAACTCTGTATATTTATAATTCATATCCATGATTTTGTACATGTTTAAAAAGCAAGGTTTCAATTTTCACTTACCATCTTTACAGAAACAGAATTCAAAATATTCTGATTCATCATCATCGAGATCTTCTTCAGGGTCATCAGAATCTAAAACTTGATATATGTCATCCAGTGGAACCTGGTGCCAAACAGTGCTAACTACTTCCTCTGCAACTTCAGACAAGTATTCATCTAGCTTTTTATCAGGTGGGATAACACCAGATGATGATTTTTTTGTTATCCCACAAATCTGCATAGCTAGTAAAATGACTAGCCCTTCAGTAGAAAACTCTAGAAGATCAACAGCATGATTGAAGCAGTTTCCTACTGACTTTGTCACATTCCGGTGGTTAAAATTATTTCTGATGTGAAAGAGAGTTCCCCGATCAGCCCCACTGCTAGAACTGTACATGTCATCAAATAGATCCTATAGTTAAAAATAATAATAATAATACTAATAACCTGTATTAAAAATGTCTTGCTGCATTAGATCAAACTCAATTTATATTCATACATTTTCTAATATGAACTAATGAAATACTGTTTAATATGTAATTACTTTGAAAAATGAAACAAAGATAAAATATAATACATAATGATGAAAGTAATGAACTCAAATCCTGTGCATGTTTTATGGGTTGCCTAGCAGTTATATATATTGTGAATGCATGTTTTGTATCATGTTAATGTTGTAACAGTACCTGCAAAATAATGCATCTTTTGTGAAATTCTTGTGGAACAGGTTCGAGAGATTCCAGCCTTCTTTCTTTTGTGGCAGATGCAGCTCTTGCAGCCTTAGCATCTCTCATTCTTTCAACAGAGAGACCATCTCCATGACACAATACTGGAAAAAAATGGTTTTCTCCTAATCTTGGTATGTACATGTGTAACCTGTTCATAATGCTTATTACACATGCTGTTGTTGATGGATTATGATCAAAAATGCCCAAGTTTATCTAGAAAATATAAATTTAAAATTAAAAAAATAAAATATGTGCAGTGTACATTCATTTAACCTATTAATAAACAATTAAGAGCAAAGATAGATGTTTATGTATTCATGGTCTGCTGATGATTTTTAATGTGAAAGGTACTGAAACAAACACAAAAATGTTCTCATATATAGTATTATTATTTTACTTACTATTCTTGAGCGTTTTGAAGATTCTTCTGAGTAATCATGGGGTATGTGTTGGTTCACTTCACAATCTGCAAATATTTGGAGGTACTTTTTCAATATCCTCATATCAATTACTATCATACGAGCCCTTAGTTTTTCATAATCATCCTGCTCTGGCAAAAATAGGTGGAGAGACATGGTAGTAGCTTGTCTGGTATCTTGTTCTGACAAGTGTCTGAACCCAATCCGATTGCGACATGCAAATGCAAGTGCCCAAAGATGGAGTTTATTCTGTTTCTCTGATGTCTGGTGTCTTACATGAGACAAGACCTGTACATTATCCCAGACAAAACAATAGCCTGGATCTGAAAACATAACAAGTGTATGAATTGAAATAATATAAATAATATGACAAGAGTGTAATAACTCAATACCTAGCAAAATGCTTACTAAAATTTTGAAAATTAAATAAAAATAAAAAATAAATAAAAAACACCTAAATGTTTAGTTTGATTAAAAATATAATGTATATTGCAGTGTTATATTTTATAACTTTTCTATTTGACTCGTGTTTGAAATGAAGAAGGAAATATAGAACAATCATAAGGAAAAAAAATATTGCTTTTGTATTTAAATTTTTTTAAAAATCAAATGCACTTCATTTTTTTTCAAAAAATACTTACGCTTTTCAACTAACTGCTGTGTGTCTTCTGCAGGGCTGTCACTGTCACAAGCTGGTATGGTGACATCAAGATCTTCAGTTCCATTATCCTCTGAAAAAGAACTGTCCCATAATTCTTCAGGCATATTGAAATCATCTTCCTCATCAGAAAACAACTGAACTCTCACCTGTCCTCTATTCTGAAATGGCTCCACTTCATTCTTAAAAAAGAAAACAAAATGGATACAACCCAAAGTACATTACTAAGTAATTAATTGCCTTTACTTAAAGCTATTAGCAGAATTTAGTAAAAGTTTATTGAAAAACACGTTTGAAATAAAATTTTGGATAATACTTACTTGTATTTCCTTTTGCCATAACTTGATTTCAGAGTCAAACTCTGCTCTTAACCTGTCAACAGATGCAACTGCTCCTTTCACTCCTTTACTTATTCCAAGATGATTAAAAAACTGGAATAACTGAAAAAAAAAATCCAAAACTAAGTCGAGATATATAATTGTATATATATATATATAAACTCAAAAATGATTATGCTTCATAAATTTTCTCATTTAAATGTACATATGAAAATAGGAAAGGATAACATTTTTAACAAAAAATTCAATTTATTAATAAAAGTTTAAAAACTTGTACTCTATGTGAAAACATTTGTAGGGATGAATAAAGTTTTAAAACCCATAATACCTTTTGGCTACATCCATTGTTCCACATTTCAACCGAGTTTAACTCTTGTATGAAAATGAATTTTCTTGGGTTCTTCATGTATAACAAGATGGAAATTGCTGTACCCAGTCCTGGCACACAAGGTCCAAATTTGTTATCTTCAGTTCTGTGGTGTTTTAAAGAGAATAAAGATCTATAAAGATTCATAAATTCAACATATAAAACTTTAAATAGAAAGAAATCTGATAATAAAAACATAAGTTGCCTTCTGGTGATCAGCTTTTACACTTTAATTTCTTGGTAACTTTCTTCTATGCAAATAGTGTTATAATCACTCAATTTTCTGCTGTCTATTCAAATAATTTCAACTAGAATCTTTTAACCAGTGATATATCAGGTTTTTTATGATCCTTTATCTTTAACAGCTTTATATAGCATTAAATACTTAAGAAAATACTAAGAGTTTAAAACTGTACTGGAGTACTTACAATTTCAAAAGTATTTCCTCATTCAATTTCGTTGTTACAGCTCCACCCATTGCATGATACAAAAGAGGAAGATGTGTCCGTACTTCTCTCATTATGTAAGGCCATGAAAAATCTTGAATTGTCTCTTGTGAAAGGCGAGATGACAGCTGCCTTACCCCAGAACTGTAACTTCTTACTTCTGCCCTTGACTCCATCTTGACAATTTTATTGAATGCTTTTCTTGCAACAGGAATTTTTAATAAACTATGAAATGCAGTTAAATATTTGCTATTTTTGATGGCTGTCAGAGCTTGATTTTTCCATCCTGTTACTTTTTTCCCTTTCTTCCTAAATTGCCTTGGAGAGAAAGGGCTGGTTCCAATATCCCTCACTCTCTTTGTTTTTCTTGGTGTCCAAAACCAACATAAAATAAATAAATAATTTCTAAACCCCTTTCCTGAATTTAAACAGAATAACAATAAAGTGTACATATATTTATTGTGAAGAGAATATTGGTAATAAATCTTTTAGTTTAATCTAGTTTTGATTTTAATCTAGGGTGATGTGGAAAAATATTGCTAGATAAAAAAGACAATTAAATTTATGAAGAATAAACTACAATAGTAAAATTTTATATCCAGTCCTACTTAATTATAATCTTTAACTTAATTAAAAGAGATTTAAACTACATTTATGATTTATGAATTTTCCATCAAAAGAAAAACATTAAAATTCTATCAAGAAAAAAGTCTGTTAAAAGAAATAAAAATTAAAAAACAAAAATAATCTTTGAATCCTTTTAGCTCAAAATTAAATAATAATAATAATAATAATATTTATTTTTAATTTGAAACAAATTGACATATACTCACTTTAACAGGTGTCCTTTGATCAAGTTTTCTTTTATTTGAATTTGAGCCATATCCCCTTGCAAAAAAATCTTCTTCATACTTTGATGCTAATATGCATTTGTTTAAAAGATTGTAGCATATATGACATAAAAAGCTACTATCTAAATCCAAATTTTCAAGTGTAATACCAAAATTACCGATAATATTATATATTGATCGACCATGAATATTTGCATTTAATGGGAATCTTCTAAATCCTTTTAGTTTTTTTTCAAAAGTGTTGTTGCAATGAATGCACAGTGACATCTTTCAGTTTCAGTGTTAAAAGTGTACAAAATATTGTCTGCTGTACATTATGAGAAAGTGACCTCTGAATTTGCATATGCAAAACGTCATACAAAATTCTAACCAATCAACGAACAGAAAAAATCATAACACTGATTTTAAAAGATGGCCGTGCAAGAATGTATAAGGTGTAATATAATTCAGGTACCAAGAGGATATACTATGAAATATGGATTGATTATTGGCAAAACGATGGATTAATGTTGTTTTTTCGTTCAGGATAGTTAAATCTTTATTCAAGATAGTGATTTTATAAGGCAAAGTAAAGTAATCTGCACTGACAACGCGATTAGACGGAAAATTGACCTCGTATCGTCAATCGTGGAATATTGCCTGTTTGCACAAAGCCGTTAAGAGTCATGATTTTCAGGACTAGGACTTAATTGTATCATCAACCTCGCATATAATAAAAACACAAATAAATAATCTTTAAAACAAATATACCGAAATCCTGACACCAAGCCCCTGTGATCAGGTGATTATAACGATTATGTGTTTACAGAAAGACATACCTTGAATATTTCTGTTCGCTTGTGTTTTAGTAAAAACGGTGTTGGAAAATTTTATCCGCATTATCGGTTTAAGGGAGTTAACTCGTACTGACACTAGTCACATGTGTTTCCTCGAGTGTTTCAGACAGTACTTATCACGTAGTCAAGTGTTAGACTATATTCCTTGGTCGATTTTTAGGAAATTTTCATTGTTAGAAGCACAATAATTTATTATTTGATAATAATTTATTATGTTTTGTTTTTTTGATAAAACATCCGTAAAATATCCGTCATATTTAAGAATCATTTTATAGTATGCAGTGATTTAAGACACAGTTAATTGAATTATGTAACTGATGGACAGGTCTGAGGAGTAAAATTTATTTCTCTATTTCTCACAATTGTTAATTAACAATACAGAGAACATGTTAACATAATTATAAATAAAAATGTGTGTCCAGTTAAGGATAAGGAGACTGATCTGTTCGTCCAGGCATGAAAAATTACAAGGGGATATTTAACTTGCTCATAACATCAAAGATTCATGTATCAGTTTAAAATATTTTGGTTTTTTCGTACTAAGAAGCATAAATCCCTAATAAATGAATGAATGAATTGTTATGAATGAAAAATATACATTAGTGTAAAAATACTGATGAAATTTTAATACATGTATTAAAGGCGATATCTTATATTTTAGATTATCAACAACTAATGGATTTGACCTAGAGAGGGGCACTCATTGAAAAAATAAATCATGAAAATTTTTTTAAATTAATTTAAACGGACTCTTTTTCCGAGATTTCATAAAATTGCAATTAATGCATATAAGAACACTGATTACTTTTTTCAACGCAGCTGCTTCTTTTTTTTTATATAAAGATCTCTACATAGTGCTGTTTCGTGTTATTTAAATCTACAGCTTTGAAAAAACCGTTCACTGAAACTTAGCGTTAACTGGGATCAAGTATAATCCCGGGTGTTCATTAGGTAGTTGAACAACCATCATAAATTGCTTCTTATCAGGTGACAGAGATAGACTGGAAAGTTTCTCATTGAATATATTTACAATCAACAAAATATCGCATCTTATTAGATAAGTATTTAACATGACCATTTTAGAGAGTGAGAGAGGGGAGAGATACTAGTATTTTGGCCAATGTTCGAGGTTCTTTGTTTCAGTTCTATATTTTCTCAAAGTAAGAGTTCGTATTTTTTCAGTATATATAAACTACATATACATAAAACTATGTATAACAGTGTATGGTCCACTTCAGATATTTTGTATTGAGCCTACATGTAGGTCAATGTAATTTCCCCTTGTTTTTATATAGGATGGCATCATGGCTCCGAAACGGCAACATCAATTTAATATTATAAAAAAGCCGTTCGGAGCCATGTTTTTCAGGTCTAAGTGAAAACTACATAAAATTCCGCTCCATGATAAGGAAAATCGGCCTTTTACAAATGTATTACTTGTAGCCGGATCTATATTGTTATTTTTAATTCCTATCCCAATGATGGCACGTGGAATATATATAGTAACTCCCCTATCAGATGTTAAATTTTTCTTAGTAATTAAAAATGTGAATTCTTAGAAAAATTATACCAAACCTTGTAATGATATATTCAGTTTGCAGTGCAATTCCGTGTAAGAATTCAATTTATAATGCAGAAACTAGTTCTAAGCAAAATGATAGTAAACAATAAGTGAATATTAAATTCCATTTATAAATTTAGAAATTTCTGTAATTTGATAATTTCGACCGGGAAGACGTGTTGGAGGGATTCCCAGTAGACTTTTGGTGTCGTCACGGTTCTTCATAAATAAACATCCTTCATGAGTCATGCGTCCTGAACCATTCTATTCTTTATTTAACCAGATATCTTACGGTATATAGGTACACAATATAAAACATTAAAACAAAGGTGGACAAATACATAATAATATTACAATATTACAATAAATACATACATTTGTAAAAGTTTGAGAAAAGCAGGGATACCCAATAAAATCATTTACACGATATTGAACGGGGAAAGTTACCAGATTCAAAACTGTGTAGAGAAATAAAAATAAAAGATATTTAATATTAAATAGATAGAGCCTTACGCAACAACAACAACAACAACAATAATAATAATACATGTAATAATAATAATAATTATGAATTAGAGAAAAATATTACTATAACATGAAAGATTTTGTTACATAGAGTTGTTACGAATAGTTAGAGATCTAGTAAGAAATTTTCCGAGATTACAGAGTTGTTTTACATTATTGATATTTAACAATTGAATGAGTTTGTAGGTGCTCGGCTTCAGCCAATAATAATGTTTAATGAAACATTGCCTTAACTGAAAATAAACTGGACATTCCATAATAAAGTGGAACTCATTCTCAATAGCATCAGTACAAAATTTACACAATCTTTCATTTCGTTTTTTTCCCTTGTATCTGTCATGTGCTACTTTTGAATGTATTATTTCATAAAAATTTCAAAAGTAGCACATGACATATCGGCCCGTTTCAACAGTCAAACAATGTGAGAATAGCCTGAATTTTGCTATAACCTTTTTGTAACCGAAACTGGAATTGATTTCCTTAAGTGGTATTGTATAGTAAAATGATTAAAAATAATGATAAATATTACGTTCAACTGTTTGCAGATCGATCGCTGATTTCGATTCGAAGTACTGAACAAGGTTAATACGAGTCAATATCTCTTTTAAGTCGCTACACCAATTACCAATACAACGATTATAGTCTATCATTATCAAATGCAATTAACCTGTTCCAATATCTCACTATATTAATCCAGCGGCGATATTGCCCTGGTAACCATCCGATATCACCTTGTATTGCTAGTACTGGTGCAAATCTGTGTACGCCAAGGAAATAGCGAATGGCGCTTTTATGAACATTGTCTAGAGCTTGGTATTTCCGGTAGCCCCAAACACCTGACGCATATTCCAATATTGGTATCACACACGAATTATAGAGTTTTTCATAGGACTTAAAACCGAAGTCCTTCAATCCATGAACTTTTGATATAATCTTTCATAGCGCTCGTCTAGCACCCTTTGCTAAGAGTTCCGAATTAATCACAAAACTACCCTTACAGTTAAAAGTGACACCAAGATATTTGTAGTTGTCAACAACTTCAAATGTTGAACACAAAATCTGTTTCTTTAGAAGTTCTTTTCCGAAAGTGTACACACTTGGACTTGTCAGTATTTATTAAAACACGCCACCTGTTACACCAACTATGTAATTGATCCAACATCCGCTGCAGATCTCGATCGTCCTTCGCAATAAGAAGTATATCATCTGCGTACAGTAACAGTGACAGTTGTCTGTCTCATAAATTCACACCAAGGCCAACATTGTTACTTTCATCAACTAAGTCGTTAATAAAAATTTAAAACAGTGTAGGGGATAAATTATCGCCTTGTTCAACACCGGTCATACAATCAAACCAATCAGTCATCTCGTTAATCCTAACACATGATTCAGAACTTTGGTAAATGTTTTTTATAGTATTGTACATTTTGCCGTCTATACCATTCAGCAACAGTTTATACAACATCATCTCTTTATCAACAAAGTCAAAACACTTTCTTAGGTCAACAAATGATGTAAATAAAGTTTTATTGTTTCTAACGAGACTATTTAATGTGAATACATGGTCTTCGCAAGATCTGTTACGACGGAATCCATTTTGCTTGTCCGCGAGGAGATCATTGTCATCCAAGTAACTTGTTATACGTTTATTTATATAGGCACTGTACAGTTTACTTACACAAGAGAGCAAACTTGTTCCTCTGTGGTTCATTTGAATTCGTTTATCCGTAACTGGATCTTTGTGTATCGGACAAATAATAGGTTACTTGAATCAAATATAAGTTGAAACATTTTTTGTAATGTTTGTATGATTATTGGATATTTCAATACTGAATACGGAATCTCGTTGTACCTGCAAGCAGATTCCGATTTTGCATGTGTAACAACATCGTGAATCTCCTCTAGCGTAACATATTGACATTAAGATCGGCATTAGGCAGATAAAGCGGATCTTCCATATTCATTTCTAAAAGATGCTTATGAATTTTCGCGTTATTATAGTGAACATTGTCAAATTCGGTATCATTCTCACCATTGTATAGACTTTCAAATTCACGTCTCCACCTATCTAAAACGTCACTTTCGTTATATATATCTATCGATCACCTGTATATTAAAAAGGTCAAATATCCAATCCTTTTTTAGGAATCCAACTCCCCCGAAAGCTTTTGGTGCGTCTTTATGAAATTCGACTCGATTAAAACTTATAACCTTGTACGGTAATTTCATCGCGGTCTCATTCAGAGAAACAATGTCACAGTCTAAATTTTTAATAATGTTTATTCTAAGGTTTTTATTCTCTTCTGTCCATCCACACACATTAATCTGTCCTAATTTAATAGACCCAATAAGCCGGCTAATCGCGACGATCTTGTCGATCTTCCTGTGGTCGTCTGGAATCGTTTCTGTGTTTTATCATACCATTTGCGTCAACAAATAATGATCTTCCTTGCGGGAGGTTTCTAAGTACAGTTCGTGCATTCATTTCTATCAAGCGCTCCACGCGTGACTTGCTACTTCTAATGCAGACATTTCTTTACTTTTCAGTATCTTTCAGTTTCATCTTGTTTCTTAATACGAGCACTTTTTCCTGCTTGTTTCTAAGACTTATCTTGAGTAAACCGGGCCTGTTTGTTCTAGTAGGTAGGCGGCACACTGCCGTAATTCGGACCGATGACCCAACATCCTCCCCTGGTGCGTCAATAAGATTCCTTGGCCTTTTCCATCAAATCGTCCGGGTCAGATACTTGAACTCCATTTGCAACAATAGTTATGTCCGGATTTTCCAATGGATTAGATTGTTCATAATCATTTTCGATATCTTTATACAGCATAGAATTAGGTTGTTTCTCGAGGCCATCGATTCTACCTTGTATTGATTGAACTGTTTTCAATAACTGATCGATACGGGTCGCTTCACGCGCTATATCTGTAGAAAGTTCATCTCGAAGTGCTCTCACCTTATTATCTACGTTAGCCATTAAATCTGTCCTCAGTTTATCAAGTTTAGATTCAAACATCTTCTTCATTCCATCCTGATTGATTTTCAAATCTTTCACTGCATTAATTAAAGTATCTGATATATATATATATATTTATTTAAAGCGAGTTTAGTACTGCGACTTTTAAATGTTTATTTTTTTTTATATACATGTGACACTTAAATAAACTGATTTATTATTATTATTATTATTATTATTATAATTCACATAGATTAATTATTAAACTAATACCCCTGTAATAACAAGGGTCATTTGGCGAACCCTTTTTAAAAATTGGAACAATCACCATAGAAGACCATGTAATATAGAACAATACCTGAACTCAAAATACCATTAAGATATGCAGTATTTGAGGCATTAAAAAGTTGCCAAATTCAATAAAAATTCGTTAAGTAAACAATCATCACCATGATCTAATGTATTCATATTGTCTAATTCTTCAAAAATAGTTCTATTGTTCGAAAGAATTGGGTCAGTGTGTATGTTAGTATCAGGATCAAAATGACCTTGATCAGAGTGTACGTCACAAAAGTGTTTAACAAAGTCTTGTGTGTATGAGTTTTTCTTCGTGAAAAAGGAGAATAAAGCTTGAGTGGATTTCTAAGTCTCGGTAAGTCCAAAATGTTACCCTCTTGTTTGAGGTATGCGTGTTTTATTTTATTTTCATATTTTATATTCTTTTTTACAGCTGTGCAAATCAGCATGTGTGTATTTTTATTCTTATTGAAGTCGTAAAGAGACTTCAAATATGTAGCAAAGAGTTTCTTACAATGGTCATTGAACCATGGCTTGTCCCCAGTACGGGTACGAGCAGTTGTATGTGTTTTTTTTTTTTTTTTATTAAGACTTGATGTTGAACGACAGTATGGGTCAAATATTTTATGCAGAGGATTGGTAAAGCATTCTATGCTCGAATCAACATCTGACTGATTTGAGAAACCATGATTATTGGTGAAATCTTCAAATTCATCAATGTGATTTGCTAATGAGTCTTCACAAAAGTTTTTATTATCAATAGCCCAACGGAATGTAACCCTTGACCAACACCCTTCTGCAGACATATTAGGGTGCTTACTCAACCGTAGTGTGAATTCTGCATGTAGAGGGGCATGGTCACTATACCTGTTAAAATTACAGACTATAAACTTATATATAAAATCAAACATATTTACAGATGTAATAATGTAATCATTTACTTATAATTAAATTTAAATAATAATGACATGCTTATTATTAATTATGCTACATTATAGACATAACTTGCATTTATATTAAATATTATGTTTTATATACATATTATGTCCTGGATGACACTGTGTACTCAGTTTTTCAATAAAAAATTGTAATTATTACTATTATTTATTATTAATCAATTACAGTTACTCCACGATAACCATTATATGTATATCGATCATGTTTGTTTGGATGCCTGGCATTCATAATTCTTATGATTTTATCCGGTTTGTTCTATCAATAAGGGGTAAGTCATTTGCGTAAACAAATACTAGTATATAGATTCGAAAGCCTACTTTGAAAATCAGGATGGGTAATTTTTTTTTAAATTTTATCTTCAAAATAACTTAGCCTTTTGATACAATCAGTAGAAATATCTTTCATTGTTTTCTTTAATTGTTACAATACATTATAAAATTACAATTCAAGTCACTTTATTTTACACCCCGGTGCCATTGGGAACTAAGTAGAAGTAGAAAACCACCTGACTTACTCGCATCTAATGCCTTCTGTATGTTCGATAGGGCAACTTCTTTTTCCAGAAGCTTTTCTGTCTATTCCAAAAATCGGACAGAATTTCAGAAGAGAAAAACAGTTACGTGCTTAGAAAATGGATAACTCAGTGGATACAGCTGTTTGCTACGCATAAAATATTGGCAGATTTAAAAGCAATAAAATATGCGCAATGTCATTGGAGAAAGGTCGATAAAATCTTCAAAGTCTATTTAAAACTTTATTTAAAGCAAAAACTCCATAACGAAATTGACATTTTTACATTTTTCCCCTTTCCTTTTGAAGAGTTAACATGTATTTGGGTCGTTCGATTTGAAAAGGTGGAATTCTGACACGTGATTTTTATACTTCTAGAAGTTCAAAATCGCACCCGGGGCTCTTGAAAGTCAATAAAAGGTGGTACTTGAGGTACATACATATATATTAGGCGCCTGCCTAACAGATTTTGTTTACAAAATTATGAACAACACCTGTAAAGAAACACAAAATTTCTATACCATAGAAAGAACAGTACATGAAACGTCAATGATACATGTATATGAAATCTTGATTGATAAATATGAATATATATCATTTAACAAATAAGCATATATATATATATATATATATATATATATATATATATATATATATATATATATATATATATATATATATATATAAGAGGGCAACAGTTATGTAGTATTTAATTTTTTAAGTCCATTTTTCAAATATTTACATAAATCAACCAACATTCAGTATGTGTCGGTATTTTTTTCTAATCAAAGTTTGATCTTCTAATTTATAAATTTTAAATTTTCTTTCAGAAGAAGTCTCACAATAGCCAATAACAATAGTCTTCTAATATAGTTTTCACAAACATTCGTTTTCTAAACATTCCCATGGGCTATGTTACATGCACGTACATCACAAGATTAAGTCACCCGGAACACTTTTTTTCTATTTTATCACAAAAAGGGCAATATTTCTAAGACTTCTAAATACTGGTCCTTTTTTTATTTGATAAACAAGAGGCCAATGGGCCTTAATGCTTTACTGAAGATATGCCCCAAATCTTTCGAAAGTGCAATAGACAACTTCAAGAGCATCCTCAATTCATAAGTAACACGCATGGAATGTTTCAAAACATTTTCTCAAAAGTAGAAGTTCAATGCTAAGGAAAGTGAAGCATACAAATCCAAGATGGCCGACAGCGACCATTTTGTCTTCAACAGTAACTTCAAGTCATAAGTAACACAGCTGTAAAGGTTAAAATGAAAAACTGTTGAAGGAGTTAAATGCATAGGAAAGTGTAGTGTGAAAATGCAAGATAGCCTACAGCGGCCTTTCTGTTTTTTAAATCTGAAAAAATCTGCCAGAACCCGGTTTCACAATCCTTCTTAACTAAGATATTCCTTAACTTAAATTTAGTAAATTGCGATAAAACTAAATGCAGATGTTATATGCTTGAAGTGTTCTTCAAAGTGACACCTTAATTTACTAAATATCTCAATAATTAACAACATTATTAAGATTTCAAATTTGCCAGATTTAAGTTAAGGAAAATATTAGTTAAGGAATAATTGTGAAACTGGGGGCTGAGCATCTTCAAGTCATAAGTACACACCTGCAAAGTTTCAAAAGATTTGTTCAAAAACCGTTGGTGTAGTTCGATGCACAAGCAAAAAGCTTACAGACGAACGGTATACCCTAAGTCCCATCGTTTGACGCGCCTATAAAAAGGATTGTAATATCAATACCTACTATATTCTTATACACTAACCTTTATATTCATAGTTTTCATGATAATTCACAATTTTAGTATTCTTAAGTAGCAATGACTTTGACCTTTGAACCTAGACCATTAACCATATATCAATATAATATTCTTATACACATGCCCTTAAAGAAATATTAAGTTTTCTAGACAATTAACCATTTCAGGTTTCTTATGCAGCTATGAACTTTACCTTTGAACCATTGACCATAAACCATATACCAAAATGATCGTCATATCAATACCTACATTAATCTAATATAAATGCCAATACAAATGGTTATATAAAGTTTTCCAGATAATTAACTTTTCAGTCTTCTTAAGCAGCCATGACCTTCACCTTTGAACCTAAAAACTAGAACCATAAATCAAAATGATCGTTATATCAATATCTGTTATTCTCTGTTTACACATTTTTACAAAAAGTTTAAAGTTTTCAAGTTATTCACAATTTTATTATTTATAAGCAAAATATAACATTTCAGGGGCAACAACTCCTACATGGAATATCATATAGTTACGAAACTTGGTACCTTGTTAGATTTTGTCATGCTGTACGTTTTTGAAATAATGATTTTTAACCATCCCTTACAGTTTTCAAGAAAAAAGTCTAAAACTGCAAAAATTACAGACTAGGCTATGAACTTGAACTTTGACCTTGCCCAAGTTTAAAAGACCATTTTGAGGAAAAAAATGTTATTTAAAACTGAAAACTTCATGTCAATATCTAATGAAATATTCAATTTATAAACATTTAAAACCATTTTACAAAATACAACGCAAAAACGCGAACCTTTTTTGACTGAATTTCACGATGTGTGACTTACTTACTACAGCTATAGCAACCCAAAGTACAAACTTGAAAAGCCTTCCTGTGAAGTTTGATCAATATTGGTCTGGTAGTTTAGAGGAGATGACGAAAATGTTGGTCACACACACACACACACACACACACACACACACACACACACACACACACAATTGAATGTCATGATACATTTTTTTAAATTTTATCGTGAAATACAATTATGATAGTATTTTACCATAAAATTTAAAAATGTATTAATGACAAATATAAAATTAACAAAATACATTTATGACAACAATCTTGAAAAGGTAAGTCAATGATAAAACATACCAGTCCTTGTCCGAATCACAATCCCAAAAACAAAGTAAAAACTTTGAATGCTGGCAAATTTAGTTATACACGTGAACTATCAAGGAAGTGAGGCTGTGTTCTCCGGAAGGGTCAGCACCTCCTGTCTAGGTAGCTACACCCGTCAAGTGCAAGTCAATTTTGAGAATGAAAGGAACAAAGAACTATGGTAAGTCAAATATATCCAGTATAAGTTTGGATACATTGACTACATACTTATCAACAATATTGTGATGACGGCCATAAAACATTTTAAGGGCCTTGATTAGCCTAGACTTGCAATATTATTGCGTCAACAGTTTAACTGTAAGCAGTTTGCTTCGTTGTAGAAAGTCCCCGTAGTTAGAACAAGCGCTACTATAACGTATTAACTGTGAAACATATACACATAGGCAGAATCAGGGATATTACTGCAAACTCAAAGTTGACAATAGAAAAATTGAAATCATCGTTTGTCGTGTAACTTTTCGTGTTTGTCATAACTGAGGTATAAGTCCAAATATGACGCAGAACATGGAGAATCTGTCGTGTCTTTTATTTCAAGCTCACTTGGATAGATGGCATTCACATATTCTCCAAATTCGGGATTATTTAGAGATTGAACGTCAGCTATATATCTGTAAGTGTAGTTGAATGATTTAGCGACAGTCTTTTCTCCAGATTTGACAAGGTTCTGTAAAAATTCCGATTCATATGAATGAAGAAACAAATCAGCAAGCAAAGGTGCACAGTTTGTGCCCATTGTTATACCGATTGTTTGTTGGAAAATTATATTGCCAAACACAATAGATATGTTGTCTATCAAAAACTCTAACATTTTGTTGATGTTATCTTTAGTATATTTTTCTTTGTAGTCTGTATGGTATTTTACAGAATAACCAGAATGTAGAAGCACTAGCTATTTATATCTTGGTTTACCGTTTTTGTAAAAGAATGATTTGTTTTAGACATTCTTTCATTTAAAAATGAGGGATAGTTGTGTAAAGGGTAGAAAAATCAAGTTTTTTTATACCTCAAGTTAACTGAAGACAGAGTATTAGAAACAAGATGATCAAGTAGTTCTTTAGAATTTTTGAGAATCAACATTTGGTTGATGCCAGACGTAGAATAGACTTTTCCTGAATAAGTCTGAAGGCCATCTTTGACGACTGTCAAAATTTGTGTTAGAATTACTGATAATGATTTAGTAGTGCATTTATATTATTATTATTATTATTATTATTATTATTATTATTATTATTATTATAAGCAGTAGTACTAGCTTACTGTTAACTTGAAGTAGTAGTCGTAGTTGTGGTTGTTATGTTGTAGCAGTCGTAGTAGTAGAAATAGTTGCAGCAGTATATTAGTAATGGTGGTTGTTGTTTTAGAAGTTGAAGAACAGATTTTAACCGATGATTGTCAACTTTTACAATTAAACCAACACTCGAGGTATTGCCGACTAGGGACGCCAGGTGAAAGTCGATATTACAGGTTAGTTAGTTGTTGGTTGTAAAGTTGAGCAATTCCTAGGCTATTTGTGATTAGAGCAAGGTTATTAATCACTATGGATGTGAGACTGTGTATTATAGAATGCTTTGTACAAGCATGCACTCAGGGCGACAATTTGTCAATGTGATAGCTCACCGAGTAAGTATACCGCATACTTCATACGAAAGCACCTGGTAAACCAGCCGATACTCTGTCATTCTATTGTCGAGCGCCAGGCGAAAGAGCAGTAGCTCAAAAGTCGAGTGTACGACTCGGTCGAGGTTAGAACCTCTGAACTCCCGCTTTAGAGGCGGAAGCTATACCACTGAGCCATGAAGACGTAAGAGAATAAAGGTTATGTTATTCTTCCAACATAGTAACAGTTGGGTAGTTTAATTATCAAGAGATTCTCTAGGATTTAGAAGTTAAACTAAGGTAACTTAAATCTAAAATCCCTGCATTTTTATGGACCCACCTACATTACGACCAGCGGCCATTATATGTCTTATTCTTCACTAAAAATTATGGTTCCACTTTTCTTATGAACAGTAGTCCTTATGCCACCAGCTATCTTACAAGCACTGATCCTCATGGTTTCACTTCAGTGACCATTATACCCTCACATATCTTGCACCCGGTTTTCTTTAACTAACAATATTCTTAAAGGCCGGTCCCATTAATTACACAATGGTCCTGATGGACTTTACAACCGCCTATAATTATGCCCCAAGTGTCTTACAAACAATGATTCTTATGAGAGACATTAAAATGACAATTACAAGTTATTCCAATGACCCCACTATTCTCACTTAGGGGTTCTTATATGGCCAAATACGAATCCTGGTACCACTTTTCATATAACAAGGGGCCCTTATCGTCACAGAAATTTACAACCGATGCTTTTCGTTGCCCTTATAATTTTACTACTAAAAGTCCTTATAGGCCTACTTATCTTTAAACTTGTGGTTCATTCATCTTACAAGTGATCCTTTGCCTACGAAACCGTACAGTCAGTAATCATTATGACCCACCTATCCTACAACCGCTGGTTCTTTTAGCAACATCAGAATCTCGGTTCCCCTTATCTGCCAACAAGTGGGATTTACGTATCCTTTGTCTTACAAGGGATCCTTGATTCTGTATACACCTTTAAATCACTTATCCTAATGGCCCTACCTAAATTACAACCACTGGTCCTTATAGTCCTTCTCATCGTATGATCACATGATTATATAGTCACATTCATCTTACCATAAGTAGTCCTAATATACCCCAACAAGTAGCTCCTAGTCATCCGGCTTTATCCAGTAATCTTTTGTGCCCCCTATAATTATACAACCAGTAGCCCTAAACAATCCACTTAACTAACAACAAGGGGTCCTTTTGGTCAAACCAAAATCCTTGGTCAAATATCTTAAAACCAGAGGTTCTTATTAACCCCCCCCCCCCCATCTTATAACAAAGATTTTTTATTGCCATCAAAATATTTTAAACAGTGGTTCTAATTGTCCCACTAACCTAACAACCAGTAGTCCCAATAGTCCAATTTATCTACAACCACTGGCCCTTATAGTCCCACTTATCTACAACCAGTAGCCCATATTGTCCCACTTATCTAAAACCAGTAGCCCATATTATCCCACTTATCTACAACCACTGGTCCTTATAGTCCCACTTATCTAAAACCAGTAGCCCATATTATCCCACTTATCTACAACCACTGGTCCTTATAGTACCATTTATCTATAACCAGTAGTCCTTATAGTCCCACTTATCTACAACCACTGGTCCTTATAGTACCATTTATCTACAACCAGTAGTCCTTATAGTCCCACTTATCTACAACCACTGGTCCTTATAGTACCATTTATCTACAACCAGTAGTCCCTATATAGTCCCACTTATCTACCAGTAGTCCCTATAGTCCCACCATCTTTAAGCACTGGTCCTTATAGTCCCACTAATCTTACAACCAGTGATCATTAAAGTCTCACTTGTCTTACAACCAGTGGTCCTTATATTTTTTTTGCCCCCACTTTTCTTACATCTACAAGTTCTAATCCTACTTAACTTTTAACCAGTGATCCTTAGACTCCCGAAATTTGAAAAGTTATTTACTTCATGACCCCACTTATCTGATAACAAGTGGTCCTTGTGGTCACCCTACGGCCACTGTTGTTCTTACAAACTCAACCCGGAACAAAAATATTTATACCAATTTTTAATTTACACCGGCAACTTTGTGTTTGTAGATAAAAATAGAATAGTTATTTAAATATAGATCAAGATTTCCCAGGTTAGTTGTTACTATATTTAACTTGATAGTGGAAAACCCCATGTTATAAAAAAAGGGAGCGGTTTATTTTAAATTAAAATTGTTGTGATTATATATATATATATATATATATATATATATATATATATATATATATATATATATATATATATATATTGCAAATAATAATATTTAACTATTGTACAAAATTTAATAGTACAAATTATTGTAAAATTTGTTAGTTTTGTAAGCTTGACCCAATAAGGTGTGCATGCATAATGTTAATAATGTTATTATTAATCCGATTTTCTGACGTCTGGTTAATTAAATTTTCGGGTGTTAGATTTTATAACAATATACTTTTGAACAATTCAAAGTTACAATTTATTTACGAGCAATATTGGTATACATTAAAACTAGTTTGCTACATGTTTAAACTTATGGCTGCCGTGAAGTGTCACTGAATGAATGTATTAATGCTTGTCGTATAGCGTTATTGGATCGAACAGAATACTTAAGTGGCACAGCTTCTCCGGACCACATTAATCCTGTCGCACATCGTCACTGACCTGGACATGGCACACAATGCCACTGGACCGCACTTAATTTGTCGCACGTCGTCACTGAACTCAGAACTACGCTACGTGACTTGTCACGGCATACAATATCACTGAATCGCACAGAATTTCCGGCGCTCTTACCAGAAATGCTGGCCATGACACTGACCATGTCTACTATATTTCTTTAGACTGATGTCTATTGCATTAACACTAAAATCAGGTTAGAGAACAGAAACGAAGAAGTAGAGTTGTGCTTTACACACCAGTCAAGTTTCTTTCAACTTTATCGAAACAAGCTTAAGGGGCCTCGGTGGCCGATTGGTCTAAAGCGCGCGCTTACGGATCACAGTGCCTCTCACCGCCTGGGTTGATTATAAATAAATCATGAAATAAATAAATAAATAAATAAATTGAAATAAAATAAAATGAAATGAAATAAAATGAAATGAAATAAAGAAATGAAATGAAATGAAATAATGAAATGAAATGAAATAAAATAAAATAAAATAAAATAAAATAAAATAAAATAAAATAAAATAAAATAAAATAAGTGCAAATCATTAAATAAAACATATTGTCGTTTTTTTTTTTTTAATTGTGATGTTTTGTGTTATCATTTTTATGTAAATAACGGTAGTAAACATTCAATTTCGTCAAAAACATACTGTGACGGTTTAACCTCACATACGTTGCTGAAACGGTATTTTTCCACCGCCCAACCTGCTTCAGAGCAATAAACAAAAAGAATCTCGAATATACGAATTTTGTACTGAAGGCTTAAGGTCGGTGACGACATTGTATCGATGTTAGCTATTAATTTATACTGAAAATACCATAAACAAAAATAGCAAAACTTGAGTGCTTAATGCTTCGATAAGTCTACTGAATATTGTTCTGTATATAAAGTCCGTGGCGCAGCCTATACATACATGTAGGCGAATGTTTCTAATATTTTTAAAAGTTTAAAATCATATTACTTTACAACTGTAAAATTCATCATTATTTTACGATATCATTTATATATGTTTGATATTTATAACGTTAAAGCTCCACCATACAGTACGATACACTTCTGGTTCACCCCCTTTGGTTTCAACTCTCCAGTCTCGAAGGTAGAATAAATTATACGCGAGGAGTCACGCGAGAGTTAAATGAGATGTTAACTGTTGATTATTTATAGTAACAGAAACCGAAGGAAAAGGTTTTCCCCTTATTAGATGTTTACTATTTATTTAAGTACGTCAAGTGTGTCAATTTGACACACTTTGTCAAAAATTATTTTAAAACTATATATCAGTCGTTGTGGCTTGAATAAAATTCTTTATCGTCAAACTAGACATGAAATGTGAACTATCATTGCTTTTGTCTGTTATGTTATTTTATCACATTGGATTTTAGGAGGAAATCTGTTCGGAAAATAAAATAAGAAGTCAATTTATTCTCTTTGTTTTCTTAATCGCGAACATCTGACAATTAAATCAAGATTATGAAATTTAACGGTAAGGTATGATATACATGTAATTATAAATATATAAATTTATTTTAAAAATCATTAATGTTTTTCAGTTTAATCAGATTAAACAGAAATTATTCAAGTGAAACAAAATTGAATAACGGAAACAGTAGTTCTGGAACAAGGGTTGACTTGTATTACATGTATATGTTTTAAGAACATCCATATCATTTGGATTTGTTTTTTACTTAATAACGATTTAGATGAAAGGGATTAATTATTTTTCAATTTAAAATTAACAAGCTAAATATTAGTAACAGGTCATATTAGTAAGAGGTATTAGTAAATACCGTCCTGCTCAGAAAACACAACATTTGAAAGTCTAACACAGAAATTTGAAGCTAAAAACCAGTCAATGGTTATTCCAAGAAATATCAACTATGATATACTTGTATACTGATAGAAAGCATCTTGGCGTTGATGTGAAACATAAGTATGCAAATACTAGACGCACTCATAGAAACATGATTTTAAAATTATGGTATAGTGGTCATAATCGTTGGACAAGTAAAAGAAGTAGTAATTTCGTTTATTAACAATATTCAACATCACTAAAACCCGGTTTTCAAGGATTGTTGTCACATTATACACAATTTATCATTTTTAAAGTCTGTCATGTGCTGATTTTGAATGCATTATTATAATAGAAATTCAAAATCAGCACATGACAGTGCGTGGCCTTATATTGAGGTGAACTTATACACAATGTTAGTCTTTGCTCAAAATCTTTTAAATAGCCTGTACACTCAGTACAATTTTCATTTTCGCCTTTAACTGAAAATTTAAAATATCTCCACTTTCAATCTCTCTCAAATCGTAACGTTTTATATTATTCATCATTTAAGGAAAGCTAAAAGGAAATTTGCATAAGTGTTTTTTTATCAAGATGTTTGTTAGTTTTGGTTCAAACCGCATTATTCTACTTTTTAAAAAAACACATTATTGTCGCCTTGCCCGAATACCACCCGTTCTTTTTGTAAACAATTTGCATTCAGCATTTCCTCTAAAACAAAACATCTACACTAAAGGTACCCTATTAAAAGTACACTAGAGAATTTCCATAGTCCAGGTGTTTTTTTTTTTTCCACACGTTACACGTGACAAGGTTAATATAACCATGCACACCGACAGCGGAGTTAATATCTGACTTACACCATACAATAATGAATAGTTTTAAATATACGGAAATAACCAGTCCAGATGGCCGTGGAGTTAAGGGCGCTGGTTTTTCATTTCCAACACCACGAGTTCGTTTCTCTTTAACATCATTAATTAGATTAGTACCGTTTTAATATTTTCTTTGGAAAACTTAATGCAGCTTTAAAATTCAAACTTAAAATCACGTGACTTTATTTTGACATTTCCGCCATTTTGAAGGCTGGCCTTTCGGCTGTATAGCAAGTCTGTAGTATGCACATGTATATATTTTATACTATGCCTGCCGTCAGAGATAGAGTGTGTGTGTGTGTGTGTGTGTGTGTGTGTGTGTGTGTGTGTGTGTCACTGTGCGATGTAGATAGAGATGTATGCCTGCTGATGTTGTCTTGTCACGCGCAGTATATACACTTAACTGCAAGTAGAATAAATATGTAGTCTAGAAGAGTTAGACGTGTTTTGTCTTCTTTACAACGACACTCCAATTTATGGCGACGAGGATTTAAATGGTTTAAAATATGAGTAGTGTGTACTTGCAAGAGATAGGAGGCTTACCACCTTTTGAGGTGGGTGATGCTGCAAGCGCATCGGGTAGGTGGAGAAGATGGATCCGGGGGTTTGAGCTCTATGCTGAAGGAAAGGGTGTCACAGATCCGGATTAGAAAAAAAGCCTTATTGCTACACACGGCGGGATTTTAGAGTCCAGGATATTTATTTTACCTTGCCAATGGGAGAAGGTGATAATAATTACGCTAAGGCTAAAAATGCCTTAAGGAAATATTTCATACCACAAGCAAACGTCCCATTCGAAAGAAATGAGTTCAGAAATATGAGCCAACAAGAAAATGAAACTGTTGAACAGTTTATAACTAGGTTAAGACAAAAAAGTGAAACTTGTGAATTTGGAAATAACAATGCTATAGATGAACAAATCAGAGATCAAGTAATTAACAAATGTTCCTCTCATGAACTGAGAATGAAGTTGTTAGAAAAAGGAAGAGGACTAACATTACAACAATTAAGAGACATAGCAAGGGCGAGAGAAGATGCTTCTCGACAAGCAAGATCTATAGAAGGTAGGAATACTGATCATACTATCAATAAAATAACTGTTCAAAATGAAAGAGCTAATCGACAAAGAAATGTTGAATGTTATAACTGTGGGAGAATGGGGCATATTGCAAGGGATAAAAAGTGTCCAGCTAAGGACAAGAAATGTAGAAAGTGTAAAAAGGTGGGACATTTTGAGAAAAAGTGTCATGCAAAATTGGGAACAAAGTCTAGTAAAGAACGAGGAAGTAAAGGAACTGGGAGAAGTGTAAACGAAATTCATGGAAATGAAAGTGAAGAGGAAATATGCATTTAGTGTCCACGACAGTTATTTCAATGATGTGACAATAAAAGCCAATGTTGGAGGTGTTCCATTAAACATGATTATTGATTCTGGTGCCAGCTGTAACGTAGTGGACAAAGAAACGTGGGAACATTTAAAACTTATGCGGGTGAAATGTAAATCAATACGAAACTCCAAAACACTGTACGCATATGGTAGTGATCAATCATTTAAAGTGGCTGGAACTTTTATTTGTGACCTAGATTATCAAAATGAAAAATTATCTGGTGTGAATTTTGTTGTAATTGAAGGGAAGGGTCATGCACTCTTAGGAAGAGATACAGCTATTAAATTGGGAGTGTTGAGGTTAGGACCAAATGTGAACTATATAACAGAGACAGACGGAAAATCAATTAAAGAGACATTCCCACAATGTTTCAAGGGCGTAGGGAAACTTAAAGATTTTCAATTACAGATTCCAATAGATAAAAGTGTTGAGCCAGTAATTCAAAAAAGTAAGGAGAGTACCATATAATATACGAGGCAAACTTAGTGCGAAGTTGGATCAATTGGAAAGACTTGATATTATTGAACGCGTAGATAAACCAAGTGCCTGGGTTTCTCCGTTAGTTGTTATTCCAAAGAAAAATGGTGAAATACGTGTTAGTGTGGACATGCGACAAGTAAATCAAGTTGTTAAAAGAGAGAGATTCCCAATTCCAACAATTGAGGAAATTTTACAAGAGATGAATCAGAGTAGTGTGTACAGTAAATTGGACATCAAGGAGGCTTACCATCAAATTGAACTAGATGAAGATTCGCGAGAAATCACCACATTTACTACTCATCAGGGATTATATAGATACAAACGTTTAATGTTTGGCATTTCTTGTGCACCTGAACTTTATCAGAAAACTTTATATCAAATTTTAAGTGGTATTAAGGGGGTACACAATATTATGGATGATATTATTGTGCATGCAAAATCTCAGAGTGAGCATGATGAAAGAGTGTCTAAAGTAGTGGAATTGTTGTATGAGAAGGGTTTAACGTTAAATCCAGACAAGTGTGTGTTTAATATGTCACAGCTGAATTTTATGGGGCACGTTTTGTCTAAACGGGGCATTGGTCCAGCGGAGGAGAAAGTTAAAGGGGTTCTCAAAGCTCGAAGACCAGAAACCGCGGTCGAGATTCGAAGTTTCATGGGTTTAGTGAACTACAGTTCAAAATTCATCCCAGATTTGGCAACAATTGCGGCGCCACTTCATGAATTAACGCGGAAAAACGTGAAATTTAAATGGGGCCAAAAGGAACAATCGGCATTTGATGAGTTAAAAGCTAGATAAGCTAATGCGGACGTATTGGGGTATTATGACAAAAACGCTCCAACAAAAGTTATTTCAGATGCGAGTCCAGTAGGTCTGGGTGCTGTCTTGTTCAAGAACAAAATGGGGTGTACCGACCTATTTGTTACGCGAGTCGTAGTTTAAACGATACTGAGCGTCGTTATTCTCAGACAGAAAAGGAAGCGCTATCGTTGGTATGGGCATGTGAACGGTTTCATGTGTACTTGTTTGGTCGCGAGTTCGAGTTATTGACAGACCATAAACCGCTGGAATGCATATTTTCGCCAAAATCGAAACAAAGTGCTAGAATCGAGAGATGGTTGTTAAGGATGCAGCCATATACGTTTAGGGTTAAGTACATATCGGGGCGCAGTAACATAGCCGATGCATTGTCGAGACTCATACCGAAAGTGGGAAATACTGAGAGTAGATGTGCACAAATCGCGGAAGAAAATGTTAGATTTGTGGCAACCGAGGCGACGCCTATTGCGATGACTACAGCAGAAATCGAGCATGAATCCAAAAACGATCCTGAGTTAAGAGCAGTCCGAGAAACGGTTGTTAGTCAACAATGGAACAAGTTAGAATATAAGGAGTATCTATTTGTTAAACATGAGCTATGTGCTATAGGATATTTGATCCTTCGAGGTAACAAAATTGTTATTCCGCGGTGCTTGCGCAAGAGAGTTTTGCAATTAGCTCATGGTGGTCACCCGGGTGTAGTAAGTATGAAACAACGGTTGCGGGAAAGTGTATGGTGGCCCGGAATGGACAAAATGGTTGAACGATTTTGTAGATCGTGTTATGGTTGCCAACTTGTAGTCAGCCGACAAAACCTGAACCGCTGCAACGAACAAGTTTACCGTTAGCGCCTTGGGAACACTTAGCAGCCGATCTACTAGGGCCGTTGCTGTCAGGTCAATATATATTTGTAGTTATCGACTATTATAGTCGATTTTTCGAGTTAGAAGTGACCAAGTCAATTACATCAGATAAAATAGTATCGATGCTGAACAAGATTTTTGTAACACATGGTTTACCACTTTCTGTTCGTACAGATAATGGTCCGCAATTTGTAAGCGAGGTGTTTAAGGACTATTTAAAAGAAAATGGTATTGAACATCGCAGACCAACACCATTGTGGCCTCAAGCTAATGGTGAGGTAGAGAGGCAAAATCGATCAATTTTGAAACGTATTCGAATAGCTCAAGCGGAAAAACGCGATTGGAAAAATGAATTAACTGTATATCTAATGATGTACCGTAGTGCACCGCACACAACGACAGGTGTAAGTCCGGCCGAACTTTTGTTTAATCGCAAAATAAGAACGAAGTTACCACAATTGCGGGAATATTCTGAGCTAGATGGTGAATTGCGTGATAAGGATTTAGAACGAAAAGATAAAGGAAAACGATATGCAGACGCGAAACGAAATGCAACAACAAGTGACATAGGGGTAGGTGACAAAGTCCTGTTAAAACAACAGCGAGACAATAAATTGTCAACAACTTTTAACCCAAAACCTCAAAATGTTATTGAGAGAACAGGAAACAGTGTAGTAGTTGAGAAGATGGAGTGGAAGTGAAACGTAATATAACACATGTTAAGAAATTTGAGAACAAGGACGAAAGTATACATGTAATGTTATGGAAAGTGTAATAGAAGACATGGGTACAATAACTGGTGAGGGAGGAAAAGAGAAAGTTATAGAGATGAAAGATCAGAAGTCTGAGAGATGTGCTAATACTGAAAGTTTTGTTAAAACAAGGCCTGTTAGGGAAATAAAGTTACCATCAAAATTTAAGGATTTTGTAATGTAGTACATGTTATTTAGTGTTAGTTTAGTTAGATGTTTTCTTTGTGTAGAGACTTTTAGACAATATAATGGACTTATATTAATCTTTACTGATAGTGTTTAGTATTTGGTTTTCTGACAGAAATCATTTTGTTTCGATATAGCATCATATCTAAAAAGGGGGAGGGATGTAGTATATGCACATGTATATATTTTATACTATGCCTGCCGTCAGAGATAGAGAATGAGTGTGTGTGTGTGTGTGTCACTGTGCGATGTAGATAGAGATGTATGCCTGCTGATGTTGTCTTGTCATGCGCAGTATATACACTTAACTGCACGTGTATCTGTAGTAGAATAAATATGTAGTCTAGAAGAGTTAGACGTGTTTTGTCTTCTTTACAACGACACTACAAAGTCCAATAGATTGAGATCGTTTAAGGAGAGACAACTGTTTCAATCAATTTGTACCACATCTCATAATTCTGTTTTAAGCAAGATTCAGAATTTTTTTTTCTGGACAGTTAAAGTGCTTATTAAAGTTGAATAGACATGACAGTACTGTTCATTCAAATATTTATGTTATAGTTTTAATAATTTTCAAACTTTTCAAATCAAGCTATAAACATCAATCTCAATCAACGAAGTTCAACGTTATCATGGAAATTATTATTTACAATATTCAATGAAATTTTTTCAGTATTCTCATTTCTATGGGTTCACTTGCGCAAACTGTGGCAGGGGGGAACTATGCAATAAGAACCGCTATGTATTGTTTATAACAATGACTGCCAGTTAACTTACACAAAACAACACGTGAGCAGTTTTATAGTCTGTATCAGATACCTTGAGTTGTCATTCCATTCAGATATTTACTGTATACAGTTTGCTTAGTGAAAACAGGCTATAGACGGGACTATTTTTAAGGATATCCATACACGTTGGTAACTTAGAGTGTTTTCCCTTGAATCATTCCTATTTTTCATTTCTGGTTTTGAAAACTACGAAATTTTTGAGTTGTTTTTTAGGCATAGCGCAGCGTGTGTATGTGCGTTCGTGCGTTCGACTTCTCCTCCGAAATACTGAACAGATTTAAAAAAGACTTGCCCAGAAGCATGTCTGGGTCTGTGCAATTCAAATTTGGCTACCAAAACTAGGTCATCGTGACCTAGGGGTGCAAAAATCTTAAAAAAATCTTCTTCTCCAAAACCAATTATAGGAGAAAAAACTGATGTGATATTTGGCTTCTCTAGCGTCTTAAGCATATTGGTTTCTTCATTTCGTGAAATTTGGTCGAAAAATGGGTTACGCGTTTTTGCGTTTAATTTAAAAAACTTCGTAAAATGGCTTCAAATTTAAACATTGACATAAGGTTTTCAGTTTTGACTTTTCTTGAAATAACCTTCAAAAAAGGGTCAAGGTCAAAGTTCAAGGTCATGACCTAGTTTGTAATTTTGCAGTTTTAGGCTATTTTCTTCAAAATTTTAAAGATCTATAATATCAAAACATTGTTAAAATGTTCAGCATGACAAAATTTAAAAAGATTCTTGAAAAGTTTCGTAACTATATGATAATGAATGTAGGAGTTGTTGCCCCTGAAATATTATTTTTTGCTTATAAAAACTAAAATTGTGCATTATCTTGAAAACTATTAACTTTTTGCATATATATAAGAATATTGTAGGTATTGACACGACGATCATTTTGATATATGGTACAAGATCATAGGTTCAAAGGTCAAGGTCATAGGTGTATAAAAAGACTGAAATTGCTAATTATCTTGGAAACTATTAACTTTTTGTATAGGCATGTATATTAGAATATTGTAGGAATTGATATGGCTATCATTCTGAGTTATGATTCAAGGTCTTATGTTCGAAGGTCAAGGTCATAGATGCACAAGAAGACTCAAATTGTTAATTATCTTAAAAACTATTAACTTTTTGCATAGGCAAATATATTAGAATATTGTAGGTATTGACATGACCATCATTTTGATATATGGCTCAAGGTCATACGTTCAAAGGTCAAGGTCAAAGGTGCATAAAAAGACTGAAATTGTTAATTATCTTGAAACTATTAAATTTTTGTATAGGCATGTATATTAGAATATTGTATGTATTTTTGCAAATGATTATGGCCATATCCTTAGGTGAGCGTTAAGGCCCATGGGCTTCTTGTTTAAAAACATAATTTTTTCAAAAAATTATTAGTAGTAGTAACATGATACTGTATAACTAGTGGAACATGCTACATATATATGGAACACTGTAATTGCTTTTTAAATGGAGAAATATGTAAACTAAAAAATAGGAACTTGACATTAGCCGTATTCGACTGGTCGTTTTCCGTTTAGCAAGAGGCTCTTCCATTAAACGATATTTCCCCACCTTTATTTTTGATCAAGGTGTCAGGCAAGAAGAGATATTGTCTACATTTTTAAACTTGGTTTTTATAAATGACTTATTGTTTATGGTGCGTGTATTGGTAAGATAACCGCATCCAATCCTTCATTTACAGATGATCTTGTCTGTGTAAGTCTCACATTAAATGGGTTGCAAAGCATGCTTAGTATGTGTTATAAATATGCTTGAGAAAGGAAATTTATTTTAAATGTTTGAAAACAGAGATTCTGGTCTTTGGAGCAAGCGAGATAAATCAGCCAAATATATTTTGTAAAATTGGTAATGTAACCCTATCAGTATCTAAGGAATACTCCCGTCTTGGCGTTTTGCAAAACGTATCAGGTAAACGGACAAAAGAAACGTGCGACAACGGTCTAAAGGACCTTTTTTAACATTTTCAGGTATTACCAATGAATTATTCAACTCATTAGTGTTAGTTAAGCTTTACAAAAGTGTAGTTATTCCGGCAGTTTTATATAGATGCGAGATTTGAAATGTTTTCACACAATGTCATGTAAACAACATTGATAAATTTCAACATTTTATCACACCCAGTCACTTCCAATCCAGACTTGCTCTGTTATTTGTGAAATTGTATTGGAACTCTTTAAACTATGAGTAGAAGTTGACAGGCGAAAATTTTTGTTCCTTTGAAGGTTGTGCAATTTAAGCAGTAAGCAGCTAAATAAACAGATTTTTATCCATATTTTATAAATACAACTAGCAATGATATTGGTTTTTTACCAGATATTTGGTTAATACTAAAAAAATACGACTTCATAAAACTAGTGGAAAGTAATAGTCAACCAGCAAATATACATCTGTGAAGCTTCAATTTGGAAATACTGTACACAAGACAGTCAAGACTTCAGAAGTTACTTAGATATAGTGAATGACATTCTACCAATGTCTGTCTGGACTGTTTCCAAAAACAGAAAACCATCTGATTCCTACAAAGTTTGTAGTGAAACTTTTGACTACGCCATCTAACAATGCAGTATTCATTTGTGACATTTGTAATCAGGATTTTAATAATGTGTTCCAGTATGCCTCGTGTTCTTGTTCAGCTTTAGATACCCCAAGAACTATGTTATGGATAACAATCACTGATATATTTGGACTGCAAGTTAATGTTGAGCTAAACCAGAAATGTTAATATGAACAGTTTCTCGCATTTATTGGAAAACCGCTGATCAGCATACAAACCACTGACGATTCGATAAGCTTCTGTAAAATTATTTTCTGTTACATATTTTAATGTGCAGTTTGGTATGATCGATTTCTATATATATCAGCTTGTTGCCCCAGAGATCAATATCTTTTTTTCATGTACCAAGTATAACGCCATAATATTATATTTTATAGTTATGACATGTAAATAGCTTGTATTATATGTTTGTGTTCTTCGTTACTTGTTTATTAATTTATTATATATTGTTTATCACTTAATACATAATATTCATCTTATAATCTCATTGTATGAGGAAATAAATAAATGATGATGATGATGATAATGATGATGATAATCAATGTTTTTTCCAGCTGTATTTTCAACAAATTTTTTTTTAAAAATTCGAAACAACAACAAAATAACGCATCGGTTGTGACAAACGACGTTGTTTACCGTCTGTCTGTTGACAGCATGAGCGAAACTAATTTCCGGAAATGATCAATGACAGGATGTGATAATTTGGCATTGTTCGGGCTACGAGTGTAATAATTGAAAAAAATAGCACATGTTGCTATAGATTAACTCTCGTCGGCAAGATTAACTTTTGACGAATTAAATATCTATGTTATTCTATACATTTGACAACGGAATATACGTATAGAATAAATTTCTCTATCCGCGTACCGCTTAGTGGCGTGATTGAATTTTCACGGTGTTTATAAGATAACTGCACGGGTTTTTTGTTTTGTTTGTTTTTTTTTTTTTTTGTCATTTCGGCAACGAACTGGGTAAAACGCACCTCGTTTTTTGTATGGTTATATATTTATTTTTGTAAAATATTTTATGATATAATATAAAAGTCAAATTCAGTGGTATTCGGTTATAAATTTCGGCCTCAGTGCGTTGTAGAATATCTAATAAGTGTTATAGTTGTTGTTTTGCTCCAAGCAGGTAGTAGTTTTACATCGAGAAAGATTTTTACATAATGTATAGTAATGCGTATTATGTCAGTTAATGAGGAACACCTTTGAACTAATAATTGCGTTCCATATCTATAACTGCAGGATAATTCGCGATATTTTTAAGGACTCGATGAAATTTGGTACCAACAATCTGTTATCTTTGTAAATGCCCATAAGCCGATCAAATGATCAAATTTTTATCTATCTCGACGGTTGTTGCGTGTAAATCGCGCAATTTAACAAACATCTTTTGTCCAATACATACAAAAAGTGATAACTCTTACAGAATCTTCTTTCTTCTTCAGTTTCAGTTATGAGCGCCCGATAAAAATGGGTAATCTGAATTAATGTATAAAGTTAAGCACGAAACCAAAAACAAAAAAAAATGATTTAATGTTAACGCTGCATTAAGTTTACCAAATTTCTGAATTTTTTTTGATTTTTTAAAAATATATTTTTTTAAAAGTAGAAATCTTCTAACCACGATCCATGACATTCATTTTCTAAAATTTCATTTCTTTTAGCTGTAAATAAACGGAATCCTCTGAGATTATGAGCTTGGAGCATGCGCACGGATGTACGGAAAAGCCTAGAATCGAAAGTGAAACATGACAGATTGCATTAATTGTCCTTCATTAATATCCAGATGTATTTGAAATGGTGTTATTTTTCCCTTACTAAGTCACAAATGACAAATTCAACGAAGTCTGTGTTTAGTTTATCGTATTTCAACATTTTGAAAGTTGTGTTTAAATGACCCGGGTTTTGATGACGTAACCATGTTCTAATATTAGATCCCAAATGCTGCATCTCGCTGGGTAAATACTGTACTTTCTGTTTTTATTCGAGCTTTTATCGTTGAACCAAATGTAACATTGTTCATAAGGAACATCATTTATTAGATTAGCACCGTTTTATTTTTTTCTTTGGAAAACTTAATGCAGCTTTAATGAACTACATGTTAATTAAGTGACTAACCTCTTTCTCACATACAGAACTTGTCTTTAATAAATTCTCTGTTACTATGTATTAAATTGTTTAAAATATATCAAGTTTTTATCAGCACTGTAAAACAAGTTGAACACATCATTCAGTCTCATTCAAAATTTAAGGGTAGGTTCCTGCACCATTAAAGTTTTTACATCCATGGGTATTTAATGGGGGAGTGGCAGGAGGGTGGGGTCTTAAAAACAAAAATCACCAAATTATTAATTTTTCCTTAAACACTTTGCGGTGTACTTTAAAACCATATATATATATACATATACATGCATACATACATATATATATATATATATATATATATATATATATATATATATATATAGTTTTAAACTTGCATAAGTATTGGGACGTTCGTGATTTTCATACTCGAAATATTGGGTCTTCATCTAACTATTGGGTCATTTTCCATTAATTGGGACATGACCCAATAATAATGTTGGGTCTCCAAAAGTCTTGTGTTCAATTTGAAATTTCTTTCAAATAAACTTAAAATAACGTCTCGTCTAAAACCGAATTATTGGGACCCGAAAATCGGCTATGTATACGACACCGTTAGCTCATCATAGTTAGACCTTTCCAGAGATGTATAAATGTATAAATTCAGCCAATCAGCAGCTTCCGATATACGACCTATGACGAAAAGAGACGGAAACAAACGATGTACAAAAAGAAAATGGCGGCTTTCCTTTTGACTGAAAATTGTGGTAAGTATTGTCTTTGTAGCGATTCAAAACTAAATTGTTCTCGTATAGGCAAATTTTAAAAGACAAAATACAGAAAGTAAATGATTTTGCGCAGGACCCGCCGAATATCCGATGGACGCTAACTATAGAATCATACATCACTATCAATGTGCTGTACAATGCCAAGGCACAGGGCCTTGGTGTCAGGATTTTTGTAATTTTGTTTTAAAGATTATTTGTGTTTTTATTACATGCGAGGTTGGTACTAGTTCATACATATCGATAACTTTGCCTGAAATCCATTTTTAACAAACTTCAAAAAATTTCGAAGTATATATATAACATTGAAAAACACAAGGACGAAAGTCGCCATTTTGAAAGTCTACCCCTCGCTTGGAAAAAAAATCGTGAAAAATCAACCGATCCATTCTTTCACATAAATTTCATTTAATTCAACTGTTAAAAGCCTGTTCTTTTCATTCTTATCTCCGTTTTCTTCAAAACAATCAATAACTATCTGAATTTTTCCACCAAACTCAAAATCGGACAATTCCCAGAGAAATGCAACGTTCTTCTTGTTGTCTTTGTAAATCCCACTTGGAATTACAATTGCAGCAATACAAAATCACCGAGAGCACCTGAACGTTTGCGAGTTTCGTCCCTTGTCAAGGTTCTCTCATTCTGAGATTTTATAATGTGGTAATGGTAATTCCAAGTGGAATTTACAAAGACAACAAGAAGAACGTTGCATTTCTCTGGAAATCGTCCGATTTTGAGTTTGGTGGAAAAATTCAGATAGTTATTGAATTTCCTGACACCAAGGCCCTGTGTGCCAAGGCACTAGTGGCGACGTCTTTGGAACTATTGACAGGTGGTAGAGCACTCGCCTATATTGCGGGAGGTCCCGGGTTCGATCCCCGGTCCGACCCTGCATTTTTTCTCTCTCCTGTTACAGTTTGGTGGCCAGTGTGGCCCTTGGAAGTGATGGACTGACATATATTCGGCCTTAAAAAGTCCATCCGAGGGAATTCGGGGTGAGATTTCCCATAGGATCATGGGAAACTCAAGAATAACAGGGGAGGAAGGTAGCGGTCTGGGTAGCTCAGTTGGTAGAGCACTCGCCTATAGTGCGGGAGGTCCCGGGTTCGATCCCCGGTCTGACCCTGCATTTTTCTCTCTCCTGTTACACACAAATACATGTATTAATGGATATTATTCAGGTGGTACCACTGGCAGATTCCATTAAGTACAAAATTGTATCTATTACAGTTCTATATTTACTATATCCCCCCCCCCCCCCCAATAGCAAAAACCAATACTTATTTTTCTCATCCATAGAGCCCTGGCCCTGTTGTCAAAAAGACTCTGATTGTATTGTACAAGACATAAAATTAGCTGCAGTGGCTATTTTACAGCCCTGGATAGACATTTACTATTATTTGTATTCTTACTGTAATGCTTCAATAGTTTTGCAAGTAGTTAAAATTTAAAAATTCTGTATCCATAAAATCAGTTAAGGTTGATCTGTAAAATCTCTGCATAATGATATAATAATTGTGGAAAATATTAAACAACAACTATTCGAAAAAGGAAAAAGTGAAATATATTGATACTTTCAACAGAATCAAATTAGCTTCATTAACCATTTAACCTACTGGCACAACTAGGCCTAGCTAGAGTAGACAGGATTATAACCACACCATCAAAACCACAAATCTTGTGCTTGTTCCTCTATATTTTTTTAAAGAAGTTGGTTATGTAACCTTGAATCTAGTACACTTTCCAGGACTGCAAGTTACAATTCATATCTGTTTTGAACCTAGGTATGCATAGGTGCAACTTTTGTCTTAAATATCAATTCAAGTTGGTTGTCATTTGTGTATTCCAGATAGTACATAATATATATTCATATTATAAATTTGTTTGGACACTGGTATTATGTGAGATTGTTAGTATAGAACTTAAGGCACTGTAACATTTTTATATCTGGTGTCAATACAAAGTCAGGAGTTTTAAAATTACAGGTCGCAGACGCAGTGTATAGCACAAATTGTCAGGCTTCCCCAAACTTTGTCTGACCTCTGACACGGCAGATAAAAATGCTTGACAAACCAGTTAAAATTCCGGGAACAGATGTCAGATTGTCTGGTTTTGGTTTTAGTATCACCTTAAAAATAAAATTCTCAATCGAAAAAATGTTTGAATGTCACATGCTTTAAAACTGCCAGAAAAGCATGAATTTGACATCAATTTACTAAACTTTTGCCTGTTGTGGTTGATGTCTTCTAGATTAAGAAAAATGCTAATGATCAAATACGTTCATCAAGCTATACCAGGTAAATAATTAATTACAACCACAAGGCAGACCTCAGTTTTGAGTATCATCCAAAACACAACCTGGTAACAAGCTTTTTATAGATATGTCCAATTATGTGTGCAAAAAACACAGTATCAGCATATGTAACCGTGACTATAGAGTGGTTACAAACAGTTACATGGTTACAAAATATTTCTCTTTTTCAAAACCAACTTCATTTTCTGGATAGGTTACAGGGTAACAAAGGTAACACTATGGTTACATAGAGTTACACTAAGTTACAGATATTATTTTTCAATTTTTGAAAATCTCCCAGGTTACAAGGTTACAACGGTTACAAAGGTAACAGTTATGGAAAATGACTGTTTTTCAAAACCGGCTTCATTTTCTGGATAGGTTACGGGGTTACAAAGGTAACACTATGGTTACATAGAGTTACACTAAGTTACAGATATTATTTTTCAATTTTTGAAAATCTCCCAAGTTACAAGGTTACAATGGTTACAAAGGTAACATGACTCTTTTTTCAAAACCGACTTCATTTTCTGGATAGGTTACGGGGTTTCAATGGTAACACTATGGTTACATAGAGTTACACTAAGTTACAGATATTATTTTTCAATTTTGAAAATCTCCCAGGTTACAAGGTTACAACGGTTACAAAGGTAACAGTTACAGAAAATGACTCTTTTTCAAAACCAACTTCATTTTCTGGATAGGTTACGGGGTTACAAAGGTAACACTATGGTTACATAGAGTTACACTAAGTTACAGATATTATTTTTCAATTTTTGAAAATCTCCCAGGTTACAAGGTTACAACGGTTACAAAGGTAACAGTTACGGAAAATGACTCTTTTTCAAAACCGGACTTCATTTTCTGGATAGGTTACAGGGGTAACAAAGGTAACACTATGGTTACATACGAGTTACACTAAGTTACAGATATTATTTTTCAATTTTTGAAAATCTTCCAAGTTACAAGGTTACAATGGTTACAAAGGTAACAGTACAGAAATGACTCTTTTTCAAAACCGACTTCATTTTCTGGATAGGTGACGGGGTTACAAAGGTAACACTATGGTTACATACAAAACCGGCTTCATTTTCTGGATAGGTTACGGGGTTTCAATGGTAACACTATGGTTACATAGAGTTACACTGAGTTACAGATATTATTTTTCAATTTTTGAAAATCTCCCAGGTTACAAGGTTACAACGGTTACAAAGGTAACATTTAGGGAACATGACTCTATTTTGAAAACCGACATCATTTTCCTGATAGGTTACAGGGTTACAAAGGTAACACTATGGTTACATAGAGTTACACTAAGTTACAAATATTATTTTTCAATTTTTGAAAATCTTCCAGGTTACAAGGTTACAACGGTTACAAAGGTAACATTTACGGAAAATGACTGTTTTTCAAAACCGGCTTCATTTTCTGGATAGGTTAAGGGTTTACAAAAGTAACACTATGGTTACATAGAGGTACACTTAGTTATAGATATTATTTTTCAGTTATTGAATGTATCCCAGGTTACAAGGTTACACAGGTAACATCTTAGAAGAATGATCACATTTTTTAAAACCGGCTTCATTCTTTGGATAGGTCAGATTTATGATTAACACGATATCAAAGTAGGTTTTGTTACCTATTATGTGTTTACCTTTGGCTGTTTTTCCCCACTGAAGGAATCCAGAGGAGGATATTTTGAAGCCACTGTCTGTGTGTAACAGTGCATCCGTCAGAGTTTCATTCCCAGCTTATTTTTCTGAAACAACTGGCTGAATTTCAATGAAACTTTTTGAAAATTGTCATTACCAAGAGGAGATGTGCATAGTGTTGTGGTTACAAGGTTCGATCGTTGAACCAAGAGCTATTGCCTCTGATAAGTTAAACAATATACATATTGAGTAATGGTTTTTTTCGGGCTATTTCTGAAAAAATTATTTGCTAGATTTCAATGAATCTTTGTGGAATCTTTATTACATAGAGAAGATGTACATATCCTTAGATTCACCCAGTTTGACCATTAATCCCAAATTCATTGCCCCGATTAGCTAAACAATATACTTATTGAGTAGTATTCGTTTCCGGGTTATTTCTTTTAAAAACTGTTGGCTAGATTTCAATAAATGTTTGTGGAAAGCTTCATTACTAAGATGAGATGCGCATATCATCGGGGTTACAAGGTTTGACCATTAAACCCAGAGTTATTGCCTCTGATTAGTTACGCACGATGAATTTAAAGTAAATTTTGTTTCCTTTCCCTAAAACAAATATCTAGATTTACCTAAAACTTTGTGAAAAGCTTAATTACCAAAACGAGATGCGCATATCATTGGGATTACCTAGTTGAACATTAAACGCAGAGATTTTGCCACTGATTGGTAAAACAGTAAACTTATAGATTAATATTCATTTGGTTTATTTTTTTTTTTTTTAATTTTTATTTTTTTTTTTTTTGAAACCTTTTTGTTATAATGTATTTTAAAAAAACTTTGTAAAAAGCTTTATAACCTAGAGGAGAAAGGCGTTATGTTAATGTTATTTGGTTTGATTATTTAATTTGGTTATGCACTACGTCTTTAGTGTAAATATGATTTTGGATTTTAAAAACCTGTGGTTAGATTTCGTTTTGGGAAGAATCATTACTAAGAGAAGATGTGCATGTCTTACACAGTTTGATTATTAACTCATGATTATCTCCCCTGATTAGTTAATGTTTAATAAAGTACTTGTTTTAATTTTGATGTGCCATATGTGCACATTAAGGAAATTCATTTCATGTTTCTTATAGTAGTGTATAGATAAGCATCATATTTGATGGCAACCAGTTTATTGGCAAATGGCAAATAGATCATATCAACTGCAAACTTCAGATAAATATTATCGGAAAACAGAGCAGTGTTTCCCCCCCCCCCTTCCGTTTTCTTCTATACAAATTCAAACTGTGCCCTTCTTGAAAACAAGCATTCATTGGCATAGGATATATTGTCTGTGAAAAATGCCTTGTTAAAAATAGTTCCAGACTTTTACATTATGGATATACAAAATAGATGGCTTAAATATGAATTATCTGAATTTCGTCAGAATTTAGTCTGAATGCTTTTTAATTAATAAATTTTAGTTAAAAAATTCAACGAAAATAAAGAATCAAATTGAATAGTAAATTAAATTGACTGAAATTTTTGGTTGTTGTGTCAGGTGACAAGGTATGATGTCAGAAGGGTACGTTCTAGTAGGGAATGTTTTGGGAATGGTGTGTTTATTCAAATGATAACAAATGAACTTGATGGTGGACAGGTAATGACAGTAAATGATAGATTTCCAAATTGTCTCAGTATTTTTTCATTGAAATTATGTTGCAAAAGAGAAATGTAAATATGAAAACGGCACAAATGGGAGACTGCTGTAAAGCTTAGGCAGAAGGCAACATGAATGTTTTTGTTCCATTTTGTCACGCCAGTTTGACGCATTTTTAAGTTAGGACGTGATCATGTAAGCTATTGTAATAAAACTGGCTAGCAGGAAGGAATACGTATAGTTTCAAGATTTGAGTCATTGGCAATTTCAGGTATTAATTTAGCTAGACAGTAATTATAAATGAGGGTTGCAGCCTTTCTAGTCAATTATTTGACACCTGGTAAGTTTGGAACTTACTAGTTACTGGTGACTTTACAAAGTTCAAAACACCTGTTCGGGTGAAGTATGACACCTTTGTCTGAAGTCTGACATGCTACATATATCAGTATAAATTAAATGATTCATTTATAAATGTAGTGATATTTTCAAGTGTAATAGAGGCCCATTTCACTGCAAAGCATGTACAGGTTCCTCATCCTTGATGTGCAAAATGGAATTTGATTAGCACCACTATTGAAGTAGAAGCTGACGTTGGCCATCTTGAACAATGATTTAAGTGCTTTTTGCTAGTTGTTATATATGAAAGAAATATAATCAATCAATGATTTTTCAAAGTTGTTTATTAAAAGTACAAATAAAGAACATTGCTACTGATATTTGCCATAAAAGAAGCTCACCAGGCATGACATGTAAGTTACAGTGGTACTGTGGTTTAAAATCTGAACTGCAAGCCAGTGGCTGGGAATCATGCACAAGAAAAAATGAAAAGATTTGAGATACAGATGGTGAGTTTTTCTGTTCATCAACTGATATTATATAATTTTGATACAGCTTGTACCTCTGATTTTAGGGGGTCCTTGATTGAGGTTAAGCATGGTTGCTTTGAATGTATGAAGGGGACTAAAAGCCCAACCATGCTAGGTGTACAGTCCCATAGAAATTTGAAAATTAAAAAAACAAAAGAACATCATCTCCAGTGTTCAGTTAAATACAGTTAAAATGTAGAGTTTTAGTGATGAAAGTATAGTAAATTATATAAAACCAATTGACAATGATTTTTAACACCTTCAACAAGTTTTGTTATATATATTCTTTTTATCTTTTTATATTACCTTGTTTATAAAAAAAACAGTTTGAGAGAATTTAAGCCAAATCTGTTTAGGCAAGAGATGGAAAATCAGAAACACAGATTCCAAAGTTTTTACAATGCTGTCTTCATTGAAAATCTTTATTTACTCGTTTACAGAGTTGAAATTTTTGCATGCCCAATTACTAAAGTTTTCCACCACCCAAAATTTTAACCCAATCCCCAACCCACTCCAGTTTACATCATAATATTGATTGGTTAAAATTTGTAATGTCACAGCAGCAATTTTCAGCTATATGTAAAATACATAAGAATAGCATTATGACAATTTGTGTTTGTGTGAGTGTGAATAGGGAATTTGGTCTGTTTTATACTATCCCTCACTCAGGCTGATTTTTTTGAGGCGCTATTTTCTGAAATAGTATCCTACAGACAAGCATCTCACTCCCTGAGTCAGATTATCCTGACACTAAACAAGTCAACATTCTGTCCTCTTAATGCAAAAGAAAACAATGTGATCTGACTTGGGTTGGTGCCAGTTACCTCCTGCTCTTGATGTTGCTGTTGCATTGTTGTACTTTAGCATCACATAGCAATTTTAAGCTATTTGTGACAAGAAGAAGGTAATAAATCTCTATGAATTAATCTAAGCACAAGTTCATGTACAATGTATGTGTGTGATGTACTATGTTAGTCTGCCTTGCAAAAGTTAATGATTTCTCTGGGAACTCCAGTTTCCACATTAATCCCAAAACTGACTGCATCAATATAAGTTAAAAAATCATGACTGGGGTGGTATTAATTAACTCTTTCCCAGTTCTTAATTATCTCTCGCTTTCCCAACTCTTAATTATCTCTCTGAGAGTTCATTTTATTGTTCCAGCTATTTAAACCATTCAAAAAATTGCATAATGAGTTTAATTTATATACATGTATTATAATTGAGCATAGCCTGAAACCATACCACTTCCCCAGTCCATTATCCTGGCACCAGGTGAACCAGTCAATACTCTATTCTCCTAATGCCAAGCCAGTTGTAAGGTCGTAATATCTAAATTTTTAAAGTCTTTTGTATGACCTGGCTGAGATTTGAACTATATCCTCCCACTGTTGAGGCAGACACTCGACCACTGAGCCATGGAGATTGTCACCATGCCTTGAGTCCCAATATCCAGTGAACAAGTCAATTATTTAACTCTTTTACAATTCTTAATTTTCTCTCTAAAAATTTAGTTTATCAAACCAAAGTTTCAAATCTCTTAAAAACTGCTAATTTAGTGTTATTTTTGTAACATGTATTATATTAAATCACAGCCTGTTCAAGTTTCACTCAAAAAACCACCGGAGGTGGTACGTGAGGTATTAATTCTACATGAATATTTACAAAATGCTGCATGTCAAGTTAACATATTTACATCATACAAACAGCCAACACACATATATATAAATAACATTAGCTATATATGCATATAATAATAATAATAATATTAATAATAATAATAACAATAATTGTACAATTTAATATACTAGTCGTGTGATGCGAAGTGATAATCATAATATTCTATTTGGTAATAAATCAGTTTATAACAGTTATAGTTATACACACTCATATAGCCATATATGGATACTAAGAATAGCTACTGATATGCTTCTGAGCCTTCCCTGATAAACTTGCACAATTAGACATTAGATTATAATTTTTACTTTTAAACAAAAAATGCATTTTTAGAGTGGATTTTTAAAAAACTGTTTTGGTATATATATTTGCCTTATAGTATGGAACTTGCTACATTCAAATAAAAAGTGAAATTCGTCTCCAATATTATTTTTGCAAAATAGACACTTTCTTTCATTTCTTTCGACCTTATGCCATCGTCCAACCTCAATGGGTAACTTGTGATTACAGGTTCGAAATTTAGCCATTAAAATTCTGTAATATTCTGGTAAAAAAACTAAAATAATCTTCAAAACAAAATTCTGTTTTAATAATTCTATACGTCGTAGCTTTGTTTGATGCATCAATTTGTGAATACCACTGTTGTATGTATTGGTCTTTTAACTTTTGTTCAACAGTTTCAATTAACCATATACCATTTACATTAAAACCTTGACCCTGCCAAATATTACATAAACCCAAATTGTTTAAAATAGACTGAATTTTACATAACCATGGAATATTTTTATTTTCACTCATTAAATACACAAGTTTATACATAATAAATGAGAGTTTGTTGTCTTTAGATTGCACTAATCTTATCCAAAATGAAATCTTTCTCTTATAAATATATACATACATAGGATATCGACCTAACTCACCATACACCATATAATTGGGAGTAGATTTCTTTAATTTCAACATCTTTTTACAAAATTGTAAATGAATTTTTTCGCATAAACCTAAGTTTTCGAAACCCCAAATTTCACTACCATCTGTTAACATTGGAACAATCATCTGATCAAACATTTTAAGTTGACATTCAACCGATAAATGCAATTTATAAATCTTTTTATACAAACAAAATAAGGCTTTTGATGCTTTCTCTAAAAGATATTTTCTAGTTTTTATAAATGAACCATTGTAATTAAATATAATCCCAAGATAGCAGTATTGATCAGTGCATTCTAGAATATCTTCAGAAAATCTTATCTTTGGGGTTGATTTTAATTTTCGTTTACTAAATACCATAACTTTGGTTTTATTTATATTAACCTTCAACTACCAGTAATCACAATAATACTTAAAACTGTCAGTAGCTTCCTGCAAGCTTTCAATACTTTCTGACATAATGACTGTGTCATCGGCATAAAGTAAGATTAAAAGTTTTTCGAATATCAAAAGTTTATCAAACAATACTTGTGAAATGGATTCAATTCCTTCAACATTCTGGGATATTAAAAATTCCTCTAGATCATTTAAAAAAAATTGAAAATAAGAAGGGGACAGGTTTTCCCCTTGTTGTACACCTATGTTACATAAAAAATAATCAAATTTGTCTTCACCATTAACCACACATGATTTAATTGACTGGTACATATTGTAAATAATTCTAAAACAATTGCCATTAATTTTATATTTCTTCAGTTTAAACCATAATCCCTGTCTCCATACATCGTCAAATGCCTTTTTAAAGTCAACAATTACACAGAAAAGTTTTTTATTGAGTGTAAATAATAGTTCTACTATACAATGCAGTATAAATATATTATCAATAGTTGAGTGAGATTTACGAAAGCCGGCTTGGCTATTTGTTATAATGTCTTCTTTTTCTGCAAATTTTTTAAACGGGTATTTAAGATAGAAGTAAATAACTTCCCCAAAGAACTTAAAATAGTTATTGGCCTATAATTATCTGGATTTAGCCTATCGCCATTATTTTTGTATATTGGTTTTACAATTCCAACCAACCAGGATTCAGACACATGACCACTCTCAAAAATGATATTAAAAAGTAACATATATATTGGGAGCATAATTCCTAAAGACACTTTGATATATTCATTTAAAACCTGGTCCTCACCACATGCCTTTTCATTTTTCAAATTTTTTACAGAGCTAACAATTTCTTTTTCAGTGATAGGGCCATTGATGTCAACTGTTTCTGATTCATCACAAGTAAATAACCCGGGATTATCTATCACACAATCTTTTACCTGGTTAAGATTTTTAAAATACTCATAAAATACATCAATATCAATAGTGTTAGGCTTATTTACATCTCTGGTACTATCATTAATTATTTTCCAGTATTCTTTGGGATTATTACTTCATAAATTTTTCAGTTTGTTTTCCATGTGATGCTTGTAGATACAATGATTTTTTACAATAGTCTTCTTACATGTACTGAAAATGTGAATTATCTTGAAAATTGTTAACTTTTTGTATAGGCATGTATATAAGAATATTGTAGGAATTGCGACAAGGATCATTTTGTTATATGGTTATATGATTCTACAGAAGAAAACTTAAATTGCTAATTATCTTGAAAACAATTTACTTTTTGTATAGGCATGTATATTAAATATTGTAGGTATTGACATGATAATCATTTTGATATATGGATCTAGGTCATATGTTTAAAGGTCAAGGTCACAGCTGCAAAAGAAGACTTAAATTGCTTATTATCTTGAAAACAACTAATTTTTTGTATAGGCATGTATATAAGAATATTATAGGCATTGCAACAATGATCATTTTGTTATATGGTTCAAGGTCATATGTTGAAAGGTCAAGGTCACAGCTGCAAAAAAAAACTAAAATTGCTAATTATCTTGAAAACTTAACTTTTTCTATAGGCATGTATATTAGAATATTGTAGGTATTGATATGACGATCATTTTGACATATGATTCAAGATCATATGTTGAAAAGTCAAGGTCATAGCTGTAAAAGAAGACTTAAATTGCTAATTATCTTGAAAACTATTAAATTTTTGTAAAGGCAATGTACATTAGAATATTGTAGGTATTGACATGATGATCATATATGGTTCAAGGTCATATATATTCATGGACATAGTTGCATAAGTATACTGAAATTGGTTAACGATTTGGAAATTATTCATTGCACTACAGTTACTTCATGCATATTATTAAGGTACTTATAAATGAAATGTTACTGGATATATTTCTGATTAAGTTTTGTGGCAGTTTTTAACTTGAGAAAACTTGTAAAGTTTCTGTACTGAATATATCGTCTATTGCACTCTGCAAACAATCTTTGACATATCCTCAGGTAAGCGTTAAGGCCCATGGGCCTCTTGTTTAAGATTTTTGGACCCCTGCATCATCTTGACCTAGTTTTGGTAGCCGTGGCAACGCCATGAACAAATCTGAATTGCACCGGCCCATTATGCCTCTAAACAAGTATCATTAAAATCTGTCCAGCAGTTTTGGAGAAGTTGAAAATAGGTGTAAACAATGCACACATGCACGCACATACACAGGCTGCATCATGCCATAAGCTTACATGACCTTTCGGTCAGGTGAGCTAAAGAGGGAATAATTCATTTCATTTCATATCATTTTTCTTTCAAAAACATTTCTATAGTGTCTATAATAAATAAATAAATAAATAAATATATATATATATATATATATATATGATTCTAACAAATTTTGTCAGTCGCCAAAGATAGTCTTCAGACATATTCAGAAAAAGTCTATTCAACATCTGGCATCAACCAAATGTTGATTCTCAAAATATCGAAAGAAGTACCTGACCATCTTGTTTCTAATACTCTTTCTTTGGTGAAAAAAATGTATAAAAACTTGATTTTTCTACCTTTACACAACTATCCCTCATTGAAAGAATGTCTAAAAAAAATCATTTACAAAAACAGTAAACTAAGAAATAAATATCTAGTGCTCAACAGGGATTCTAAAACACCATACAGACTGCAAACAAAAGTACACGGAAGATACCATCAACAAAATATTAAGAGTTTTTGATAGACAACATATTTGTTGTGTTTGGCAGTATAATTTTCCAACAAACAATCGGTATACCAATGGGCACCACACTTGTGCACCTTTGCTTGCTGATTTGTTTCCTTATTCATGTGAATCAGAATTGTTACAGAACCTTGTCAGATCTGGAGAAAAGACTCTCGCTAATTCATTCAACTACACATACAGATATATAAATGATGTTCTATCTCTAAATAATCCCAAATTTGGAGAATATGTGAATGCCCTGTATCCAAGTGAGCTTGAACCAAAAGACACGACAGAATCTCCATATTCTGCTTCATATTTGGAATTGTACTTCAATTCTGACACAAACGAAAAGTCACATCTAAAAACTGTACGACAAAAGTGAAGACTTTAATTTTTCTATTGTCAACTTTCCGTTTCTTTGCAGTAATATCTCTGCTTCTCCTGCGTATGGTGTATATGTTTCACAATTAATATGTTATGGTATAGCTTATTCCCAACTGTGGGGACTTTCTACAACGAAGCGAACTGCTTACAATTAAATTGTTGACGCCAGAATATTGCAAGCCTAGGCTAAGCAATGCCCTTAAAAATTCTTATGACCGTCATCACAATATTGTTGATAAGTCTGTAGTCACTGTATCTAAACTTATACCGGATATATTTGGCTTTGTTCTTTGTTCCTTTCATTCTCAAAATTGACTTGCATGTGAAGAGTGTAGCTAGCTAGACAGGAAGTGCTTACCCTTCCAGAGCACCCGGCCTCACTTCATTAATGGCAGTTCACATGTATAAATAAATTTGCCAGCTTTCAAAGTTTTAATTTAGTTAATAAGTTGGTCACTAGGTCAAATAATAGAAAAACCTTGTTAACATTAGTGAAGTCACAATCTTAGTCCAACCCTAATCAGACATGCTCAGAATATACCTCCTGAAAGAGGCTAGCATCAGTTTGTATATGGGCTATGTTGGGTAAAAAAAGTCAAATTAGTGTTACTCTTTTTAACCATAGTGTTACCTTTGTAACCCCGTAACCTATCCAGAAAATGAAGCCGGTTTTGAAAAAAGAGTCATTTTTCTTCAATGTTACCTTTGAAACCGTTGTAACCTTGTAACCTGGGAGATTTTCAAAAATTGAAAAATAATATCTGTAACTCAGTGTAACTGTATGTAACCATAGTGTTACCTTTGTAACCCCGTAACCTATCCAGAAAATGAAGCCGGTTTTGAAAAAAGAGTCATTTTTCTTCAATGTTACCTTTGTAACCGTTGTAACCTTGTAACCAGGGAGATTTTCAAAAATTGAAAAATGATATCTGTAACTCAGTGTAACTGTATGTAACCATAGTGTTACCTTTGTAACCCCGTAACCTATCCAGAAAATGAAGCCGGTTTTGAAAAAAAGAGTCATTTTTCTTCAATGTTACCTTTGTAACCGTTGTAACCTTGTAACCAGGGAGATTTTCAAAAATTGAAAAATGATATCTGTAACTCAGTGTAACTGTATGTAACCATAGTGTTACCTTTGTAACCCCGTAATCTATCCAGAAAATGAAGCCGGTTTTGAAAAAAGAGTCATTTTTCTTCAATGTTACCTTTGTAACCGTTGTAACCTTGTAACCTGGGAGATTTTCAAAAATTGAAAAATAATATCTGTAACTCAGTGTAACTGTATGTAACCATAGTGTTACCTTTGTAACCCCGTAACCTATCCCGGAAATGAAGCCGGTTTTGAAAAAGAGAAATATTTTGTAACCATGTAACTGTTTGTAACCACTCTATAGTGGCGGTTACAAATGCTGATACTGTGTTTTTTGCACACATAATTGGCCATATATGTAGATCGTCAGATACATGTGTTTCAACCTTTTTGTCAGTCACGTCAGATACGTGTGTATCAACCTGTTTGTCAGTCACGTCAGATACGTGTGTATTAACCTGTTTGTCAGTCACGTCAGATACTTGTGTATTAACCTGTTTGTCAGTCACGTCAGATACGTGTGTATGAACCTGTTTGTCAGTCACGTCAGATACGTGTGTATTAACCTGTTTGTCAGTTACGTCAGATACGTGTGTATTAACCTGTTTGTCAGTCACGTCAGATACGTGTGTATTAACCTGTTTGTCAGTCACGTCAGATACGTGTGTATTAACCTGTTTGTCAGTTACATTAGATACGTGGTGTATCAACCTGTTTGTCAGTTACGTCAGATACGTGTGTATTAACCTGTTTGTCAGTCACATCAGATACGTGGTATTAACCTGTTTGTCAGTTACGTCAGATACGTGTGTATTAACCTGTTTGTCAGTTACATTAGATACGTGTGTATCAACCTGTTTGTCAGTCACGTCAGATACGTGTGTATCAACCTGTTTGTCAGTCACGTCAGATACATGTGTTTTAACCTGTTTGTCAGTCACATCAGATACGTGTGTATTGACCTGTTTGTCAGTTACATTAGATACATGTGTATCAACCGGTTTTTAGTCACGTCAGATACGTGTGTATCAACCTGTTTGTCAGTTACATTAGATACATGTGTATTAACCTGTTTGTCAGTTACATTAGATACATGTGTATTAACCTGTTTGTCAGTTACATTAGATACGTGTGTATTAACCTGTTTGTCAGTTACATTAGATACATGTGTATTAACCTGTTTGTCAGTTACATTAGATACATGTGTATTAACCTGTTTGTCAGTCACGTCAGATACGTGTGTATCAACCTGTTTGTCAGTCACGTCAGATACGTGTGTATCAACCTGTTTGTCAGTCACGTCAGATACGTGTGTATCAACCTGTTTGTCAGTCACGTCAGATACGTGTGTATCAACCTGTTTGTCAGTCACGTCAGATACGTGTGTATCAACCTGTTTGTCAGTCACGTCAGATACGTGTGTATCAACCTGTTTGTCAGTCACATCAGATACATGTGTATTAACCTGTTTGTCAGTCACTTCAGAAACGTGTGTATTAACCTGTTTGTCAGTTACATTAGATACATGTATATTAACCTGTTTGTCAGTTACATTAGATACATGTGTATTAACCTGTTTGTCAGTCACGTCAGATACATGTGTTTCAACCTTTTTGTCAGTCACGTCAGATACGTGTGTATCAACCTGTTTGTCAGTCACGTCAGATACTTGTGTATTAACCTGTTTGTCAGTTACATTAGATACGTGTGTATTAACCTGTTTGTCAGTCACGTCAGATACGTGTGTTTCAACCTTTTTGTCAGTCACGTCAGATACGTGTGTATCAACCTGTTTGTCAGTCACGTCAGATACGTGTGTATCAACCTGTTTGTCAGTCACGTCAGATACATGTGTTTTAACCTGTTTGTCAGTCACATCAGATACGTGTGTATTGACCTGTTTTGTCAGTTACATTAGATACATGTGTATCAACCGGTTTTTAGTCACGTCAGATACGTGTGTATCAACCTGTTTGTCAGTTACATTAGATACATGTGTATTAACCTGTTTGTCAGTTACATTAGATACATGTGTATTAACCTGTTTGTCAGTTACATTAGATACGTGTGTATTAACCTGTTTGTCAGTTACATTAGATACATGTGTATTAACCTGTTTGTCAGTTACATTAGATACATGTGTATTAACCTGTTTGTCAGTCACGTCAGATACGTGTGTATCAACCTGTTTGTCAGTCACGTCAGATACGTGTGTATCAACCTGTTTGTCAGTCACGTCAGATACGTGTGTATCAACCTGTTTGTCAGTCACGTCAGATACGTGTGTATCAACCTGTTTGTCAGTCACGTCAGATACGTGTGTATCAACCTGTTTGTCAGTCACGTCAGATACGTGTGTATCAACCTGTTTGTCAGTCACATCAGATACATGTGTATTAACCTGTTTGTCAGTCACTTCAGAAACGTGTGTATTAACCTGTTTGTCAGTTACATTAGATACATGTATATTAACCTGTTTGTCAGTTACATTAGATACATGTGTATTAACCTGTTTGTCAGTCACGTCAGATACATGTGTTTCAACCTTTTTGTCAGTCACGTCAGATACGTGTGTATCAACCTGTTTGTCAGCACGTCAGATACGTGTGTATTAACCTGTTTGTCAGTCACGTCAGATACTTGTGTATTAACCTGTTTGTCAGTTACATTAGATACGTGTGTATTAACCTGTTTGTCAGTCACGTTAGATACGTGTGTTTCAACCTTTTTGTCAGTCACGTCAGATACGTGTGTATCAACCTGTTTGTCAGTCACGTCAGATACTGTGTATTAACCTGTTTGTCAGTTACGTCAGATACGTGTGTATTAACCTGTTTGTCAGTCACGTCAGATACGTGGTGTATCAACCTGTTTGTCAGTCACGTCAGATACGTGTGTATTAACCTGTTTGTCAGTTACATTAGATACGTGTGTATCAACCTTTTTGTCAGTCACGTCAGATACATGTGTATTTTCCTGTTTGTCAGTCACATCAGATACATGTGTATTAACCTGTTTGTCAGTTACGTCAGATACGTGTGTATCAACCTGTTTGTCAGTCACGTCAGATACGTGTGTATCAACCTTTTTGTCAGTCACGTCAGATACGTGTGTATTAACCTGTTTGTCAGTTACATTAGATACATGTGTATTAACCTGTTTGTCAGTTACGTCAGATACGTGTGTATTAACCTGTTTGTCAGTTACGTCAGATACGTGTGTATCAACCTGTTTGTCAGTCACGTCAGATACGTGTGTATTAACCTTTTTGTCAGTCACGTCAGATACGTGTGTATTAACCTGTAGTGTTTGTCAGTCACGTCAGATACGTGTGTATCAACCTGTTTGTCAGTCACGTCAGATACGTGTGTATCAACCTGTTTGTCAGTCACGTCAGATACGTGTGTATCAACCTGTTTGTCAGTCACGTCAGATACGTGTGTATCAACCTGTAGTGTTTGTCAGTCACGTCAGATACGTTACTGTTTGTCAGTCACGTCAGATACGTGTGTATCAACCTGTTTGTCAGTCACGTCAGATACGTGTGGTATCAACCTGTTTGTCAGTCACGTCAGATACGTGTGTATCAACCTGTTTGTCAGTCACGTCAGATACGTGTGTATCAAGCTTTTTGTCAGTCACGTCAGATACGTGCTGTATCAACCTGTTTGTAGTCACGTCAGATACATGTGTTTTAACCTGTTTGTCAGTTACATTAGATACATGTGTATTCAACCCTGTTTGTCAGTCACGTCAGAAACGTGTGTATCAACCTGTTGTCAGTCACGTCCAGATACGTGTGTATTAACCTGTTTGTCAGTTACATTAGATACATGTGTATTAACCTGTTTGTCAGGTCACGTCAGATACGTGTGTATTAACCTGTTCGTTAATTCACATTATATTCATGTATATTATTCTGTTTGTAAGTCACATTGGATACTTGATAACCTCTATATGAGAATATGCTAACTACCTGTATTTAACTACCATGTCTATGTACTCTCTTCATTTTCTGAGTTTATTTAACGTAGTCGTAAAGGATATTTTTTCTGATTTGTTTATAACATTCGTATGTTTTATGTCAGTGGTTTTGTTTGAGGTCAATATAGTAAATGTTATTATTTTGGCACCTCCGGCCCCATCCTAGCTGTGGTCCTCTTTAACGATTTCTTCTGTCGTGTTAGGGGTAGTAGCCTCCGCGTACGTTCTGCCAACAACCATGTTACTGCCGGTCTCACTTGAGTATACACGTTGGCGTTTAGATGCTCTACTAATGGGCTGCTCGTGATTACTTGATCTGAAACGGTCTTGTCTGTTCTGCCTATTATCGGTCACATAGGAAATGGTCCTATAACTTTCAACATTGGCTACTTCTCCATGTCTTTCTTGTGCCAATTCCGGGTCCACTGAAAGTTTCCCATTTATACAGTTTGTCAAATTTAAGAAAAGCCCTGTTGTTCCAGTCTCTCACTTTACGCATTACAGGATATAGTTCCCTCCGTTTACTTTCAATTTCCTGTGGAAATTGTTCATTTATTCTGCACCGAGTACCAGCCAGTTTATTTTAACGTTTTCAAATTCAATGTTCTCTCTGTGATGTCTAAATTATTTTTTATAAAGTTTTTGACAAGTAATTCGGAATTTTCAGGATATGGTTCTTCAGTTTACCATAGAAAACAAAATTATGTCTTATTGTGTGCGATTGAAGTTGTAAAATTATCTCGAAGCTCAGCATTTTCATAATTTAAATCATCTGTATGTCTCCTCAGCTCAGCTAAATCAGAGCTTTCTTTTTGTAGCTTTTTTACCTGAATTTTAAGCCCTCGAACTTGCACATCATTGGTTGCAGAGACCTTTTTCACTTCATTTAACTTTAGATCAGTGCTCTGAACATTAGTCTCACAATGTTTTTAAGCATTTAAATGAACTGATAATTCTATTTCATCTACCCTTTGCATTACTTTAGATAAGCAACCATCGATGATTTCTAGCCGACCATTAATACTGTCTTGTTTGGTCCCGTAATTACTTGGCTAGCACTAACCCCATCCATCGTATTTAACAATATATAATAAATAGTTAAATCTAATACCTGTATATTAAGAGTTCAACACTGCATACAGATATATAACTTGTAAATAATATGTACTGTTTATATTATATAAATTGGAGTATGGACAGTTAAAGAGTGAGCACTTTTCACTTGGTTACAAAGGAGATATAAGTTTTGACTCTAAAAAACCCTTTAAAGTTCAAATTCATGATTTCTTACTTCTTGTAGTGTATGTCTAACATAACTGCTCTGAAATAACATCAGATTTAGCTTCAATTAAATCTTTAAACATCATTAAACATAATTTGCATTCCCCAATTCTCTATGTTGATAAAAAGAACACCTTCTCATTTGCAGGCATGCGCCGAGTGAACCAGTCGCTACGCTGTCCTCCTTATGCCGAGTGCCAGACGAGGAAGCAATATTTTTAT
>JARBDR010000505.1:0-28284 GCA_029721355.1 Tegillarca granosa | reverse complement strand
GGCAGAGATTTTGGCGTCGATGACTGCGAAACATTACAAAGTCTTTGTATGTTTTATCGTCTAAAGGAGATGTACAAGGTGGTTCATGTGACTGTGTTGCAGGGTAAATTGATATTATCTTTAAATATGTACACTATTCCAACTGCTAATGGGAGAGGGGTCCGCATAAATGAAAAATTACAGGTAATTGACGAACTATGGAAGAACCTGAGACGAATTACATTCACATTTTATATTTTACAGATTTGTAATCTAAGAATTTTATAATGAAATAAACGGAAAAAGATAATCTAAATGAATGTACCAGTCATTTGGGCTGCTGTTGACATTTTGAATAGAAGTCATAGCAATATAAATAAATATGAATGGGTTTCATCTGACTATTTCCTTGCAAACACATTCTCATTTCTTATCAAATTCTAAAAAAAAAATTAAAAAAAGAATGAAATTGTCAAGAAAGAAAAGATAAATGGTTTTAAATAAAAAGAATGATATGGCACTTGGACAGTCGTATCATTCTTGATCACAGTTGATAGAAACCTATGCCAAGTGATTGAATTTGTCTGTTCCCTTGTACTTAATCGAGTTCACAATTTCCTTGTCATCCATCACTAAATGAGTTCCTAAACTGTTCACATGCACATTTCAATTAATATATACTGGGAGGATAAACTAAATTATAACATCTGGTTGTGTGAAATCCCTCCTGATCATTTAAGGGGCAGTCATTTGAATTATACTTCATGAAGTCACACATAAAACAGGAAGAACTTGACCTGCCTTACTTGTATTGGATTCCAAACTTCACAAAAATCCATACAAGGAAAGATATATAGCAGGTTCCTTTAAATGTACTACTAAATTATTATCAGTAATTCTAACACAAATTTTGACAGTCGTCAAAGATGGCCTTCAGACTAATTCAGATAAAGTCTATTCTACATCTGGCATCAACCAAATGTGGATTCTCAAAAATTCTAAAGAACTACTTGACCATTTTGTCTCTAATACTCTGTCTTCGGTAAAAAGTATAAAAACTTTTGATTTTTTCTACCCTTTACACCACTATCCCTCATGCTAAATTGAAAGAACGTCTAAACAAATCATTCACTTTTCATTCTTTTACAAAATCAGTTAACCAAGATATAAATATCTAGTGCTCAACAGGAATTCTGGTTATTTTGTAAAACACCATACAGACTGCAAACAAAAATATACTGAAGATACCATTAACAAAATGTTAGAGTTTTTGATAGACAACATATTTGTTGTGTTTGGCAATATTATCTTTCAACAAACAATCGGTATACCAATGGGCACAAACTGTGCACATTTGCTTGCTGATTTGTTTCTTTATTCATATGAATCAGAATTTTACAGAACCTTGTCAAATCTGGAAAAAAGATTGTCGCTAAATCATTCAACTACACATACAGATATATAGATGACGTTCTTTCTCTAAATAATCAGAAATTTGGAGAATATGTGAATGTCATCTATCCAAGTGAGCTTGAAATAAAGACATGACAGATTCTCCATGTTCTGCTTCATATTTGGACTTATATCTCAATTATGACGCCCATGAAAGGTTACATCTGAAGCTATACGACAAACGTGATGACTTCAATTTTTCTATTGTCAACTTTCCGTTTCTTTGCAGTAATATCCCTGCCTTTCCTGCGTATGGTGTATATGTTTCACAGTTAATACGGTACGGTAGAGCTTGTTCCCACTATGGGAACTTTCTGCAACGAAGCAAATTACTTACAATGAAATTGTTGGCACAAGAATATTGCAAGCCTAGGCTAATCAGGGCCCTTAAAAAGTTTAATGGCCGTCATCACAATATTGTTGATAAGTATGTAGTCACTGTATCCCAACTTATACTGGATATATTTGACTTACCATAGTTCTTTGTTCCTTTCATTCTCAAAATTGACTTGCACGTGACGGGTGTAGCTAGCTAGACAGGAGGTGCTTACCCTTCCGGAGCACCCGGCCTCACTTCCTTGATGGAAGTTCACGTGTATAACATATTTTGCCAGTTTGCAAAGTTTTTACTTTGTTTTTTTGATTGTGATATGGACAAGAACTGGTATGTTTGTTTTATTTGACAAAATTTGTTTGAATTTTTTTTGGACAAGAACATGGAAAAGTGAGTAAAGAAAGAAAGACATTAAGTGCTATGAATTATTATCCACGTAACACAGATGACAGACAAAGAGATAGCAATGCTTTTGAATTCTTATGTAAAGCCTTACAGTCAGATAATCCAACTTGTGGCTTCATGAAGTATAATTCAACTGACTGCCCCTTAAATGATCAGGATGGATTTCACACAACCAGATGTTATAATTTAGTTTATCGTCCCAGTATGTATTAATTGAAATGTGCATGTGAACAGTTTCAGAACTCATTAGTGATGGATGACAAGGAAATTTGTGAACTCGAATTAAGTACAAGGGAACAGACAAATTCAGCCACTTGGCATATTGCTAGAAAACATAGACTTACTGCATCAAACTTTTACAAGATCGGATTTCGCCGTAAACAGGATTCTTCAAATTTGTTGAATGATTTATTGTATCGTAGTGTTAAAAAGAATAAAGCTATGGTTTTTAGTTTAGAACAAGAAGAATCGGCAACATCCAAGTTTATAACAAAGATGAAGGAAAGTGTAAGTTATAATACCAGCATTGGATATTGGACATTTTAATTTTTTGCATCATTTTGTGTACATATGATAATGATATATTCATAGATCGTCATAATGGAATTATACTTTTCTTTTAACTATATATATTTAAATTAGATAACAATACATATGTTCAGGACCACGTTTTATAATCACAGTTTGGGGGGGGTTACTTATCAAGTAATTTGCACTTTTTACAGCATGCTAGTACTAGATTTAAACAAAGGGTAAGTCTAAGTCTGTTCAAGACATGTCTTCTTATTTTTTTACCTTTTTTACTATTTTTTTCTGACTACTGTTCTATTGTCCAGTTTCTAATCAACTAATGTTAACATTTTGATGTTTAAAAGCTACTTGTATATAAGTTTTTAGAAGCTTAGATTTTTAGATTTTGGTTTTGTGTTTGAAATATTGCAGTTAGGGGCTGAAATGGATATCTCTATTAAATGTTTAGTGGTTAAACACTAGTCTGCAAATCAAAGGCTTAGATAAGCTCTATGGGTTTAACTCATGTTTTTTTTCAGTTAAACTCAACATTTTTTCTGATTGAAACCAACACAAAGTTAAATCATGTCCTGAATTGTCAGCCTAATTTTTCTATTTTTGTTAGGAAGGTTACCTATTTGCAATTTGGCATCATAAGATTTAGTGGCAAGTTTAATAGTTGTGATCTGATGGTCTCTGTTTATAAATAGAAGTTTTAAATAGACAAATTTTTTTGTCATTCTGTTTTAATTGTATCAGGTACAGTTCATGGTCAGTCATGTTTGTGGTTCTTGATCGCACATATGATAAATGATTTTTATCATTGCAATTTTGTTTCTTGTACAGTCAAGGTTGTTTACACTACAAAATGTTGTTAAATAATGTCAGTTTTTGTACATGATTGCAAAAATTTTGTATTAATGAGAACACAATTTTCATTCTCAATAAATGTTGGTTACATTAAGGCGAGTTTATTTATATATATATATATATATATATATATATATATATATATATATATATATATATATATATATATATATATATATTTGCATTTCTATAATAGTTACATCTCTGCATTGTCATGACGGTTCATCAGTTTCACACTGAGTGCAAAAGAATTTCTTTTGGCTTGTACTATCTCTTTTAAAGTGGTTTATAGTGCTAGCTCAGCAAAGTATTATGTGCGAGATAAAAAAGAATACTCCACTTTCTGGAACTAAACCGACTCTAATTTTATTTTATGCCCCAAAGCAAGCAAGGAAGTAGCAACTACCAGGATTTCCTGTTTCAGATAAGTAGTATAAATGACTCAGCAAATAATTTGTTTAATAGAGGTTCATCTATTCTTTTACTATATACCCAGATATAATGCATCATGACATCATGGTGGTCAAACAGGCAGGATAAATATCAAGTAATTCCCAATTAGACTGGGAACTTCAGTCCCTTTGAAAGTCAGAGTCTTATCTTAAAACTGTAGATACCAGAAATTGTTTAAATTTGAAAATTGGGGCAGCGATGGCTCAGTGGATATCATATGTTGCTCGTCTCCTACCAAGGCACCCTAAGTTCCAACCCTGGTTGGAGCAAATGAGAATTTTTTCTTGTCACTGGCCTTTACTGACTGGCTAGGTATAATGTGACTGAAAAGTCCAGAGTGTTAATCTGTGACAACTATCACTTCAAAACTGGCAATGGCTGGGCAAGTTCATTGCAGATCATAAATTATGCACTCATAATCTCAACTACCTTATGAAATTATGAATGCAAATGAGCGAAATGTTGTAGATGTGACAGTAAAAACTAGGCAAAGAAAATATTTGAAAATTACGCAAAACTGCAGTCTAATCGCACATAATAAGATTTATTTTGCAAAACTAAGATTACACATTACATAAATAAAATATATAATATAAAATATAAGACGACTAGTTAAAAAGGCATTGAATTTAAAAAACTAGTGCATGTATTATGATGGTACACAAGGCTGAAATGTTTTCTTAAAACTTGCTATGGAAGAACAATATCAATCATGTTCCCTGGTTGATTCTCTTTTATATAACATGGATAATAACATAAAAATATTTTTTATTTTGTGCAAGTTATGAAGTATTCTGAAAAAAATAAACTGCAGTGAATATTTTTCAGAAACCAAATACCCAGCAAATACATGAACAACACATCAAAGTCTCCAAATTAGGTTAACATTTCAAAATAGGAGTTTGAAAATTTGCCAGGTAAGCACAAGTCTTAAAAATATCATCAGCAACTATTTGCAGGCTGAGAGGCATAGTGCCATCCAGGATATGGTAGGATTTAATTCGTTGTATGGCACGTTCAACGTGAATGCGTACCTCTGCAATTCGACGTGTTATTTCTACATCCTCACTACTTAATTGAAACTTTCCATTCCTAAATGGAGTTATGCTCAAACCTGCGCCTCTTTTGCTAAGTTCACTAGCGATTTCAAAGCCACGGTCAGCCATATTGTTATCACCCTAATCTTTCAAATTCAGCACTCCTGAATCACCATCAATGAATTTGTCTGATGCAGCACCACCATACAAATCGGACACATATGAAACAGTTCCATCTGGAGTAATTCCAACCAGAGCTTTGAATTTGTCCCTGTGTTTATAGGAAGACCAAGTTTCACGCTGGGCCCTCAGAGCAGATTGTTTCTGTATATAAATCTCTGTGCAATCAATGATCATGCGGGTATTAGTAAATTTACTGAATGAATCTGGCATTCTATGCTGGACCTGTTCTCTGCTAGGATATGGAAATAAGTGTTGACTTAGTCAGTGGTACCTGAAATAAAATGTACAAATCAATTCAGATGTTTGGAAAATGCAGCATTTTACACCATCATTTTAAAAAAATTCCCGGACGAGCATGCCCCCGGACCCCCTAGCTTCTTCCCTCGCTGCGTTCTTCAACTTTGCGACACTATTTTAAGACCCAGTGTGAGCCCTGGTTGTAATTCTAAGTTAAGAAAGCGAATCCAAGTATTAAATATTTTTGAAAACAGAGCTGGTGAAATATAAAGACGGTTTGCTATGTCTTCTACTAAAAGTCCAAGTTTCAGTCTGACTAGCACTGAAAAAAATTCATTTTTCAAACTGAGTTTTCTGGCTGGACCCCTATTTAAACATGATTTCTCTGTAGTGTCACTACCTTTCCAGTATGTCAGTCTCTTTGCTTTCGGTTCCAGTATGCAAACAGTGCACTGAAGGTTGTAATATTGGGAAGTTCAGTATAAAACTGTGTACTGGCATCTGAAATTAATAAATTCTCCGCACAAAACTTTTGTCCCTGTAACTCCTGATTTTTTTCGGACGAAATTTTGATATTTTACTTCAGTTCCCTTATAACTTTGTCCTGTTTTTGTAACTCTTCATGTGTTAAATTGGATAATTTTCTGTCAAAAGTATCAACTTGGACACCTACTGAACTAGAAAAATTTTCTGTCTGAACACTAGAATCATTTGTTATACTTTCAGTCTGTGTCAAGTTTTCTGTGACAACATTTGTAGTGGTCTGCGTTTCTTGTTGAACATGGGAGATGTTGGGAGTTACCCAGAACTTGTGGTAGTCATGATCAGGAGTAGCAATATACACAGATTCTGACGTATCCATTGGAGCACTTTCATTGATATCACATTCCGTCGACACTTCTATCTCTGAAGCAACATCATTAATGTCAAATAGAAATGCTAACAAAACTAGATCGACATCAACAATTATAGATCCTTAACCATTTGCCTTGCATGGAACAAATATGAAAAAGCTTTGAAATGCTAATCTTTTAGTGAATTTTAATTGTACCTCAGTTAAACATCTGGTAATAACCAATTCTATTTATATATAAATGATCAATCAAAGGAATGATCACATATAAAACGTAAAGTCAACAATGAATTACAAATTTTTGTTGGTAAAATTACAAAAATATAGTGATTGTTTCTTTAACATGCATCGACAATGTGTGAATTTTGCACTGTAATTTGTATGAAAATTTTGCCGGATATACGTTTAAACATTGTATACTACGTTAGAATTTTATCCGAGGTATTTAAAGCATATGTTATACTGCAGCATCGTGCATAAACATCTTGTTTAATCAGGCATATCGTCTGTACTTACAAGTATAAGGGGGTTAATCGTTTACATTAATTGTTATTTTACATTTGATACGATTCTAACAATCAACGGAACTGGTTGTCAAAATATCAATAACTATATAAAGTACCGAAGGATAAACTTCAGTTTATAAAATATTTCTTTTTTTATTCCAGAAAATCACAACAACAAGGTGTTTACAAGGACAACCCAAATGTACCATTTTCTAATGAAGACTTACGTAATAACCCTTATAGAGTGTTTGACAATCCTTCAGAGCCAGAAAGTTCAAATGATGGCAGTATTCAATTTTCTAATCCATTGACTGGTATTGAACAACCATCAAGCAATATATATTCTGAGAGTTCAATTCAACCGACTTTTTCAGTTGAAGGCGCTACTGGAAGAGGGGTTCAGTTTTCAAATCTTCTGTGTTTTGTTGATGATGTTTATGTATCTGTCTCTGATAAAAAGCCAATTCTACCAGATGACGAATGTGATGATCCTCAGACGTTCCATTTGATGGATATCAGTGAAGAAACGTTAACTTTTAGCCCCAATGAAAAAGACGAGGGCTTTGAAAATGTGCAGAGTGAAAATTCCTAAAAAGAATTTAAGAATGAACGTCAGATTTAAATATCTCTGAATTGCAAAATGAGATAGAATCACTTACCGTTTTATTATTTTTCTTTGTTGGAAATGATAAGTTTCACCTTGTTTTTAGTGATTCTATTAAATTAATTTTTTCCTACTAAACATAATTCTTAGCAACATAATGGATGTTATCTACAACAAATAAATATATATTTTGTATCTCTATAGTTAAGATCACCTTTGTTTAATCAATGCTTAAAGCAGCTAAATATATCTCAATAGCTTTACATAATTTTGGCTACATAGCAATATATAAATTATTGCAAAAAATTATATTTTAATTAAAATACTCAAGTTTGAAATGTTTTGTTAGCTAGGTCGTTTAAATGCGATTAATGGAAAATACCTGAAAGGGCCTGAAATGGTAACTCTAATATGCCTTTAGACCAAAGTGTTCCAGACCCCAGTTTTACAATCATTAATTCATTTGTGTGCACACTTAACTAAAAATGGGGAATATTTAAATGTCTTTTCACAAATAAATTTTAATAATTTTACATTAAAATTGTTTGCTGTAGGGTGTTAAACAAAAAAAATCATTGACTTATATAACTTAATTTTTTTTAAATATTGATGAGAGAAAAATGAGAATATTTAAGATGAGTCTACACCCAGTCCAGAAAATGATCATAAAACTTGGGCCACATACATATATTTTTTTATCAAAACAAACATTTGAATTCCCTTTGTGTATAAAATACATTGTTTACAGTCTAATAATTGTGACTATGACTGTGATTTCTTGCTTTATAGTTTTTATATTAATATAATATTTTCTATGCAAATTTTTCTTTTTAAATCATTTTATTTTTATTTTTGATATATATTGTAAACATTATATTTTTGTAATAAAATATGTTACATTGATGTAAAACGAATACAGAAGCACGTGAATAACAACATTATCTCGTTTTACGAAAATAATTTTTTTCGCCTTTTCAAGATTGTTTTAATTATATCAAAGTGGCTGGATTGGGCAAGAAGAGAGAACCCAGGTTATCGAGAGAAAAGTCTCCCTTTGGCTAAAAATTAAACGACTTTCTTTCACACTAGGAATCTGATGGATTCAAAAATGTGGGATTTTTTATGATATAAACGTGCCATATTGATTGTGCATTTTTCAATAAATATTTGTAATAAAGGCTGATTTTAATTGCATTTTCTTATCCAAATATTAGTTTTTGAAACAAACAAGAGGGAGTTTGGCCTTATAATCTGCTTTAATTCCTCAGTGGGTAATTAATTTAATGAAAAAGTATTTAAATTTGTATTTTTGGATTTTATACATCAACAAAAATAAATCTTAATGGGAAAAAGGAATAAAATAAACAGGTTTGGCGATAATGCCTTGGACCCGCACCCAAAAAAACTTTACATGAACAAAAGTATGCTCACACTTTGGCACACTGCTTTGTTTTGAACATGTTTTGGTGTTTAACCAGTGTCGAATAATCATCAGAAACTCCAACTGTATACTGAACCAGCTACTCGGTAGGTTAGTGTTCTCTATCACAGATAGTGAAAAACATTTTGCTTGATAAAGCATGCCAATAGTATCTAAACTTCTTATCGTCCATCATAATCGTTGCAGCTTATCTGTATATTGTTAATATTACTTTTTTATCACACACACACACACACACACACACACATATATATATATATATATATATATATATATATATATATATATATATATATATATATATATATATATATCATATGAGATCGATTTGTTAACAGTTGTACTTAATTTAAATTTAACTTTTAAAATTTATCTCTATACAAGTCATTTTATCATGCTTACCTCACGTTTATTGTCTAAAACTCATTACATACTTGATACAATTTTTTTAAAATTTTTAAAAATTAAATTACGACATGTGTTCACATACGTTTTGGAATTAAGTAAATATTTCGTTGGTGAATCATCTATTCAATAAATAATTTAAACAAAATATTTCATAACCGAGAATCAGAGACATTTTAAACGCATTAGTATGTTGCAGTTTCAAATATCCATCTAGAGTTATAATCTTCAAAATACTTTAGTAAAAACCTCAGCAATAGTTTAGACGCTGCTTGCCCTTGCATTTTAATTATAAAATCCTTCAATCAAAAGTGTTTGCACAGTTCTAAAACTATATCACAAAATTAGCGGCTAAATAGTCGCACGCATACCCAAATCACTTGTAATAAGTTGCATTATTTTCTCCAGCCAGAAGAAATATAACCACAACACTAAATAAAGTTGATAATTGGCGCCAAACACACGTTCTTTAATCACAAAACTCCTAATAAGTTTGATAATTGGCGCCCAATTTAAGTACTATGAGCACATAACTCTTAATAAGTTTCTTTAATTAAATAATTAATAATAAGTTAGATAATCGGCGCCCAATACACGTACTTTAAATATAAAATTTTTAATAAGTGGGATAATCTGCACCCGCCACAAGTAGTTAACAAGAGGAATGGATGATTTGCCACAGCCTTTAGTACCATTCTCACATCGCTCTTAATAAGTGGGATGATTTGCACCCACCACAAGTACTCTATAACATTTATGCCAGTGACTATCCTCGATATTTTTTCAATAATTACAAAATGTGTTTATATTTTACTGTTGTATTTTACTTGTACTGTGAGGTGTTTTCTGTTGCAAAGTATATTTTACATGTTATTTCCGTCTCTTATTTAGCATCCGCCTCGAAAGCGAAAGGTCGTGGAATTAAACCTAGAGAAGGTCATACACAAGACTTAAAATTTTGAGATATTGCTTCCTCGCTTGGCGCTCGGCATAAGGGAGTATCGACCGGTGCCAGTATAATAAACTTGGGTAGTATGCTTGCCTGCGGCATACTGACTCGGTGAACTAGCACCTTCACAAAAAGTCGCCCTGGGAGCGAGCTAGCACACGACAGGCCATGAAATATATATAAAAGCACATCACACGCATACATGAGCTTGTTTTTAGATTAATTCATTAATAACCTTGCTCTCATCGCAAATAGCTGAAATATATCTGATGCGACGTTAAACGACATTACAGCAACCACACCTGTCTCTTACTTAGTGGACGACATAGCTACATGTAACATTCTAGCACTTGATTCAACCGGTAAGAATAAAATAAAAAAAATTAACACTAAAAATGTTTATTAAAATGTTTCATATGTATAAAATACCCTCAATGATCACATTTAAAACGTAACAATATTATATAATCAATAAATTACTTTTTATGATATAAATACAGGGCAACGACAATGATTAAAAATGAAAATAAAAAGAAAATATTTAATTCAGTGTGTAAAATAAGGACGGATAACAACGTTGTAACTATCATCGATGCTGACATTATAAATAATCTTGTTATATTAGAACCGTGTTTTAGCACCACTGCCATAATCATACCATTCACCGCCTGCAAAGAAAAATCAGAGAACATTGCTACTTGTTCAGAATTGAGGAATTTAAAATGACAAAATAGATTTGCAAGGCTATTGTAGATTGTTTTCAAATATTGTTATCGAAGGTTCATTATATATATATACAGAGTGAGAGAGAGAGAGAGAGAGAGAGAGAGAGAGAGAGAGAGAGAGAGAGAGAGAGAGAGAATACATTCAAAAATGGTACATGACAACAGACAACATAATTAAGATGCCGTAAGTAAAATTTTAAACCCCAAAGTTAAAATTTTCTTATTCTACGTAGATAAACACCTATTAAGTTTGCCTTCAATTCTGATCTGCATAAACATCAGAAAAACGATATTAGCGTGATCTAAAGAATTTAAGATGACAAATAACATTTGCAGGTTGATTGCAAGTATTTTGTTCAGAAACTTTCTTTTTCGACTAACCTGGGTACCTACTATAATCCACGTATATACCGTATATCCTCTATAAAGGTTAAATTTCCCATCTGCAACATCAGATAAATAAAGCTTATTATACTTAATTATTATTTACAGTGTGTGTGTGTGTGTGTGTGTGTGTGTGTGTGTGTGTGTGAATATAATTGTTGTACATTTGTGCGTTTATTTGTTTTTCGTGTAAATCACGTTTCAAATGACAAACTTTAAAATTAAATGTTGCATTTGACAACGGTCAGCATATAAAAGTACACAATATTTTCTTTTGATAAGGACACCAATTAAATTTTGTGTCTGTGAAAAAGTGATCAAATTTTAGATGTGTTTGAAGACATTATAAAATTACTGGGTCTTACCAAGAATATTCCTTTACGTTTTGGTGTAGAGTTTTAGAACATTTTTAACTTTGCAATTTTCTTATTAAAAGTAATTTTTACAGGAAAACGTAAACTAAGTGTTACTCCAAATATAAATCAAAGTAGTTGTTCTACACAATCTTTATGAAGTATCAAGTGATATCACATGACATAATTAACGAGCACCATTTTTTATTTTACGTTGCAATGATAACAAACCATCATCATATGGTGTCAACTCACCTTTGTCTATTTTATATTCCGTCCATAACCAAACACCAAAATTGATTGTTAAGCCAAACATGTATAATAAAACTTGTTGGAGGTATATGGAGACCTGTAAAAAAGTTTTCAAACCACAGAATAATTAACAGGCAAAAAGGTGATGGAATTTTACAATAAAATCAGTCAAGATTCTTTAATACATATCGCTGTTTTTGTCAGTTTTCGGATGGTCAAGGAAACCAGAGTGAACAGAAAAATCCTTTACTGTATTGAACTGACAAACTTTCTCAAACTAGGATATGCCCAATTGGTATTCCAGCCTAGGTGTTGAGAGATTTTGATCTATAAAGCGCCCTTTAGATAACTTGGTCCTTAATATTCTAAGTTTTTCATCAAAGAGGTTTTTGTAGAATTTAAAAAGCAGTATTCTCTCTCAGAAACATTGTCCTATTGCACTTTGCAGGGCCAAAAATTTATTTCATCAGTTATGTAAATGTTAAAGACTTATTAAATAAATTGGAGATAACAGAGCAATATGAATAAAAAAAACTTTCAAAGAAGCAGCGGGTCTGAATATCTACTCTATAAAAAATGTTAAATGACATTTTAACATTTTTAATTAAATGTTGATTGATTGGTTAAATTGATTAAAACAAATTGCTGAAAGCAATACTAATGTAGTGTTAAACAGAATTATAAACAATCAACTTTTTTGTCTCCTGTATAATATTACCTGATAGTCCTTTTTGAGTAAATATTCCGTAAACACACCGGCTAGACCAGAATTTAAGCATGTAATTCCTACCAAAATTAGACCCATTAAGGATATATGCATACCGCTATTGTGGGAATGAACATCATGTTTTTGAAAACCTGAAATACTGAAAAAAAATAACAGAGCGCTTTAAATAATTTTAAAAGTTAATTTTATTTTATTTTGCTCTACATGTACGTAAAAAACATTTATTAAAATTATTAAACAGCTTGTAAAATTTTTTGTTGAATTTGTTTTATGCTAAGAGCATTGAAACAAAAATCTTTAAAATTGTCGTTTGCATATTGCAATGACTCCATGCAATATTACAAGTATATTTGTATCTACAAAAATTTTGAAGGTTATTTATTTCCCTTTGTTCGAATTCGCCTAAGACGTTTTTTCTGTTTAAAAGAGCTTCTCATAAGCCGAAGTATTATTCTTCCTCCCGTGAATTACGAGATAGGAGTTTCGGTTGTACTTAAGTCAAAACTTACATCGTTTTATTGGTCTATTCCCGGGAGTAAAACGTTTGCCGAACGTCGGTTGTTTTCTCTGGGCATTCGGTTTCCTCAACAAACCCAGCACTGATTGCATCAATTTAAGTGAAAAAAATCTTGATTTGGGCGTAAATCATGCCATTACTTCACTCCACTTCCGGTAGTTAAAAAGTATTAACAACGTAAAAAACAGGAACTCAATCTACAACAAGAACAGCCATAGAAAGATAACTAAGAGTGTTCCGTTTGAATACAGCAGGGGGATAATTACGCAAGATCGTATACTGCAAATGCCAGAAAATGCGACTAGTATCTATTTTATTATTTACAGAGAACATATAATGTACTTAATAACATAAAACCTACTGCATGTATATCATTATAATTATAAAAAAATCTAGTCGATTTTAATAATTCAATTTATAACGAACATTTCAACATCTGCCGGATACATAAATGAACTGAAAAAAATGATAAAAATCACACGTTAAAATATGATGACGTTTATTAGATATCACCACGGACTTCAAATATGAACGTAACTGTGAAAATGATAATGAATGTAGAGTTGTAAACGGATTTTTAAATTCAATTCCTTTAGGCATGAATTGCAGAATTGACAATTACGTCTATTCTATCTGTTTTGTTGACTAAAACATGCACAGAAATCAAATTTTAAAAATCTCAAATTTTATAGTTAAATTGGAGATGGCAGATATGAATTTAAAGATATGTATTCCAATTTAAATAATGATATGATCCTTAGCAGAATTATACACAAGCATCATTGAAGACGCCTACATATTTTTGTGTTTACACAGTATCCACAAGTAAGACAAAAACACTTCCATGGGAAACAGAGGACTGAATGTTTGCATTGTTATAAAATTCTACAATCAAATGACAAAATATAGAAAATTTAGTACGGAAAACCTATTATTTACCTTTGAAGGAAGACATCGGTAAACAAACCAAAACAAAACGGTTATATATAGTGTCTTTCATTACATTGATTTAGATTTATTTAACAATTGAACAGTTTTAAAATGGTGTTCATTGTCAGTATGAAGGCAACAACTTTGTAAGCAAACGGAATAACGCGCGTTAGCGCGTTATTATAAGTTTGCTTGCAAAGTTGTTGCCTTCATACTGACAATGAACACCATTTTAAAACAGTTCAATTGTTATATTTTCGTTCAATATTTAAAAAAAATTCTTCATTAATTTTAAGCAAAAAAAAATCCCATCTTTTACACATGCACATCGGGGGAGTCCAGTAAACGCAACAGCTGAATTTAAAACCGAGAAGGACACATTATTAATCCGCATTTTTTTAATGTGGGGTAACAACAGGGAGTTTTGGTTTGAAAACTTAAAGTGTTATCACGTATTTTGATGGTATTTTCTTGATTTTTCGTTAACATAATGTATTTTTGAGAATATTGGATATAAAATAATATATATAAAAAATAAATATCAATATAAATTGGTTGTTATTTGTAGACTATATTTTGGTCGAAAATCAGGTGCGTCCGTGTGGCCCAATTTCATTGCAAAGAAGTTTGGAGTAAAAGATTGCTGGCTATATGTCGGAAGTGATATTTGTGAATCTTAAACGGGGGGAAACTGTAGCAGAGGGATAATTTTCAATGGCCAAGCATGTGGGTTTCGAATCTGCGCCGGGATACTAGTATGTGAGCGTAGACAGGGATTTACCGAAACATTTTTCTGGAATGTCGACATAGTTAGGTTGAGATTCACTTTAACATTATGTGCCGAGCTTCATACTCGGTATCGTTCAAATGTAGACAGCAAAGCAGTGAGAAGTAAACTTATTCTCTACGCCTGCTGCGGTGCAAATATCTCTTAAAGTTTAGAAAATGATCGTTTTAAGTTCCTTTTGTATCCTTAGTAAACTGATTAAAAGCATGTGGCTGATTTTTCAGTTTTTCCGATCAACAAACACAGCATGTGAAACGAACAATTTTCACTGGATGTGTCATACATGCGTGAATCTGATTTCAAATGAAATTTACATCACTTGAAATTTACATCCTGCAAGACACAAAATTGATTGACAAGATGTACCATGACACATTGCCTCAAAAAAATATAGCAGCTTTGCCAAGATAGAAAGAAATTTTTATAAGATCTGATTGTTCAAGAATTTTTTGTGGTTTGATGGTATCGACAGACCAGTTCTTGTCTGTTCTTTCAAAAACACCATTTGATTTTTTAAACTCCGTCTCTCACAATTTCAATATTACAGTGAATATCAGCAAGGTCCCTAAATATGTAATTAAAATTTCATTTGATTAATTTCTTTGATTTTATTTTGTATATTTTAACCATTGAACCGTTTTTGTAAAATTTTGGAAAAATGTGTTTTTCAAGCTTGTCTCGAATATAAACAAAAGGAACGTGATAGCCATGTTTGTTTACCTATGGTAATGTAGTTCCGGATTGTCTATTGCACTTTTTATGTATTCAAACACGGAGTGACAAGGTTTTTGGCATTCATTGTCAATCATGAACGCAACGACTCTCAAGCTTGCAGCTATGGGAATTTCACAAGGCAAATGAAAATATAAAAAAATAAAATAAAAAAACTAGTATTTATTTCTAATTCAGTTCTTATACGTTTTAAGCATTTTGATTTGACAGGGTTGGTTTTCTTTTCTTTTCTTTTTTTTAAATAGCTAAAAGCTAAAAAGCTAATTCAAACCGGCGAAGCAAAAGCATAAAAAATGTTAAACCTGACATGAAGCTTATAATAAATATGAAAACTCTACACAAGTCCAACAAGGCGGAAATGAAATATGCTAACACCGGATGTTTATGTATATGACAGATGAAATGTACAACTCCCCTTAAATGTTTGCAATAACAAGACCCAAAATACCATATGTGTTGATTTTTCTTTATTTCCAAACAGTCCTATCAGCTGATCAGTCAAAAAATTACAGAAGATTTAATGATAACTTCTGTATATAATATATAACCCAAGAAAAGTGTTTTTTTTACGAAAGCCGACAAGGGACACATGCAAAAATTAAGTCGTTCTTACGACTTAGTATCTCGTAATTAGAACTGTTTTTGTATGTGGCGCGTACCGGCCTCCGTAGTGGCTAAACATTCTGAACCAATCACTGCAATACCACAACTTACCTGTGTATACCTCCAGCCAGTGTAAGTAATGATACAGCACCCCACTCCATCCAAGATAATTGTCTGTAAAAATAAATCAACAATAGAGAATAAAGAAAGAAAACTTCTGATTAAAAATTGTTTACAAGCAATTTTAACAGAATGAAAAAAAAAAACAAATACGGGAAAGACTTAATTCGAACCCTAAATATATAATAATAATAATAATAATAATAATAATAATAATGTAATGTAAAACAAACAAAAAAAAACAATGCCAAGCATTATAGAGTAGAATAAATTGTCTAACAACGCGACAAATAATTAACATAGAACAATTAATTGTTGAGTATTTGTGATCTGAGTAACCAGGTTTTGGATAGATAAATACACAGATTAGAATCAAGTTTAAAGTGTTTTCCCGACTGTTCTAACAGTCGATTGTCGATTTCTTAATGTCGAGATCCAGGCGAGAAAGCACTATCGTAAATTTCAAAATCTTATTTATAACTCGTCCGAGATTCGAACCTAAGACCTTCTGCTATTGAGACGGACGCTTTACCTCCGAGCCATCGAAGCGATTCCCAATAAAATTTTTAGAACTAAAATTAATACTAATCGTAGATAATGTTACGGCGCAAATTTCCGATATCATGGAATTTTTATAGAAAATTTAAGGTAAAATTTCCAATGGAATATCGTGTGGTGAATTTTAAAATTTGATCAAAATATTTAACTATTCTAGTCTTTTAAACTATTCAACTAGTCCATATTGTGAAAGTCCTTTTTTGTAGCTGGAATTCAAATTAGCACAAGACAAGTGTAATCGTACGGTATATGAATTTTTAATTTGAAATATTTTTAAACATGTTTGACTGACACGTCGGGTTCCTCTACTATCTCTTAAATGATTCCTCGATAATAAAAACTACCGACTTTGGACGTGTACGTAATATAACAAAATGATAAGAAAAAAGGACAAATACAGTTTTTTGGTACTTGTTTCATTTTTTCAAACGTTTTACTTTCAATGGATACAATTAAAATTCTCCAAAATGTCAAAATGCAATCTGATCACTTTAGATATTTCGCAATGTATCTTTTGTGATAATTGATATAGTCTAGATAACAGCTTAACGAATCTAGACAAAAGATTTATATCAGACAAGAAACTGTCGTTACACTTTATTTAAATATATACAGTTTACTTACCTTTTCAGTATCAATCTGTATAAAACTGCGGTTGTTGCAATTTTCATATTTGACAATAACTGTAAAAAAAATCATTAACAATTATATAGAAGACTTTAGTAAGAACTGAAGAAAAATTGTGCGAAACTTTACCAGAAATATATATATTCTTGAGGTTGCAATAAGAACCATGGATTTCAGGAAGTAATGACGGAATGTCTTTTGGGAAATTCAGACTTAATTGGAATAAGGTTCCCCGTCGTTTTAAACACAGTCGACTGTCTTCCATTGTAACTTCATTATATACATATATACTTATTCAAGATAAAAAGAATTGACTTTAATTGATTAATTGAATTGAAACATCATAAATTTTAGATTTAAAGAAAATGTTGAGAAACTGCTATTATATCCAACTAATACCTCTTTAGTATGACAATAATTCAGACAAAACTTTGCATGTATTTCTTTATTCTAAATTGGTTGTCTTTATAAAAGTGTCTTGACAATGTGAAGCACAAAATAATATATATATAAGTGATTCATCGTACAATATAGTTTTAAACTAAACTATTATATACATACTTGATATGTTGCAGGATCCATAAATAATTGCATATGTATTGTGATATTGTTGTTAAGGAAATACAGAATTGCCGGTATAGCAAATAACACACAATAAGAAAATTTTGGTATTTCAAAGCCCGGTTTTGATGTTTCTGGCAGAAATAGGTACAGTGATACCAAAAACTGAAGTGAGAGAAAATAAAAACGAAAAATAAAAAGCAATAATATAAAAAATATTCCTGCTAACATTCCATAGCATTTTGATTCTTAATAGGTTCTTACAGTCTCGTCACGTGACCAGCGTGGATTTTACGATTTTTACAAGAACCATCGGTGTCATTAGAAAATGAGATAAATAAAGTTTTTTTTTAACTGAAACGACAACGTTTGTTTTCAGACGTCTAATAAGGAAAACAATCTCGTATACAGCTACTAGATTTACAAAGCCTAATCGCAAAAAAGAGTTTATCCAGTCGGGGGTTAATGATTGCATACAAAATGATGTTATAGTATTCATCTTATTAAATGCAGATCAAGTTTGGACGAATTGCAAGTAATATAATATAAGAAGCAGCGACACCAATAACAACTAAAGATAAATGATTCAAAATTGTTTTTTTTTTATCCGAAAACTTCTGTTAGAAAAATACAGTAGAGTCGAAAAAGCTACAAGAAGTAGTATTACAAAAATAACACTGTCTCTAAAGAAACAAGATAATGTTAAACTTAGTAACATAAAACTGGAGGATTTGGAGTTAAAAGAAAAAAGAATAATTTAAAAAAACCCGATGAAGATAACCAAGTTGACCGACATACATTTAATTGTTTATGATGTTGTTTTATGTTGCATTACTAGTTTTCAGCTTTTTGCAACGAAAGCAAGGTTATCGATCTGTAGGGCTTATTCTAAAAACAAATTTGTGAATTTTTTGTGTTGTGTTGGTGTGTATTTTGTCGTGCTGTTTATGCTAGCACGCCATCAGGCAAGATTTTTGTTAAAGTGCTAGGGTACCTAGTCAGTATTCTGCAAACAAGCATTTAACCCCCCCCCCCCCCGTCACTCAGGTGAACCAGTCGATATTCTTCTTATACCGAACGCCAGTCGAAACAGAGGTATCTTAAATTTTAAGTCATATATGACCCTGTCACAACTCGAATATGCAAATCCCCGCTCTTAAGTCGGACGATGTACTAATGAGCCACCGAGGCGGTCCCAACATACATTTGGTTACTTGCCTTAAATCGGTAAGGCTAATCAAAGATTAATTAAAAGTTACACTCATCTGAAGGATATTACGGCTGAAGAGTTTTAATGTTCAGTTCTTTGTGAAAAGCAACAATTTTAAAAGTATGGGGTAATAACAAATTGGGTATTAAATTTTGATTCCCCAAGGCCTCTCTTTACCAACCTAGTTGTCATGTGCATGATTTAAATCTAAAATATATATACTGTAAACCAACTTTTATTCGCGTGCTATTAACTTTCGCGTGTTTCGCGAGAGCAAAATAATCGCGAAAGTTAATCGTCGCGAACTTGTTATCGAAAATGGTATTATACAAAATGAAGTTGACAAAAATTTTAAAACTTCCGAATTGGCATACTGCACATCAGCAGTTTTCTGTGGTGTGTTTCATTATTTGGATCAAGAACACATATTTCTAAACATTTTTCTGGTGTCTTTGGTACATTTGATCCAGTTTTCGATTTTTGAAGCCATTGTACAACCGACATGGTTAAGACCACCAGTAATAATAAAATGTGATGGGCCTAAACAATACAAAAACGCCAAACGCTAGTGAGTATAAGTCACTTGTTTATTAAATTCGTTATCGGATTAATATCGCTTAGTATACTAGTACATACGATGTATATACTACTGTTTACGCAACATTTTGTTTACGGAATCAGTTATAGTCCGTATCGCGAAAGTTTATGGTTTTTCTTATTTCTAGCTATAGTCCATATCGCGAAAGTTAATAGTCGCGAAATAGTTTTGGTAAGAGAATCGCGAAAGTTAATAGCCGCGAATAAAAGTTGGTTTACAGTATATAATCGTGACATGACTGTGCTATTTTATTTGTAAGTTTTGCAAAAAATTATATCTTTAAAAAATAAAATACTTTTTAACCATGCTAAAGTTAACTAAAAGCTCACACATTGCAGTTAATATTTTTTTATATTTGAGCTATCTCTAAAGCATCGTTGAGGAATAACCACTGAAAAAAATATGCATACCTTCAGAACCTCGACTTGGAACACCACTGACGATGAATTAAACATAATTTTTCCATCTTTTTCGCACAGGTGAACCAGTACAGCGTAAGAACCATACACCAACGTTCTGCAGAATAAATACATAAATAATTATAATTAATGATATCACCGTAGAACTTTGGTGGATTAAAGATCCAAACACATACATACTGGTCCATGTTTAAATTACAATCCCAAAAGCAAAATAAACACTATGAAAACTGCGAAATAAAGTTAAACACGCGAACTTCCAACAGGGAAGTGATGACGGGTTCTCTGGGAGGATAAGCCTCCCGTCTAGCTAGTTACACACGTCATATGTGAAATCAAACTTGCGAATAAATGATTGGGCGTCAAATATATCCAGAATAATTTCGGATACAGTGCCATCATACTTATCAACAATATTGGGATGACTTGACTTTTTGAGGGACTTGATAAGCCTGCACACAAGTCAGGGTACGGATTTTATGGACTTCAGTTCTAGTGACGTTGTACTACTACGGTAGCTGAGATGGTAGAGTGCTGCTTCGTATGTGGGAGGTCTAAGGTTCGAACCTCGGTCGGGTTTGAAAATTGGTAATGACTGTTCTTTAGCCAAACACTCGGTATTAAGCTAAATGAAAGTCACGGGGTCCTTCGGATGAGACCTTAAAAACCGATGTCCCGTGTCACGGGAAGCGTGGCATGTTAAAGAACCCTCCCTGAACATGGCCCTAAGCGCATTGCAAAGGTAGGAACATCTGCCACTTAAACTATAGCTGTGACGTCCTTGATATAAGTGACATATTCTTGAATAGACGTAAAACGTCATTAAAACAATCAATCTTGTGATGTGTTACTAATATTAGACCAGTATGTAGTGCAAACTGTTTCAAATAACTTATCTTAGCATATTTGCAACAATCGGGCCGAAAGGAGTTTTTTCTGTTTTTACTCCGAGTCAAGATTGGACTGCATTGTCGCTTATATTAACTAAATCTCGTATATAAACGTCTGACGAATCTAGTAATTAATAATCAATAATCACTGTTAAACAAATCCAAATCATAACGAAAATGTTAACATTTTAACACAAATACGATAATGCGGCTTTTCCGATACAAGATCAATATAACGCAAAATTTATCAAAACTGTCACGTGCTACTTTTGACTGCATTACTGGTTCTTCATAAAAATTCAAAAGTAGCCAATGACAAAACCCGTTAATCGCTAATCGCGTTCTAGATATATAGTTTATACAAATTGAAAATGTACATAAATTATGGTTATATGATTGATGTATAGTAATTACTATGTAAAAATATTTGCCGCTTATTGTAAAATTTATTGTATATAAAGTACCTCATGTAGCACCCCCGGTGGTTTAGAGAGAATAAAGAATAAGAAGATAAGATTAAAATGCAAAGCATTCCTTAGCTGGATTTGATTTCATATGATTTTGGAACTTATTAATTTATGAATTGATTTATTAATTTGCAACTGTTTTGCTTATGATTTTTATCTATCTAACTATTTGGCCCCTAGTGTCACTGATGAGGAATGATTTTCCGAAATGTTCAAATAAGGTACATCGGAATTTAACAGGTTTTTGTGTTATATGTTTATTTATCTCTATTTACAGTACATAAGTACTTACCCAAACATTAACATAAATGTCCAAACTACAACATTTAATCCTCCTCTAGGTGGCGCTGACTCTTGTATTATTTCTATCTCTTTCTCTTTTTCAACTTCAACCTGAAGAAACAAAGAAGTTTGGATAAAGGTTTAGGGACAGTACAACTCCTTAACATAACAGGAAATGTGTTTTAATGAAAGTCGTCTTTTCAATGTAACAAATTGTTGAAAATAATGACTTATAATTACATTATTTAGAGTGATCTTTACGTTTTGTTTGATTATGGATTGGAAAATCATAAGGCAACTAAAATTCATAAATTATTTTTATTATTTTAATTCTTGAGAATCATAATTATAAGTTTATTTTGTAACTTCTTCATTTTGAAATTTTTGGAGGCAATAAAAAACAAGATCGATTTTCCGTTAAAAATGGAAGAATACATTGTATATGTTACATTTGTCTACAGCGCAAATTTTCATGAACGACTAAAAAAAACAATGTTATAATAAATACAAAGAAAAATTCAAATACCATTTCGGTTGTATTCCTCTTGAAATGGAAACGGTTAATTTTGAATTCCAGCACCAAACATTTCCCTAAAAAGCGGATAACTCGTAACTCTTAAGTCGTAGCACATACAGTACTCTATTTTAGAGTAAGCTTCATATTAACCTCTAATCGCGTCAACATTGAGCTTTTTAATCAAATCACGCGTAACGATGCGAGAGTTCAGTCACCTGGGGGCATCCCCTTAGGTAAAGTACAGTAATTTTAGTGAACCGTAATGGCTTTAGGTGATAACAAACCGTTTCAGTTTTCCCGACAGTGGTTTCTGAATATAGATAAAACAGCCTGGAGACGAAGTTTAGAAGCTTAAGTTATATTTGACAAATAGCTGGAATAAGACATTTGATAAGGAAGGAATGAGGGCCTATAAGTCCCTAAAGGCATTCAAATATTTTGATTCTGGTTACGTCCAAAAGATATCATCAGTAAACGTTGACGATTTCTTCGTAATCCAGGCAGAGATTTTGGCGTCGATGACTGCGAAACATTACAAAGTCTTTGTATGTTTATCGTCTAAAGGAGATGTACAAGGTGGTTCATGTGACTGTGTTGCAGGGTAAATTGATATTATCTTTAAATATGTACACTATTCCAACTGCTAATGGGAGAGGGGTCCGCATAAATGAAAAATTACAGGTAATTGACGAACTATGGAAGAACCTGAGACGAATTACATTCACATTTTATATTTTACAGATTTGTAATCTAAGAATTTTATAATGAAATAAACGGAAAAAGATAATCTAAATGAATGTACCAGTCATTTGGGCTGCTGTTGACATTTTGAATAGAAGTCATAGCAATATAAATAAATATGAATGGGTTTCATATGACTATTTCCTTGCAAACACATTCTCATTTCTTATCAAATTCTAAAAAAAAATTAAAAAAAGAATGAAATTGTCAAGAAGAAAAGATAAATGGTTTTAAATAAAAAGAAGATATGGCACTTGGACAGTAGTTATCATTCTTGATCACAGTTGATAGAACATATGCCAAGTGATTGAATTTGTCTGTTCCCTTGTACTTAATTCGAGTTCACAAATTTCCTTGTCATCCATCACTAATGAGTTCCTAAACTGTTCACATGCACATTTCAATTAATATATACTGGGAGGATAAACTAAATTATAACATCTGGTTGTGTGAAATCCATCCTGATCATTTAAGGGGCAGTCATTTGAATTATACTTCATGAAGTCACACATAAAACAGGAAGAACTTGACCTGCCTTACTTGTATTGGATTCCAAAACTTCACAAAAATCCATACAAGGAAAGATATATAGCAGGTTCCTTTAAATGTACTACTAAATCATTATCAGTAATTCTAACACAAATTTTGACAGTCGTCAAAGATGGCCTTCAGACTAATTCAGATAAAGTCTATTCTACATCTGGCATCAACCAAATGTGGATTCTCAAAAATTCTAAAGAACTACTTGACCATTTTGTCTCTAATACTCTGTCTTCGGTAAAAAGTATAAAACTTTTGATTTTTCTACCCTTTACACCACTATCCCTCATGCTAAATTGAAAGAACGTCTAAAACAAATCATTCACTTTTCATTCTTTTACAAAATCAGTTAACCAAGATATAAATATCTAGTGCTCAACAGGGATTCTGGTTATTTTGTAAAACACCATACAGACTGCAAACAAAAATATACTGAAGATACCATCGACAAAATGTTAGAGTTTTTGATAGACAACATATTTGTTGTGTTTGGCAATATTATCTTTCAACAAACAATCGGTATACCAATGGGCACAAACTGTGCACATTTGCTTGCTGATTTGTTTCTTTATTCATATGAATCAGAATTTTTACAGAACCTTGTCAAATCTGGAAAAAAGATTGTCGCTAAATCATTCAACTACACATACAGATATATAGATGACGTTCTTTCTCTAAATAATCAGAAATTTGGAGAATATGTGAATGTCATCTATCCAAGTGAGCTTGAAATAAAAGACATGACAGATTCTCCATGTTCTGCTTCATATTTGGACTTATATCTCAATTATGACGCCCATGAAAGGTTACATCTGAAGCTATACGACAAACGTGATGACTTCAATTTTTCTATTGTCAACTTTCCGTTTCTTTGCAGTAATATCCCTGCTTCTCCTGCGTATGGTGTATATGTTTCACAGTTAATACGGTACGGTAGAGCTTGTTCCCACTATGGGAACTTTCTGCAACGAAGCAAATTACTTACAATGAAATTGTTGGCACAAGGATATTGCAAGCCTAGGCTAATCAGGGCCCTTAAAAAGTTTAATGGCCGTCATCACAATATTGTTGATAAGTATGTAGTCACTGTATCCCAACTTATACTGGATATATTTGACTTACCATAGTTCTTTGTTCCTTTCATTCTCAAAATTGACTTGCACGTGACGGGTGTAGCTAGCTAGACAGGAGGTGCTTACCCTTCCGGAGCACCCGGCCTCACTTCCTTGATGGAAGTTCACGTGTATAACATATTTTGCCAGTTTGCAAAGTTTTTACTTTGTTTTTTTGATTGTGATATGGACAAGGACTGGTATGTTTGTTTTATTTGACAAAATTTGTTTGAATTTTTTTTGGACAAGAACATGGAAAAGTGAGTAAAGAAAGAAAGACATTAAGTGCTTATGAATTATGATCCACGTAACACAGATGACAGACAAAGAGATAGCAATGCTTTTGAATTCTTATGTAAAGCCTTACAGTCAGCTAATCCAACTTGTGGCTTCATGAAGTATAATTCAACTGACTGCCCCTTAAATGATCAGGATGGATTTCACACAACCAGATGTTATAATTTAGTTTATCGTCCCAGTATATATTAATTGAAATGTGCATGTGAACAGTTTCAGAACTCATTAGTGATGGATGACAAGGAAATTTGTGAACTCGAATTAAGTACAAGGGAACAGACAAATTCAGCCACTTGGCATATTGCTAGAAAACATAGACTTACTGCATCAAACTTTTACAAGATCGGATTTCGCCGTAAACAGGATTCTTCAAATTTGTTGAATGATTTATTGTATCGTAGTGTTAAAAAGAATAAAGCTATGGTTTTTAGTTTAGAACAAGAAGAATCGGCAACATCCAAGTTTATAACAAAGATGAAGGAAAGTGTAAGTTATAATACCAGCATTGGATATTGGACATTTTTAATTTTTTGCATCATTTTGTGTACATATGATAATGATATATTCATAGATCGTCATAATGGAATTATACTTTTCTTTTAACTATATATATTTAAATTAGATAACAATACATATGTTCAGGACCAAGTTTTACAATCACAGTTTGGGGGGGGGGTTACTTATCAAGTAATTTGCACTTTTTACAGCATGCTAGTACTAGATTTAAACAAAGGGTAAGTCTAAGTCTGTTCAAGACATGTCTTCTTATTTTTTTACCTTTTTTACTATTTTTTTCTGACTACTGTTCTATTGTCCAGTTTCTAATCAACTAATGTTAACATTTTGATGTTTAAATGCTACTTGTATATAAGTTTTTAGAAGCTTAGATTTTTAGATTTTGGTTTTGTGTTTGAAATATTGCAGTTAGGGGCTGAAATGGATATCTCTATTAAATGTTTAGTGGTTAAACACTAGTCTGCAAATCAAAGGCTTAGATAAGCTCTGTGGGTTTAACTCATGTTTTTTTCAGTTAAACTCAACATTTACTCTGATTGAAACCAACACAAAGTTAAATCATGTCCTGAATTGTCAGCCTAATTTTTCTATTTTTGTTAGGAAGGTTACCTATTGCAATTTGGCATCATAAGATTTAGTGGCAAGTTTAATAGTTGTGATCTGATGGTCTCTGTTTATAAATAGAAGTTTTAAATAGACAAATTTTTTTGTCATTCTGTTTTAATTGTATCAGGTACAGTTCATGGTCAGTCATGTTTGTGGTTCTTGATCGCACATATGATAAATGATTTTTATCATTGCAATTTTGGTTCTTGTACAGTCAAGGTTGTTTACACTACAAAATGTTGTTAAATAATGTCAGTTTTTGTACATGATTGCAAAAATTTTGTATTAATGAGAACACAATTTTCATTCTCAATAAATGTTGGTTACATTAAGGCGAGTTTATATATATATATATATATATATATATATATATATATATATATATAGATATATATATATTATATATATATATATTTGCATTTCTATAATAGTTACATCTCTGCATTGTCATGACGGTTCATCAGTTTCACACTGAGTGCAAAAGAATTTCTTTTGGCTTGTACTATCTCTGTTTAAAGTGGTTTATAGTGCTAGCTCAGCAAAGTATTATGTGCGAGATAAAAAAGAATACTCCACTTTCTGGAACTAAACCGACTCTAATTTTATTTTATGCCCCAAAGCAAGCAAGGAAGTAGCAACTACCAGGATTTCCTGTTTCAGATAAGTAGTATAAATGACTCAGCAAATAATTTGTTTAATAGAGGTTCATCTATTCTTTTACTATATACCCAGATATAATGCATCATGACATCATGGTGGTCAAACAGGCAGGATAAATATCAAGTAATTCCCAATTAGACTGGGAACTTCAGTCCCCTTTGAAAGTCAGAGTCTTATCTTAAAACTGTAGATACCAGAAATTGTTTACATTTGAAAATTGGGGCAGCGATGGCTCAGTGGATATCATATGTTGCTCGTCTCCTACCAAGGCACCCTAAGTTCCAACCCTGGTTGGAGCAAATGAGAATTTTTCTTGTCACTGGCCTTTACTGACTGGCTAGGTATAATGTGACTGAAAAGTCCAGAGTGTTAATCTGTGACAACTATCACTTCAAAACTGGCAATGACTGGGCAAGTTCATTGCAGATCATAAATTATGCACTCATAATCTCAACTACCTTATGAAATTATGAATGCAATGAGCGAAAGTTGTAGATGTGACAGTAAACACTAGGCAAAGAAAATATTTGAAAATTACGCAAAACTGCAGTCTAATCGCACATAATAAGATTTATTTGCAAAACTAAGATTACACATTACATAAATAAAATATATAATATAAAATATAAGACGACTAGTTAAAAAGGCATTGAATTTAAAAAACTAGTGCATGTATTATGATGGTACACAAGGCTGAAAATGTTTTCTTAAAACTTGCTATGGAAGAACAATATCAATCATGTTCCCTGGTTGATTCTCTTTTATATAACATGGATAATAACATAAAAATATTTTTATTTTGTGCAAGTTATGAAGTATTCTGAAAAAAATAAACTGCAGTGAATATTTTTCAGAAACCAAATACCCAGCAAATACATGAACAACACATCAAAGTCTCCAAATTAGGTTAACATTTCAAAATAGGAGTTTGAAAATTTGCCAGGTAAGCACAAGTCTTAAAAATATCATCAGCAACTATTTGCAGGCTGAGAGGCATAGTGCCATCCAGGATATGGTAGGATTTAATTCGTTGTATGGCACGTTCAACGTGAATGCGTACCTCTGCAATTCGACGTGTTATTTCTACATCCTCACTACTTAATTGAAACTTTCCATTCCTAAATGGAGGTATGTTCAAACCTGCGCCTCTTTTGCTAAGTTCACTAGCGATTTCAAAGCCACGGTCAGCCATATTGTTATCACCCTATCTTTCAAATTCAGCACTCCTGAATCACCATCAATGAATTTGTCTGATGCAGCACCACCATACAAATCGGACACATATGAAACAGTTCCATCTGGAGTAATTCCAACCAGAGCTTTGAATTTGTCCCT
>JARBDR010000504.1:0-49010 GCA_029721355.1 Tegillarca granosa | reverse complement strand
CATTCCTTAGCTAGATTTGGAATCGTGTAATATTTGAATTTTAGAGTCATTAATTTTAACTGTTTGGCTTATGTTATTATCTATCAAACATATCGTCTCCTAGTGTCACTGATGAGGAATTATTTTCCGAAATGGGGACTACATTTTTTTAATTGGTTCATAATTTAGTGGAAAAAATATATGAAAACGACAGAAACGACTTTTTATAATGAATGATATTATTTTTACTAAAAGATGTATACATATAGAGAGGAAAATCGATGTTTTGTTTCATCGCGTAGGTTCATATTCTGCTGTGAGTGAAACGTCATTGTTATTGTTGCGTGTCTTGTATTCATCCGCTAGCAAAAATCTTGCATCGTAATAGTGGAATTCCGGTATTTTTACGTAAATTATATGCGAGACAAAATCATCAATTACTCAATTGAGGCGGAGATGGGGGAATCCCGACCTCTGGTCAGATTTTTTTCATCTCAAACACGGCAAAGCCTCATTTCAGCTAAAATTACAACGTATTAGTATAGCTCTACTGCAAGTCTTTTAAAATATTTCATTGTATAAAATATAAAGAGAACATAGATTTTAAATTACCTAAAGGTGCTAAACGATGATTATCTACTCTCTCTCTCTCTCTCTCTCTCTCTCTCTCTCTCTCTCTCTCTCTCTCTCTCTCTCTCTCTCTCTCCTATTAGAAATGTCTAGAATTGACACATTCACTGTCATCACTCAGTCACGTGTTCCATTGGCGTAAAAATGTTGTCCTCATCATAGGAGGCGCAATTAATCACGTGAAAAGAGGTTTGATTGACTTAAATACGTAAAATAGGCAAGGCGGAATTGTCTGTATCACGTGAAAAGAGGCTGAATTGTCTTTATCACGTGACAAAAGGTGTGATTGTTATCATCACGTGATAAAAGGCGCGATTGTTTTTAACATGTAAATAGACGTGATTGTCTTTATCAAGTGACAAGAGGCGGAGTTTTCTTCAATGCATGTTTTCATTTCGGGATAATCATTGGTTGATTTTAAGATGTTAAGAATTTTTTGTTTGATTGGCATCAGTAGATCTGTTGATTCTAAAACAAAATCTAATCTGAAGATTCACAAGCTTTTTGACGACTATATAAAGGAATATTTGCGGTAAGGAATCTTGATCAACCTTGGATTCTTGAACAAAATTGAAGATAACGATTAAGGTAAGTTGCTTCACGTATATATATTCAATTATTTTTTAAATAGCGGAGTGGAATAATTGTGCTTTACGCCCAAGTCATTGTTATTTCACTTATATCGAGCTGGTCAGTTTTGAGATGGTGGAGGAAACCAGGGAATAACAACAACTTTTGACAAGCAAACTGACAAACTTTCTCACACTATGATCCACCCAAGCTGGATTCTAATCTAGGAGGTAAGAGATACTGTGATATGTATGTTTGCGTCAACGGGACCCCTATTTATTTAAAGGTAGGTAAACACAATCACAAAAATCTACAAATGTCCGTTTTGAATAAAAATTTAGAAAACGTAGGAGTTGAGTGGAGTAATGGTGTTTTACGCCCCAGTCAAGATTATTTCAATTATTTGAGGCGGTCAGTTCGGGGATGGTGGAGGAAACCGGAGTGCCAGGAGAAAACAACCGACCTTTGGCAAGCGAATTGACAAACTTTCTCACACTAGGATCTGTCCCGAGTGGGATTCGAACCTAGGCGGTGAGAGGCACTGTAATCCGTAAGCGCGCTCTTTAGACCACTCGGATACCGAGGCCCCTTGAGAGAAAGTAAGGTGTTTTGGCTATGCATCTTTTCATAAGATTAAAAAACTTTCTGATTCACGTCTGCTGTAGCACTACTTTTTCAAGGTTTTAGAAGAGGAAAAGAAAAAAGTTTGTAGCATGTCACATACCGTTATTGCCTAGGTATTGTGTCGTAATTAACTGACACCAAAGTACATGCCATCTGAGCTGGAGTTTAAAATACAGAGCTTTTTAAAATCCTTAACGTTGGTTCAATATGGTGAAACTGGGCCACCCTTAAACCGGAAGTATAACGCCGTAATAATCATGCTGGTTCTGGAATCGTCCATTCAGCTAAAGGTAAGGATTGCTGTTGTTAAACCAGTCTATTCTCTCATGTTGTAAAGGCAGCTGACGATATTACTTGGCGAGCAAATGAGAACGTCGGTTAATGCCAGTTCGATTTTCTTAACCCGCATACTTATTCAGCGATACTTCGGGATTAGGTGTTATTGTTGTACTACAATCACTCCATAAGAAACTTTTGAAACGCTTCTGCGTTTTAATACCCCAGCTAAGATGGTATGTATCTTGATGTCTGTCAATAACAACATAAACGCATGCGCCCATAACGGTATATAACATCATTATTTAAGTGAAAGAATTTCTGACTGCTGTGTAAAACATCTTTTCTTGCATTCTCACACTCTTTGCTTATTTAAAGGAAGAAAACCGCCTATTGGTATTTAAAAACCTGGCGGTAATAACATAAACTAAGTGTCCATTCAACGTTTAACATCTTAATATGCTTGTCATGCTAGAAGCTGCATTAAGTTTACCCATTATTGCAAAAAAAAAAAAAAAAATTCAAAAATTTTGTTTTATTTATATAAATTGGTTATTACGATCTGTGCGATTTATTTTCTTAAGTTCACTCTTAGAAGCCCATAATAAATGAAAATTCGAAAAGCTAATGGCAACTCGATAATATGTTCATTATCAGCTTGGAGCATGCGCGGAAGTTTTAGTTGTAAGTAAACAATGCGGTCAACAGAGAGTGCGAGAACCATATTGCTGAATTGCGTCCATCAGAAAAAACTAGATTTATTTTTGTTAATTATGTGATTTATCCGACCATGTAGGCGTAAATGGTATATTTAATCAACTTGTGAGTTTAAATACGGTATCGCTGCTTCCTTGGTCAGATGGTCAGAAATGATGCTTCTTTGCTGTGTTTGTTTCCTCGTTTTCAATAAAGAATCACGTGATCAATGTTCTGTAATAAGAACTTTTGGAGATCAAACCAGCAGTAGGTTTTTGCGCAAATTTCAAAAGTAAAAAGGTTTTATCATAGTACAAAGTAGTACATTTTCATGTGAGGCATAGTTTAAGAATTGTGCTGTTCTAAAATATGCATAGAAAAAATTATTGCAGTTTTAATTATCAAATGAAGGATTTTGAAACAGAATTTAATTTTAACTTAGTTTAAAATATGTAATATGTGTTTAATATAAATCAAGTCTAACAGACATCTTTTGTATAAGTCACAAGTGTAATCTGGCTGTTAGTGTTTTTACTCTCAAAGGTCACTACAAAATATGTGTAATAAAGATAGTGTAAATAAAATGTAGCGAATGAGACACTGGTGACCAAGTGGATTACAGCGCGCTCTTCCCACCGCCCAGAAGATTCCATTTGCACTTAGGCAGAGGGTAATTTCAGAAAGTTCGTCATTTTGCCGTTCAAGTTGATAGTTTTCACGGGGCACCTTGCGTTTTCTCTACCATGCCAGAAGTAATCACTTCTATGATAATAATCTCAAACACACTGTAAATTTTTTTCCAAAGATATTGCGAAAAATATAAATAAACAACAAAAACAACAACAACAATAATAATAATAATAATAATAATAATAATAATAATAATATTAATAATATTAATAGCAATAATGATAATCATTGAAATAAAAACAAGCAAGCTCCAACTTTCAGGTTAAAGTTGAGTAGAATTGTGTTTAACGTCCTAGTCAGAAATATTTCACTTAATTCGAGACGTCGCCAGCTATTGGTGAAAGTGCAGAAATTTTGCCTCTGTGTTTCGCTGATGGCATTATACAGCAGGGTTCTTTATCGTGCCAAGCCTACCATGACACGGTACCTCGTTTATTTTAAGTTCCCATCCGAAAGAACCGTGACTTTCATCTCTACATGCCGAGTGCTTGGCGAACCCACTTTCGAATCTTGGGTCAAACCCGATCGGAGTTCGAACACACGATCTCCCACTTACGATTCATGTTAAAGAACTGACTGAATATACGGATGACAGCAATTCTTACAAATGTCGGATTTATCCTAGTGTGTGTTTAAGTTTCTCGGTTTAATTATCGATTTCCAAAGGTACATATTGCGGTTATACTGTTAAGCTGCGATATGTTTTGTTACCTTTTAACTAAGGCGTTAAACAGCTGTATTACTGTACTTACTTTACTCCGTTAAGTTGCAATAATTTACAGATTTGATAATAATAATAATAATAATTCGTTTTTTGATATTACTATTATTATTATTAAATCTGTAAATTATGGCTACTTGGCGGAGTAAAATTATTTCTACTACTACTACTGATGATGATGATGACGATAATTATCATTATTATTATTATTATTATTATTATTATTATTATTATTATGACGATGATGATGATGACGATGACGACGATAACGATAACGACGACGTCGACGATGATGATGATGATATTATTCAACTAAGATTATCCTAGGCGAAAAAATTAACCGTAACACTCGCTTTAGACCAACTGACCTCCGCCAATTTTAATGTAATTTACTTTACTGAATTGAAGAATTCACAATGACCGTTATATGAACATTAAATATTGAGGTGTTTTGTTTAAATTATTAAAAAATTTGTACATCGATTAATTTCTATGCCTTTCTTTTTTATAATTTTTTTTCAGTAAAAGAAACGCAAGTGTAAGACGTCGCCATTATGAATTTACATGTAGTATTACTGGCGATACTAGGATGTAGTATTCCAATGACATCCTCTAGCACAACGCCTTTGACGCCAGCTCAATACCAGAAAATGATTATGCCGGGTTTTCAACGAATTACTTTAAAACATTGGATTTCTCGAAATACAAGAAACAGAATATTGCTGATGTGTATGCCAAAGGTTTTAGGAATCTAAGGCTGCGATGTCGAGCCGATCTGGATGGCTTGAATATGACCGTGTTTTTGACAAATCTTGAAACCGTTGTCGATGACTGTCTCGAGAAAGGTGTCCTGCCGATCATTTCTTGGATCCACCACCAAGGGGAGGCATTTGCAAATGAAACTCACAGACTTGGTTATCTCCAGTGGTGGAAAGATGTGGCTACTAAGTTGAAAGACAAGGATTACAGACTTTCGTTCAATTTGTTTACCGAACTCGGCGTAGATTACTGTAACGAGCATGGTGTCGGGTGTGACACCGCACTGGCTTTAAACAGTGACAAGTATAACAACTGGACCGCTGACGTCATCAAGGTCATACGGGGCACTGGTGGAAAAAACCTCAACCGAACCATCATTATGGCATCCCCGAAAAAAACTGGAAAATTTCTGAAGAAGATTGATTCGTCAATTTATAATAATAATAATAATTTAATGGCAGAATGGCATATTTATGCATCGGGACCAAACAAGAATCCCGGAAGTGCTAAGGAGTGGCATGGAGACGGCTCGTCTATTGGACAAAGTAATGTAGATAATGCCTTCGAGTACGCAACAAACTGGACACGTGACACAGGTATTCTAACCTACTTTGGTGCTTGGATGCCTCAAGATAACGCAGGTGGCTCAATCAATCAAACGGAAGCCATATTATTTTCAAAATACTTCATCAACAAACTGAAGCCGGTCACGTGGAGTTTGAATGTCCTTGACGTTTATTACGATACAAAAGACTGCAAATGGATAAACGGAACTACGGAAATTAAAGGAACTTCCCTGGACATGCTCGCTATATTAAATGAAATCATAAAAGTAATGCCAACAGGATCGTAAATGTCAATTTTTCTCTACAGTTGGCGCTTGGTTCCTGTGCTTTTTGTTTATTTTTGTCTACAGATGGCGCTCGATCCCTGTGCTTTTTGTTCATTTAGTCTAAGATCTGGCTCAATTCCTGAACTTTTTGATTATTTTTAATACTGGTGTCGCGTCGCGTCAATATTTCTTTGATGTTAAGTTAAATAAAATGAACTTGCAAATTGCGATACAAGTTAATTTTCGTTTTTAAATTTGAATTCGAGAAAGTAAAAAACAATGAGTCTCTCGTTTCCTCCTTTAAATCATCTTATATCTCAATGACATTGATATCCCAAAGAATCTTGTCCAAGACATCATTATTCCACCCATCCCGTCACTACACGACAAACCGTTTATGCGAAAGAATCCTTACTGAGTCGTTAAACACCATTATTTAACCTCACTTCACCACCCAGAAACATTCCGCACCATATAAGCCAAAACGTATTAGACTGGGGCGCTAACCATTATTTAACCCTAAATACCATTCGGGAACATAAACTCAGAAACATACCGCATTATACAAGTCAAAAAGGTTCTGACTTGGATGTAAAAGCACTGCCAATCCACTCCAATTCACCACTCAGGAACATACCAGCCCCCCCCCCCCCACCCCACCCACCGAAATCAGTCATCGAACTTTAACTGAGGCGTAAATACATTTTAACAACCAGAAGTAAACACCTTTACATAAGTCAAATAATTTTGGCTGGAGCTGGGTGGGGGGGGGGGGTTGGGGGGTTAAAACATTAATATTTAATATAATTCACCATTTAGGAACATGTAAGTCAAATAATTTTTGAGTGGGGCGTTATACACCATGATTACAACCCACTTCACCAATGGAACTCGCCAGTGTACCACAAGATTAATACCTTTTAACGTTTGTGCGAAATTAAATGGATAACGTGTACGTCAATATTCCCGAAAAATCGTCGTTATTACGGGAAAACGTCACTTTATGCGATTGCATTGCCAATAAAAATAATTGTCCCTCAGAAACGCTATGATATGTAACGTGGTTCGCTGGGGAGGTATCACGTGGTTCGCTTGGGAAGTATCACGTGGTACGCTTGAGTCAGAGAATCCTGACTGAGATTTAAATAGTCTGCTTTTCACAAATCTCAGAAAAAAATCGAGATATACGAAATTAGAGGTAAAAACTTTGACTCGGAAAGAAAACTGGTACCCTGACTTCACCTCTCTGTCCTTCCTGGACCAGACCGTCTAGTTAAAAATAAAAAGATAAAAATATTTTTTAAAATATCAAGACTTGGAAAGGGCAATAGAGCGTTGGTATTTGTAATTTTATTTGACCGTGAATCAGGAAATTTCAGCTGTCCGCGGAGAAAAGCAACACAAGAAATAGTCCAATAACAAGTTTGGTATTGGTGTAATGTACAGATGTGTATTATGGTCTGCCTAGTACCAGTGTGTTCTTGAGACATCTTTAAAATGCTAGCTCATCGATTCAGTACAGCGCAGATAAAATCCAAGCTTCTGGTAATAGTATTATTGATTGATTCTCCATCTACCCCCTATCCCATCGACACCCCTCCCCTACTTATTCCAAAATCATTGCTCCATCAGTTCACCAGTTCACATTCAAAACGTAAATCAATTCAAATTGAACAAATAACTGAATCATTTACGTTAGAAACTGCGTGTAATAAGTTACTTGGTTATCGTGTTGTTTAACGTCGAATCAGTAGTTTTTCCAACTTGATCAAATTTGTTTGTAAAGATAAATCTCATGTACGTGATAGCATGAAATATTTCAGTGTACTAGCGAGCATCAAAAGCGACATTACAGTGCTAGCTCACAGTTAGTAAACCACAGAAAACTAAGGTTAGTCAATATATCCAGTATAAGTTTAGATACAGTGACTTTATAACTTATAAACAATATTCTGATGGTGGCCATAAAACTTTTAAGGGTCTTCATTAGGCTGGGCTTGCAATATTCTTGAGTCAACAATTTAATTGTAAGCAGTTTGCTTTATTGTACAAAGTCTCCATAGTGGAAACAAGCTCTACTAGAACGTATTAACTGTGAAACATTTACATAATATGCAGGAGAAGCAGAAATATTAATGCAAAGAAATGGCAAGTTGACAATATGAAAACTGAAATTATCAACCTTTGGCAAGCAAATTTTAAATTCTGTTACTTTTAACCAAACAGATCTCTCTAAATTTTTAATCCTGTATCCTGTATGTTTTGATAAATCAGACATGTCTAAATTTTAATTTGTTACTTTTGACCAATCAAATCAGTCAGAATATTGAATTCTGTTACATTTAACCAATCAGACCTGTCTAAGTTTTAAATCCTGATACTTTTAACCAATCAGACCTGTCTAAACTTTGAATCCTGATGCTTTTAACCAATCAGTGTTATACTGTTGTGTAGATATGATTTTTTATTAGACATACCTGGATTAAGTCAAGAATTCCTAATTCACTTTCTGAAGAATCAACATAAAACACAAAATACAATGTAGCATAATGTCTGTATATCAACTTGTAATCTGATCCACCAATCAAACTGCAAGAAAAAATCAACCAAAGTACTGAAGCACTGTTAGAAGGGAAACATAAAACAAAAGAGGTCACTGCCAAAGTTTTTATCAATTACTCACAGGTTAATATTACATAAACATGTTGATTTATATTTAAATTATTTAAAAAATTTATTTTTCAAATTTACATTAACAATGCAAGAAAAACAAATTCCTTCTTCTTGTAACAATTTACCATATACTGACTTAATTAATGACTACCTTTATTTATTAATTTACTCATGAATGCATCTTGCCCTAGAATAGTTACTCACATGCACCATTCTAAAAATTGTAACTCACATGCCCTGTTCTAAAATAGTTAATTATGTGTCCCATTCTAAAATAGTTACTCACATACCCAAGTCTTAAATAGTATATCACATGTTCCAATTCTTTGTAGTTACTCACATGTCCCCTTGTATGTTAGTTCCTCACATACCCCATTCTAAAATATTTACTTTCATCCCCCCTTCTAGAACAGATACTCACATGCCCCATTCTTAAATAGTTCCTTATGTTTCCTTCTGAAATATTTACTTACATGCCCCCTTCTAAAATACTTCATCCCGTTTTGACACCAGATGGAATGTCTCACGTATTATCTGTTGTTGTATATTCTCCGCCCACTAAAAATAGGAAAAAAATTATAAAAAAACACAAACAAACAAACAGACTTCATCATATAAATATTTTATAGTGAAATATATCGCATCTAACAAACTAATTAAAGCTGGATTAAGTTTTTCAATTTTCTGAATTTTTTTGATTTTCTAAAAATATATTTTTTAAAAAATAGATATCTTCTAACCACGATCCGTGACATTCATTTTCTAAAATTTCATTTCTTTTAGCTGTAAATAAACGGAATCTTCTGACCGATTGGTCAGTGTTTACGATGGTAATTATGAGCTTGGAGCATGCGCACGGATGTACGGAAAACCCTAGAATCGAAAGTGAAACATGACGGATTGCATTAATTGTCCTCATTAATATCCAGATGTATTTGAAATGGTGTTATTTATCCCTTACTAAGTCACAAATGACAAATTCAACGAAGTTCTGTGTTTAATTTACCGTATTTCACAGTTTTAAAAGTTGCGTTTAAATGACTCGGGTTTTGCTGACGTAACCATGTTCTAATATTAGATCCTAAATGCTGCATCTCGCTGGGTAAATACTGTAATTTCTGTATTTATTCGAGCTTTTATCGTTAAACCAAATGTAACAATGTTCATTAGGAACATCATTAATTAGATTAACACAGTTTTAATCTTTTCTTTTGAAAACTTAATGCAGCTTTAATGGGAAGCATAAGTCAAGAAGCAATATAGACAATTAAATGATCAGGTCGTGGTTCGAACCCTCAAAATCTCCTTATCTATCGCAAAAAACTGATGACGGTGTAGTGTCTATTAACTATTTTAGCGTATTTTTAAATTTTTTCAACCCCCTTACCTCCATCAAAACATTATTTATTAAGTTATGATAATGATAAGATCGTAAAGTATAGGAATGAACTTAAACAGTCAAGACTTTCACGAAAGCGACATAAAATAGAGTAAATAATAAACAAGAGGCCCATGGGCCTTAACGCTCACCTAAAGATATGTCCAATATTGTTTGCAAAGTGCAATAGACAATATATTATGTGCAGAAACTTTAAAAGTTTTCTCAAGTTAAGAACTCCCACAAAACTTTATCAGAAATATATCCACTCACATTTCCTTTATAAGTAGCTTATATAATATGCATGAAGTAACTGTAGTGCAATGAATAATTTCCAAATCATCAATCAATTTCAGTATACTTATGCGGCTATGTCATTGACCTTTAACCATATATGACCTCGAACCATATATGATTGTCATGTCAATACCTAAAATATTCTAATATACATGCCTATGCATGAAATTAATAGCTTTCAAGATAATTAATAATTTTAGTATTCCTACGTTAATATGACCTTGACCTTTGAACATACAACCTTGAACCATATTTCAAAATGATCGTCATGTCGATACTTACAATAATCTAATATACATGCCTATACAAAAAGTTTATAGCTAATTAGCAATTGAAGTCATCTTCTGCAGCTGTGACCTTGACCTTTCAACATATGACCTTGACCCATATGTCAAATGATTGTTGTCGCAATACCTAAAATATTCTAGTATACATGCTTGTACAAAAAGTTAATAGTTTTCAAGATAATTAGCAATTTCAGTCTTCTTTTGCAGCTGTGACCTTGACCTTTCCACGCATGACCTTGAACTATATATCAAAATGAGCGTTGTCACAATACCTACAATTTTCTTATATACTTGCCTATACAAAAAGTAATAGTTTTCAAGATATAGTGACAAATATATAATTTTTAGCAATTTCCCCACTCAGTGCCTTACAATTTCCCCTTTTTGAGCCCCATGGCTACCATTTGTGCAAATCTGAAACTACATGACCTAAGGATGTTATGAATGAAACAACTAAGGTATATCTCTTGTAGATTCAGAGGAGAAGATTTTGAAAGTTTTTCACTTTTTCCCCCTTATGGGGCCCAAAGGGGACATAACTCTTTCTCATGTGCCAGTCTGAAAGGACTTCACCCAGGCATGATGGTTACCAAGTTTCATTAAATTTGGCCCTGTGGTTTTGGAGGAGAAGATTAAAATGTAAAAAGTTTACACATGACGCACGACGCACGACGGACGAAGATGGATAGCAGTAGCTTATCTGAGCTTTCAGCTCAGGTGAGCAAAAATACCAACACAACCAAGAACACGACACAGTACAGGTTAATTATAGAAACAACCAACACAACCAAGAACACGACACAGTACAGGTCAATTATAGAAACAACCAACACAACAAAGGACACGACACAGTACAAGTTAATGATAGAAACAACCAATTCAACCAAGAACACGACACAATGCAAGTTAATGACAGAAACAGCCAACACAACCAAGAACACGACACAGTACAGGTCAATTATAGAAACAACCAACACAACTAAGAACGCGACAAAATACAAGTTAATGATAGAAACACCCAACACAACCAAGAACACGACACAATACAAGTAAATGATAGAAACAGCCAACACAACCAAGAAAACGACACAATACAAGTAAATGATAGAAACAGCCAACACAACCAAGAACACGATAAAATGCAAGTAAATGATAGAAACAGTAAACACAACCAAGAACACAACAAAATACAAGTTAATGACAGAAACAGCCAACACAACCATGAACACGACACAATACAAGTAAATGATAGAAACAGCCAACACAACCAAGAACACGACAAAATACAAGTTAATGATAGAAATAGCAAACACAACCAAGAACATGACAAAATACAAGTCAATGATAGAAACAGTAAACACAACCAAGAACATGACACAATACAATTCAATGATAGAAACAGCCAACATAACCAAGAACACGACACAATACAAGTTAATGATAGAAACAGCCAACACAACCAAGAACACGACACAGTACAATTAAATGATAGAAACAGCCAACACAACCAAGAACACGACACAGTACAAGTAAATGATAGAAACAGCCAACACAACCAAGAACACGACACAATACAAGTTAATGATAGAAACAGCCAACACAACCAAGAACACGACAAAATACAAGTTAATGACAGAAACAGCCAACACAACCATGAACACGACACAATACAAGTAAATGATAGAAACAGCCAACACAACCAAGAACACGACACAGTACAAGTAAATGATAGAAACAGCCAACACAACCAAGAACACGACACAATACAAGTTAATGATAGAAACAGCCAACACAACCAAGAACACGACAAAATACAAGTTAATGATAGAAACAGCCAACACAACTAAGAACACGACAAAATACAAGTTAATGATAGAAACAGCCAACACAACCAAGAACACGACACAATACAAGTAAATGATAGAAACAGCCAACACAACCAAGAACACGACACAATACAAGTAAATGATAGAAACAGCCAACACAACCAAGAACACGACACAATACAAGTAAATGATAGAAACAGCCAACACAACCAAGAACACGACACAATACAAGTTAATGATAGAAACAGCCAACACAACTAAGAACACGACAAAATACAAGTTAATGATAGAAACAGCCAACACAACCAAGAACACGACACAATACAAGTCAATTATAGAAACAGTAAACACAACCAAGAACACGACACAATACAAGTAAATGATAGAAACAGCCAACACAACCAAGAACACGACACAATACAAGGCAATTATAGAAACAGTAAACACAACCAAGAACACGACACAATACAAGTTACTGACAGAAATAGCCAACACAACCAAGAACACGACAAAATACAAGTTAATGACAGAAACAGCCAACACAACCATGAACACGACACAATACAAGTAAATGATAGAAACAGCCAACACAACCAAGAACACGACACAATACAAGTAAATGATAGAAACAGCCAACACAACCAAGAACACGGCACAGTACAAGTTAATGATAGAAACAGCCAACACAACCAAGAACACGACACAATACAAGTCAATTATAGAAACAGTAAACACAACGAAGTACACGACACAATACAAGTAAATGATAGAAACAGCCAACACAACCAAGAACACGACACAATACAAGTCAATTATAGAAACAGTAAACACATCCAAGAACATGACACAATACAAGTCAATGTTAGAAACAGCAAACACAACCAAACACATGACACAATACAAGTTACTGACAGAAATAGCCAACACAACCATGAACACGACACAATACAAGTAAATGATAGAAACAGCCAACACAACCAAGAACACGACAAAATACAAGTTAATGATAGAAATAGCAAACACAACCAAGAACATGACAAAATACAAGTCAATGATAGAAACAGTAAACACAACCAAGAACATGACACAATACAATTCAATGATAGAAACAGCCAACATAACCAAGAACACGACACAATACAAGTTAATGATAGAAACAGCCAACACAACCAAGAACACGACACAGTACAATTAAATGATAGAAACAGCCAACACAACCAAGAACACGACACAGTACAAGTAAATGATAGAAACAGCCAACACAACCAAGAACACGACACAATACAAGTTAATGATAGAAACAGCCAACACAACCAAGAACACGACAAAATACAAGTTAATGACAGAAACAGCCAACACAACCATGAACACGACACAATACAAGTAAATGATAGAAACAGCCAACACAACCAAGAACACGACACAGTACAAGTAAATGATAGAAACAGCCAACACAACCAAGAACACGACACAATACAAGTTAATGATAGAAACAGCCAACACAACCAAGAACACGACAAAATACAAGTTAATGATAGAAACAGCCAACACAACTAAGAACACGACAAAATACAAGTTAATGATAGAAACAGCCAACACAACCAAGAACACGACACAATACAAGTAAATGATAGAAACAGCCAACACAACCAAGAACACGACACAATACAAGTAAATGATAAAAACAGCCAACACAACCAAGAACACGACACAATACAAGTAAATGATAGAAACAGCCAACACAACCAAGAACACGACACAATACAAGTTAATGATAGAAACAGCCAACACAACTAAGAACACGACAAAATACAAGTTAATGATAGAAACAGCCAACACAACCAAAAACACGACACAATACAAGTCAATTATAGAAACAGTAAACACAACCAAGAACACGACACAATACAAGTAAATGATAGAAACAGCCAACACAACCAAGAACACGACACAATACAAGGCAATTATAGAAACAGTAAACACAACCAAGAACACGACACAATACAAGTTACTGACAGAAATAGCCAACACAACCAAGAACACGACAAAATACAAGTTAATGACAGAAACAGCCAACACAACCATGAACACGACACAATACAAGTAAATGATAGAAACAGCCAACACAACCAAGAACACGACACAATACAAGTAAATGATAGAAACAGCCAACACAACCAAGAACACGGCACAGTACAAGTTAATGATAGAAACAGCCAACACAACCAAGAACACGACACAATACAAGTCAATTATAGAAACAGTAAACACAACGAAGTACACGACACAATACAAGTAAATGATAGAAACAGCCAACACAACCAAGAACACGACACAATACAAGTCAATTATAGAAACAGTAAACACATCCAAGAACATGACACAATACAAGTCAATGTTAGAAACAGCAAACACAACCAAACACATGACACAATACAAGTTACTGACAGAAATAGCCAACACAACCAAGAACACGACAAAATACAAGTTAATGACAGAAATAGCCAACACAACCATGAACACGACACAATACAAGTAAATGATAGAAACAGCCAACACAACCAAGAACACGACACAATACAAGTTAATGACAGAAACAGCCAACACAACCAAGAAAACGACACAGTACAGTTTAATTATAGAAACAATCAACACAATCAAGGACACGACACAGTACAGGTTAATGATAGAAACAGCTAAATCAACCAAAGACACGACACAATACAAATTAATTAGAGTAACAACAAAGAACACGACACAATACAAATTAAAGATAAAACAACCAAAGCAACCAAGAACACGGAACAATACAAGTCAGTGATTGAAACAGCCAAAGCAACCATGAACACGACATGAAATGAATGAGAGTCATCCTTCATCGTCTAAATTTTTGGGTTTGATGATCAATTGTTCCAATGTCACAGACTTTCATCAACTTGTGTAGTTGTTGCCAAGCACATGTGAGAATCATCCTTTGTCGTCCCAAGTCAGAAGTTTGATGAACAATGGTTCCAATGTTACAGACTGTCATTAACTTGTGTCGTTGTTACCAAGCGCATGTTTTAGTTAAATATTAAAAATTTTATCGACCAGTATGTTTTCCCAAAGCAAAAAACTCGGCATCACTTCCAGGAATAATAGTTATTATTCTATAAAATCGACATTTATTTTTGTTCTCGTTTTAACAGTCAGTTATATAAATTTTTGATTTCATCGTTTTCCATGGATGGCTTTTTTTAATACCTCTGGTAGGATAAAAATACATGCGCATGCGTAAACTTCAGTCGGTAATGATTTGAATGAATTTTTAATTTTTTACCTGTTCTGTTCGTTGATTTCTTTTTTTAGTAACAAACACACGAAATTGAAAATATTTTTAACTGTGTAACGTGAAGGAAAAATGACTAGAAATTTATGAATTATTTATATTCAAAATAAAACAAATCAATAAAAACGTAACAGTCATTTAGATCAAAACATGGATCAATTTACATGAGATATTTTTGTAGTAAACATATACATTTATTTAAGGTATAATCTATGCTGGGATATTTGGTTCCGTGGAGCGTTGGTTAGAATCTTGGATGAATTCGAAATTATATTGTGCAGTTCATGCTTAGAGACCTTGAAACAGAAAGTCAACTCTATGATGATGTGGTGAAAAAACCTTTATTAAGATACATTTATAATAATTTAAAAAACAAGAATATTTTTAATTTATACCGTTTTTAAATCACTACTAGATGCTTCTAATATTCGAAATAACATCAGTGGCTTCGTCGTCGGTACAAAGCCATTATTGGATGCTTATATAGACAGAATTGGTGACATTTTATAACATTTAGCAATTTGGATAATTGTATGCCCAAAGAAATGTCACAATGGATTATGATCTTGCGACTGCTGAAGATTATCTTTGCTCTGTTGTCTATAAATTTGATTATTTCAAAAGGTAAGATTAAGTAATAAGTGTGACCGGATTATTGATTGATGATTGATTGATTGATTGATTGATTGATTGATTGATTGATTGATTGATCTTACCTTGACTTTTCTGACTGTGACTTCAGAACAGACTAACTGAATGAATGAATGAATGAATGAATGAATGAATGGATGAATGAATGAATGAATGAATGAATGAATGAATGAATGAATGAATAAAGGAAGGAAGGAAGAAATGAATTAATGAATGAATGAATAATGAATAAAAGAATGAATGAATGAATGAAGGAAGGAAGAAATGAATGAATGAATGAATGAATGAATGAATGAAGGAATGAATGAATGAATGAATGAATGAAGGAATGAATGAATAATAAGTAAATGAATTAATCAACAAATGAATGAATGAATGAATGAATGAATGAATGAATGAATAATGAGTGAATGAATTAATGAATAAATAAATGAATGAATGTATGAATAATAAGTAAATGAATGAATGAATGAATGAATAAAGGAAGGAAGGAAGGAAGAAATGAATAAATGAATGAATGAATGAATGAATGAATAATGAGTGAATGCATTAATGAATAAATGAATGAATGAATGAATGAAAAAATACATCACTATAACAAGTTAGTTTGTTTCTTTAATATAAAAATTTAAGTGTTCAGATTATATGTTGTTTTATTAATTAATTCATTTATTTATTTGTTTATTTATTTATTTTGAAAATGTAAATTTTTGCCAAATTTTAATTTTGTAATTACAGGCAGTTTTGAAGTCTGTTCTGCAAATCAAACAAAACATAGAAATGATCTTTCAAGAAACGTAAGATTCTCCAGGGAACCCGATCAGCAACGCGAACCGTTCCTAAACGCGAACGGTTCATGTGAGGCACTTTGTCCTATTGGACTCACTGGATGTAGATGCAATATTTCATGTGCCTCTTCACCGATAGGATGCCCCTTCGGGTGTGACAGATATGGAGTGTGCAAAAATTGCAAGCATTGTAGAGGTGGTCTACAGACCTGTGTAGGGAAACAAAATATCTATGGCCATTGGGTGTACAGATGCATGAACGGATGCCTGGAAGGATGGTTCGGCAATAAATGCGACAAAACATGCTCGGAAATCAGTGAAGTTGAAAATTGTACAAAATGCCGACAGGTGTCGCTAACCTATTTTGAATGTACAGAATGCACGGCGGGTCTTTATTTGACTGACAGAAGTACCGACTATCCAAAAATTCAAGACATTACTTCCGGTTTGACTGGTTCCCATGTCTTTGTAATTGAAGTTGGAAATAGACAAAAATGTATACCTTGTAATCCAGGATGCCAGTCTTGTGGGACTGAGGTAGCATGTGAAAGCGACACCGGAAACTGTAGGTTCGGCTGCAAAGATCGATATGAAGGAAATAAATGTGATAAATTCTGTCGAAATCAAAAATGTTCGCAGTGTAAGCCGGACAGTACTGAAGAATGTCTGCATTGTGAGACTGGGTGGTCTGGAAAATATTGTACAGAGACGTGCCATAAGAATTGTATCAACAATACCTGTAATTCAGCGACAGGGGAATGTACCCTGGGCTGTGTATCCGGATGGACTGGTCACTACTGTAATTTCACGTGCTGTCAATTTTGCTATGAGAGAAAACAAAATGAGTGCGTGTCTTGTATTCAGAAGTTTGGTGAAGGCTATTGTTATGCTATAATCGGTATGTATGAAATCGAAGACTGGATCTTCCATAAGTGTAACATTAAAAGAAATCAAATGAATATAAAAGCATTTGAAACAAAATGGAACCCAAATATATGTCTAAATCTCTTAGTTTCAAAAAGGTCATGGGTTCGAACCCCGACCGGGTTTGACCCAATACTTAAAAAGTGGGAAGTGACTGTTCTTTCGTCAATCACTCGACATTATGAAATGAAAGTCACGGTTCTTTCGGATGAGAACTTTAAATGAACGAGGTCCTGTGTTACGAAAGGCATGGCACGATAAAGAACCCTGATGTTTAAAGCCATCAGCGCAACGAACAGGCAAAATTAATGCACTTTCGCCTATAGCTGGCGACGTCTCGATATAAGTGAAATATTCTTGACTGGGACGTTAAACACCATTACTAAACTCAACTCAACTCAAAAGAAGGCATATGTTTTAAAACAAACACGAATTAATTGATCGAATCAGTGGGGTTTTACGTTTTATTTAGAAATGTTTGAACTATATCGAGATGTCACCTGCTATAGTTAAAATCTGTAACACATGTATAGAAATATTTTTGGTTTTGCTAAGACGTCAAAATGGAGTCTGCATTGCTAGTTGTTCATTGTATGTCAGATTTCGACAGATTCATCTGATTCAATGATTTAATGGGGTTTGACGTCAAAGTAAAGAATATTACAGTGAAAAGTCATCAGCTGTAGGTGAAGTGGCAGAAATTTTTACCTATGCAGTGCGCGTAGGGCAATATGCAGGGAGGATTTTTTAGCGTGCCACGCCCACAATGACACGGGATATGGGTTTTAAAGTCTCCTCCGAAGCACCCCGTGACTTTCATTTCTAACGCCGAGTGTTTGGTGAATGAACAGTCTCTGCCAATTCTCAAGTCTTTGTCACACCCGACCGGGGTTCGACCTCCTACATACGAAGCAAACACTCTACCACCCGAGCTACAGTAATGGTAGTTTGCGGCAGATTTAGTAGCTGTTAATTTTAGGGACTGGTTGGTAAAGCGCTGACCTCAAGATCAAACAGTCGTAGGTTCGAACTTAACAATTAAGACTTTAAAATTGATGATAATGCGTACTTGTCTGGCGCTTGACATTAAGATGATAGAAGATCGACTTGTTCCCTCATTGTCAGGATAATGAGACGGGAAGGGGAGAGGGGGGGAGGGGGTTGAGTGGTATGCTTGTCTGCACCATACTGACCTAGTTGGCTAGCAGTGTAAGAAAAGTTGCCTTTCCAAACTTTCTCTTATTATTTGACTACTTATTGTTTTTATTTATTTATCTATTTATTTATTTTTATTTATCTATTTATTTATTTTTATTTATCTATTTATTTATTGATTTATCTTCATTTTCTCTTCTTTTTTCAAATTAATTTGATTACTCATCTGTCTATATCTTATCAATTTTAATTTCTGTTTTCCAGGCAATGGAACAAAGCTGTCGAAGACGACGATTTACACAAGATTACCAATGGTTACCATAGCAACCATATCAACAGGTGTTACACTTTTCCTGATTATGCTTGGAGTTATTTATATCATCAATCGTAAAAGGTTTGTTGAAATTTTATTTTTTTTATGACAGTGTCTCATAAGTCAATTTTGGTTAGACATTAATGCATTCTATTGTTTAAGATTTGTTCTATGTATGTATTTTTGTTGTTTGTATTGATGCTTAACACTTCTTAATCTTCTTCTCCTTCTTCTTCTCGGTTGCCGAGTGGTCTAAATCGCGCGCTTACGGATCACAGCGCCTCTCGCCGCCTGGTTTCGAATCCCACTTGGGACAGATCCTAATGTGAGAAAGTTTGTCAGTTCGCTTGCTGAAGGTCGGTGGGTTTTTTTCCTGGGCACTCCAGTTTCCTCCACCATTCCAGAACTGACCGCCTCGAAATAAGTGAAAGAATCTTGACTAGGGCGTATAAAACCCTTTCTCCCCTCTCTCTCTCTCTCTCTCTCTCTCTCTCTCTCTCTCTCTCTCTCTCTCTCTCGTTCTTTTTATTATCATTATTATTATTATTATTATTATTATTATTATTATTATTATTATTATTATTATTATTATTATTATTATTATGAAGATGTTGTTTTCACAGCTAGTCATATGTTTCTTGGGGGCCTCGGTGGCCGAGTGGTCTCAAGCGCCTTTACGAATCACTGCGCCTCTCACCGCCGGGGTTTCGAATCCCACTTGGGACAGATCCTAGTGTGAGAAAGTTTGTCAGTTCGCTTGCTGAAGGTCGGTGGTTTTCTCTGGGCACTCCAGTTTCCTTCACCATCCCAGAACCGACCGCCTCGAAATAAGTGAAAGAATCTTGACTGGGAAGTCAAACACGATTTTTATCTCTCTCTCTCTCTCTCTCTCTCTCTCTCTCTCTCTCTCTCTCTCTCTCTCTCATAATAGTCATTATTTTTTATTATGAAGATGTTGTTTTTACAGCCAGTCATATGTTTCTTGTGGGTTTTAGTGCCCCAGTGGCCTAACGTGTGTATTTAAGTGCTCATAGTGCTCTTCATCGCCTAGGATCGAACAGATCAGGCAGATTCTAGTGCGAGACTGTTTGTCAGTTAGCTTGCAAAGGTCTTTGGTTATCTCCGAAAACTCCAGTTTCCTCCGCTATACAATCATTTCTCCTCTCTCTCTCTCTCTCTCTCTCTCTCTCTCTCTCTCTCTCTCTCTCTCTCTCTCATTTAAATTGAAAATATCATAATGAACCACATTGGTGATAATATTCTTTGGCCATTCAAATTTGGTAACCATTATTAACTACAATATTTATATTTTCACATTCCCCTGGTTTTTAAGGTAGACGTTGCCTGTTGAAGTTATAACTAACTACTCACGTAATATAGAACTGAATGTTCATTTTCATACTTTATGTCCTTGGCAGAATTTTTGATTCCATATTTGTTCTGATCATGGAGCCTCGTTTGAAACCATTTTGTAGAAAAACCGATATCACCCTCATACCCGAGGCGCCGGAATTTGAAACCTAAATGATTCAGACTACCGAGGCTCTTTTTTATATAACACAAATACTTGTTAAATTTTGATGTGCCATGTGTGCAGATTTTGGAAAATCATTCCTCATTAGTGGCACTAGGGGCCGAAAAGTTTGATAGATAAAAAACATAATCCAAACAGTTGAAATTAAATGAATCGAAAGTTCCAAAATTATATGAATCCAAATCCAGCTAAGGAAAGCTTTGTATGAAGGAACAAACTTTAGTTTTAAATAAATTTAAAAAATTAAGAAGGCTGAAAATTTTGCTAAGTGGTACAATTTCTGACAACACAAAGAACTACTGAGTTTTGGATACCCTCGGGTTTATTCCTTCAAGATAGTTATTACTTCATCAGCAAGCTAATTAACAATGTCACAGATAGCTAATAAGTCTAGATATTTTTCCAATATCGAGGAGGTCGAGGAGGTCACTTCTGAAATAATGGGGAAACCGGAGTATTCGTAAAACTACCCGACATAATTGTCACACGACAAATGCTTTACTGGAATCGACTTAGGCTATGAGAAACGCTGGGATTCGAACCATGAGCCCTTCAGACTAGCCGACCACCTAGATCTCTTGCTTAAGAATTTATTTGGTTTTTTAGGAGCAAATCACTTCACAGACCACTTGTAGCCGACAAACGTCAAAAAGTACTACAGAATACCTACATTGACTTCGGACTGAAAGAGTACTTCATATAATAAAAGAAGAATTCCATGGATTTATATGTCTCGTCTGGTTAGTTTCTGATCGAGTAGAAAATAAAGTAATAAAATAAACTTTCACATTTGGACACGCCGCGGCCGCCGACGACGACGACACCGGAAAAGTAACACCTGAGTTTTGCCTTATGGCGATGCCAGGCTCGACAAAAAATGATGTTTAGTTTGTATGAAAATACCTTTTCTTAAATAGAAATTGACCTGAGGTGCTATTACTTGTATGAATACTTTTTAATGTTCAATTAGAAAGTCTCAGCTATTTATGGCGAGGAAAAAAATCTGTTCTTTCAGAAGTCGTTTGAAAACAACTTTATACGGTTCACGATTTTCACAAGTATTAATATAAATGTTTTACTAGTTCGGATTTGTGATGATTTTTTTATTGCAAGTATGCTTGACCGAAATCGACCGGATTAACATCACAGACCGCTCATTTCATTCAGTCTATTATTTTGGTACACTGAATCGCAAAGTCCCTGATTGAAATCACAGACCAATGAGTCCATTATGTTGGTACACTGGCTCGAAAAGTCCCTGATTGAAATCACAAACCAATGAGTCCATTTTGTTGGTACACTGGCTTATAAAGTCCCTGATTGAAATCACTGACCGATGAGTCCATTATGTTGGCACACTGGCTCGCAAAGTCCCTGATTGAAATCACAGACCAATGAGTCCATTTTGTTGGCACACTGGCTCGCAAAATCCCTGCTAACATCATAGACCGCTCAGTCTATTATAATGGTACACTCGCCCTCATAGTGGCGGAAGATTGCTTCAGAAAGCATGAAAATATTAGCAAAATATAATTTTTGAACTGGTTTTGTCATTCTGTTTTAATTATATACATACATGTATTTATAATTCATTCTGATATTCCCACTTAATCCTGGATTATTAATAACAATGAAGAGGTAATATAATGTAATCTAAAAAAGAAAAAAGTTAGTAATTGTTGCATGTCTTATATTCATCCGCTTGCAAATTCTGGCATCGTAATAGTAGTGTTTCTGGTATCTTTTCGTAAATTATATGCCAGAAAATAATCAATTACACGACTGAGGTCGAGATGGGGGAAATTCCTACCTCGTGGTTTGATTTTCTCTCATCTCAACTCTGACCACTCAATCGTAATTTCCCCATCTCGACCACAATTATATTTTTCTCGCATATGTGTAAGATTTATCTCACTGAATGGGTGGTACGATATTTTTTCAATATCGCACCTGGCGTGCGCAGGCGTAGCCTATCTCAGTTGAACGGGGACTACATTTTTTTTTCAATTGGCTAGAGTTAAAATTTTGTGGGAACAAATTATATGAAAACGACCAAAAATACTATTTTATGATATATAATATCATTTTTACTAAACGATGTATATATATAAAGAGAAAAATCGTTGTTTTGTTTTGCCGCGTAGGTTGACATTCTGCTGTGAGTGAAACGTTATTTGTTATTGTTGCGTGTTTTGTATTTCTTCGCTAGCAAAATCCTGCAACGTATTAGAAGGGATTCCGGTATTTTTTCGTAAATTATATGCGAGAAAAATAATTGATTACTCGACTGAGGTTGAGATGGGAAAACTCCCATCTCGTGGTCATATTTTTATCATCTTAAACGAGGCTCTGACCACTCGATCGGAATTACCCCATCTCGACCTCAAACTCGTAATAGATTCTCCTTATATCATTGATTTTGTTGTGTTCAAAACGCAGTTTTTTCAGGGTACTACTTCTTTTAGCGATACAAAGTACTTCTTGTAAATTAAATCCATTTTGATATTTCCACTTGACAAGAAACTATAACAATAGTTATGAGTACCACTAAAAATGTTCTCAACTGTAATGTAGAAAAATAAATAATGTAGAAAAATAAATACTTTAAATTTAAATTAAATATTTATTAACAAAATATTTATTATATATATCCATGATAAACAAATGACAAAAGCACAATGTACTTTCATGTTTAAGATAATGATTTAAAAATGTTCTTATCTCAAATTTCTTGTATTAAATCTTACATAAAAACATTTAAAAAACAACCTTGTTTAATGATAAAAATGTGAACCTATTATTGTTAAAACTTATCACATTTTGAGACACTTGTTCTGCTATTAAATTTGTTCTTTCTCAAATATTTTTTTCATGCTCATGCAAGTCTGTGAATGAAATTAGGAAATCTCTGTATTGTAAAACATTGCATTTCAATAATGAATAGTTTCATGGATTGGTCCTGTGTTGTTTCATTATGCTAAAGTATTTATGGATCTTTGTTATGTGAAACATTACATTTCCATTGCTCATGCTCAAATATTTATAATGTGAAATGTAAAAAAGGTTCGCAATTAAAAACATATCCTAACATTGTAAAAATACCCCTTACTTAAAGTTAAATATATCTATCAATAGCAGAAAAAATGGTACCTTGTTAAAAAATTTAAAATCATAGATTTTGAGATAATGTTTACCCAATTGCTTTTATCATAAATATTACAAACACCCGGTAATGTAAAATTGCAAAAGGGTCAACAACTAAATCTCATCTTTTGGGATGGTACTTAAACATATTGATGTAATATTCTCGGTAATATGAAATTACTAAAAAGGTCAACAACTAAATCTCATCTTTTGTGATGATACTCGATAATATGAAATTACTAAAAAGGTTAACAAAAGATGTACTTTTTATCATCTTTCTTCCAATCTATCTACCACTGTTTTAATATCAAATATATTTGGTAATGTGAAATCGCGAAAAGGTAAAAAAAAAAAAATTAGGCATTTTATCCCATCTTTCTTCTTTTACAATTATTCTAATACCAAACATCCTTAATAATGAGAATTCGTAAAGAAAGTCAACAATCACAAAGCAATTCCATGTTCCGCGATTACTAGTAAACTTCAACAGTTACCATAATATAAAATATTCCTTTTGAAATACTCAAAAAAAGGTCAACAATCATACAACTAAATTCTATCTTTTGTGATGATACTTTAACAATTTATGTAATAATCTTGGTAATGTGAAATTACTAAAAAAAATGGTCAACAAATGGTGCACCATTGTTCTAATATTAAAATATCCTTCGTAATGTTAATTCGTAAAAAAGTCAACAATCAAAAAGCAATTCCATCTTTCACGATTATACTTCAACAATAATATCAAATGACTTTGGCAATATATACATATAAGTATATAACACAAATTCCAGTTCAATTTTGATTTGCCAGATGTGCAGATTTCGGAAATTCATTCCTCATTAGTGACACTTAGACCGAAAAGTTTGATAGATAAAAAACATTAGCCAAACGGTTGAAATAATGTATCTAAAGTTACAAAATTATATAAATCCAAATCCAGCTAAGGAATGCTTTGCATGAGGGAACAAATCTTAGTTTTAAATCAATTTCAAATTTTAGAGGCTGAAAATTTTTGTACAAGCAAATAGATCAACAATCAAAAACTTTATCAAAATTTTGCAACGATATTTACACTTGCTCAAATATTTTTTCCGAAATTTAAAAAAAAACAGTCCTTTAAAATATAATAATAATAATATATAAGAATGTTCCCTATTAGAAATGAGAAAAAAAATGTTTTGTATTTTGAGACACTGATGGATCAAATGCTCTTTTATGGCATATTCCATAACGTAAAACAGGACACTTTCTCGTATATTCTCGGATTTAAATCGCGAGAGTAACACGACCCGCAAATTTAATTTAATAATAATTTTATTTACGTGTATTTGTACTGTTTACCGTTGAATATTAATAATAAACAATGAAAAAACTAGAAGTGAATTAATGAAATAATTATATAATAAAAAATATATGGCATCTTGAGTAACAATTACAAAATGTGGTCTGTCCATTTTTTTGCATAACTCTCAAAATCTCGTAAGCGTTCCCTGACAAAACTGACAAACGGTATTATAAATTCATTTCAGTAATTTCATTGGAGTTATTTTAAAATACTTTGCTAATTCATTCTGAAAAATAAAAAAGAACAAATATTAAAAATATTCGAAAAACTAGATGTTATGAAATGGTTAAAAGAATAAACTATAGAAAATACTAATAGTTATTGATGAATAGATGTTTGATGGACCAAATCTTAAATGTATACATTTGTTATTAGGTTTGGTTTGATTAACTGTTGACATTAAGTCTGACATTGAAAAGTTCTTTCAAACATCTAATTGTACATCAAAACTAAAGGTATTATTTTTCTAACTAAATGCATGTAATCTATGGAATAACCAGGTAACAGTGCTAGCCATTTTTAAAGGCTATTGGATATGACCAGGTTATTCCCCCTAGCCTTCCTGATGGATATGACCAGGTAACACCCCCAGCCTTCCTGATTTTCAGACTATATTTATAGGCTATTGGATATGACCAGGTTATTTTCCCCAGCCTTCCTGATTTTCAGACTATATTTATAGGCTGTTGGATATGACCAGGTAACACCCCCAGCCTTCCTGATTTTCAGACTATATTTATAGGCTATTGGATATGACCAGGTTATTCCCCCCAGCCTTCCTGATTTTCAGACTGTATTTAAAGGCTATTGGATATGACCAGGTTATTCCCCCCCCAGCCTTCCCGATTTTCAGACTATATTTATAGGCTGTTGGATATGACCAGGTAACACCCCCAGCCTTCCTGATTTTCAGACTATATTTATAGGCTGTTGGATATGACCAGGTTATTCCTCTAGCATTCCCGATTTTCAGACCATATTTATAGGTAGTAGGATATTACCAGGTTACGCCCCCAGCCTTGTTGATTTTTCTGAACATATTCATACACTCTAGGATATGACCCGATTACTCCCCTATGACCATGTTTTGCCCATAGGCTTCCCGACTGTTCTGACCGTATACATGTTTTGTAGGGTATGACCAGATTACGCCCCTAGCCTTAATGAATTGTCTGACAATACTCATAGCAGTAGAATATGACCAGGATACGACTCTAGCCTTACCAATCTTTGCGACATATATATACTTTATAATGTGATCGAGTTACGCCCATACCGTTGCTAATTTTTCTGAACATATTCATACACTGTAAGATATGACCAGATTATTCTGAATATATTTATAAACTCTAAGGTATGGCCAGGTTACGCCCCTAGCAGGTTTGACAAACCCGGTACGTAAAAGGCACACCCAGCGTATTCGGACCAATCCGATACATGAAAACACACAAACATAGTGTAGCTACCTACCGCATATGTTATTTGATTTGGGTGGTAAGGTATTCCCCCTAAGTTGTCACACAATTCCATGTGTTTTCTCTCCGGGTCACCAGGAACAAGAACTTCTGATGCACCATCAACCTGCAGTATAAAACGTCATTTATAATATGAAAAATGACAACTTCATTTACTAGGTAAAAGAAAGTTTCACTTACTTTTGGGAAAAAGAAAGTTTCAAAGCGCTTGCGTTTTTGTTTCGTTGAATGAGCAATATCTCAAAAGTAAAATTCCATTTAATATTACTTCTTTTTTGGTACAATTTTTGAGCAAGTGTTTGAAATACGCGAATATTTCCACTGGTAAAGAAGCCACTTAAATCGATTGAAAATTGAATATTTTTTTCAAATTTAAACTTCCAACAATAATAATTTTCTTTTCAGAAACTTTGATATAAGATAACATATTTTGTTTAGTTGTAATTGATGACTTAAACAGCCACGTTTACATATAAATTATGGGATCGATGGTGTTTTACGCCCCAGCCAAAAACCCTTCAATTGTATCGAGACGGAAATATATGGGATGCTTGAGGAAACCACAATACCCGGAAGAAAACCGCCTACGTTCGGCACACTTTTTCACACTAATATCTATCCGAGTTAAATTCGAACCTAGGCGATGATATGCAATTTGATTTGTAAGCACACGCTTTAGACATATATAAAATTAGCAATTTTTGATCCTTAAATATCCCAAAAGGTGTCTTTAAAGAGTCCTTAAAGGTCCATTAAAGATACTAGAAGATGGAATGGCTTAAGGAACCTTTAAGGGTCTTTAATGACACATTTAAGAATCTTTAAGGAGTCCTTAAACATCATTAAAGAAGGGAGTTGGTCTTGTTTAAATTATTTGAAATATCTAGACTATAGGAGCTCTTGTTGTTGAAAAGTCTAGTTAGTCTGTCACCACCAGGTGCTGACAAGTCTAGTTAGTCTGTCACCGCCAGGTACTGACAAGTCTAGTTAGTCCGTCACCACCAGGTGCTGACAAGTCTAGTTAGTCCGTCACCACCAGGTGCTGACAAGTCTATTTAGTCTATCACCACCAGGTGCTGACACGTCTAGTTAGTCTGTCATCACCAGGTGCTGACAAGTCTAGTTACGTCTGTCACCACCAGGTACTGACAAGTCTAGTTAGTCCGTCACCACCAGGTGCTGACAAGTCTAGTTAGTCTGTCACCGCCAGGTACTGACAAGTCTAGTTAGTCCGTCACCACCAGGTGCTGACAAGTCTATTTAGTCTATTACCACCAGGTGCTGACACGTCTAGTTAGTCTGTCATCACCAGGTGCTGACAAGTCTAGTTACGTCTGTCACCACCAGGTACTGACAAGTCTAGTTAGTCCGTCACCACCAGGTGCTGACAAGTCTAGTTAGTCTGTCACCACCAGGTGCTGACAAGTCTAGTTAGTCTGTCACCGCCATGGTTCATATTCTACTCGGACTTTTTTTTCTGTAAAAGTGTTTAATCTTGTTTGCCAAAAGTCTCTGTTTGTTTTCTTTTCTCTGCTGAACCTCAATTGCCTCTTATATTCGTGAACTGACAGCCTCGATATAAGTCAAAGGATCGTGACTTGGGTGTAAAACGCCATCACGAATCCACTTCACTCCTCGTCTGTACCTACCGGTTGTAGATTTCTACAGTGATCCATTAGCTGTTGTAAACGGTCACTGAATCCATCTGCAAATGCTTCCGGGTTTATGGCAATAAAACACTGACCCTTGCAAAAGACAAAATTTGGTTGTTAGGTATTTGTAAATGTGTACGTGTACAGACACTTCGATAAGTTATTTTTTAATATCTACAAATACGTCTCACAAATCACGTGACTACTGGATAAAACGAAACAAAAGACAAACAATTTGGTGGTTAGATATTTGTAAATGTGTACGTGTAAAGACACTTCGATAAGTTATTTTTTTAATATCCACAAATACGTCTCACAAATCACGTGACTACTGGATAAAACGAAACAAAATAATAAAGTTAGCAAAGCAGGAGATGCTTACTCTTTTGGAGCATCCGGCCTCACTTCCTTGATAGAAGTTTATATGTATAACTAAATTTTCAAGTTTTCAAAGTGAATACTTTATTTTTGGGATTGTGATTTGGACGTGGACTGGAATATATTTGTTTAATTTTTTTTACAATAGTTAATCAGATATGCATTCAGATACCTTTAAGTAACTAACAAATTTTGTGAGGTCTCAAAGATATATGATACATAGTTTTATTTGGTCCATTTCCAATTTGTGACTTTCTTGTCTTGTTATGACGCAATCTGATGTTGTTTCTTTGATTTATTTATTTATTTATTTATCTATTTATTCATTTATTTATTTGTGTTTCAACTTAAGTAGATTATTGGTCAACATACTCTATATTTTATTGAAAATATAGAATTCTCAAATATCATGTAACAAGATTGTCTAAATAAATTTCAGATCACCGTCTGGATTTTATGTTGCTTTTCATATGTTTACCAATAACTCCCCATTCGCTTTCTTGATCGGTAATTAACGAGTTGTCTTTTAATTACTTTGTAGTATAGTATTTTGGTTGATAGAACAATGTATTATATTTTCTTTACCAAATTAGCCGCTCTATCGAAATCTTTCCATGTCCGAACATTTGGTCCAAAAGAAGATCCGCTCAAAATACCACAAAATATTTCTACCATCATAGCAAGACCGTATCCTTTATAACCACCTGTAAAAGATTAATATACAATTATTCTTCACAGAAATAATTAAAAATTTTCTGAAAATTGTCGCCATCTCTAATCGGTCTCTAAAATGTCTCCAATACACGTAAATATATAATACAAATACCAGTTAAATTTTGATGTGCCAGATGTGCACATTTCGGAAATTCATTCCTCATCGGTGACACTAAGAACGAAAAGTTTTATACATAAAAATATAAGCCAAACAGTTGAAAATAATGAATCTAAAGTTTCAAAATTATATAAATCCAAATCCAGCTAAGGAATGCTATGCATGAGGGAACAAACCTTAGTTTTAAATTAATTTCAAATTTTAGACGACTGACAATTTTGCTAAATGGTACATTTTTGACAGCACAAACTACTGCCTACTGAGTTATGGATACATGCAAGCCACTTTTGTTTAGTTGTAATTGTTAGTCACTATGACTATAAATTGTCATAGTGATTACGTAGTGATTGTTCATTCGGCAAGAATACGGCAATTAGAATTGAAAGTCACAGTGTCCTTTGAAAACCGATGTCCTTTGTCACGGCAGACGTAATATTTAAAAAAAAATCTCCCTGCACATTGCCCTAAGCGCACTGCAAAGGTCAAAATGTCTGTAACTTTAACTGTAGCTGGTGACATCTCAATATAAGGTAAAAGTTCTTGACTGGGACGTTAAAAGCACTTAAATCAAACCAAATCTTTCAAGTTCAGCAATAGTGTAAGTAAAAAAAACAAATTATGCTCGTCTTGAACGTTTCATAATATCTCCCTAATACAAGATCCGATATATGCTTTGAAGCTGTTCAGTACACTTATCTATACAAATAATTGACAACATACTGCTCTGTTCTACTCCTCCAAGGGGAAGTAATCCATGGAAATTCTTTGCATCACGTGTTTCCTGCAAAAAACAAACGTGATTGAAAGAAAACATTGTTTTTCTTATCTACCGGTTGGTCAGTAAAAAATGAAAACATAGTGAATTGCTCAATATTTTTTTTAATTTCTGTTCAAAATTTAACGCATTCAATTGTTATTTCAAAGAACCCGGTTAAAAAATTTGTCCATTTTGAATTATCACCGAGGATTTGGCCTAAAAATGCGAAAACAAACATATGTTTCACTCACCCGATTTTATTTATAACTGTTAGTAAGAAAGTGAAAGCAATCGCTGAACTTGCGATAAAATTGTGTTTTTATTTTCGTTTTGATATTTTAAGATATTTTACAGGTGTTATATTTTTTACTGTTGCTAAGAATAAGGGTCAACTTATCCCCGTTTTATACGTATAGTCGGTCTTTAATAAATCTTCATTAAACTTTTTTTAATTATTATTCTATTTATTTATTTATTAATTATTTATTTTCATTTTTTTTTTTTTTTTTTTTTTTTTTGGGGGGGGGGGGGGGGGGGGGTTGGGGGGGGGGGCTTTTTTGAAAAACCATTACCAGGGCAAAAATAAATTCTTCTTTAAAGTGATATTATTATTATTTTCAATAAATTTCAGTTAGTAAATCTTACGTCAGACGAATGAATGCTTAAGAGGCTCGAGTGAAATAAAATTTTGTTGGAATTGCTTTAGTCTGAAACATTAAAATTCTTTTATAACCGGGCATTGGTTTTATCTCTTTAAACTGCTTTGATAATAAATAAATTTATCGTTATTATACTGTTTTAACAATACAACATATTACTCAATCTGTAAATTTAGTGAGTAAACTAAAACTTCTAAAAATCAAATTTCACTGCATAAATTTATACCAGATACACAAAAAAGAAGTCTGGTGACACATGTTATTAGCATTGTTGCAATCGTCACTGATGTGGAATTAATTTCCGAAATGTGCACATCTGGAACATCAAATTTTAACTGGTATTTGTATTATATATTTGCATTACAAAACATGTCAAATATTAATCATGATAACATTTAGATGCCTTCTTAAATTAAAGCTGCATTAAGTTCTCCAAAGAAAAAAACAAAACGGTGCTAATCTAATTAATGATGTTCCTTAATGAACAATGTTACATTTGGTTGAACGATAAAAGCTTGAATAAATGCAGAAATTTAAGTATTTACCCAGTGAGATGCAGCATTTGGGATCATGTAACATGGTTACGTCATCAAACCCGGGTCATTTAAACATAACTTTAAAAACAGTGAAATACGTTAAATTAAACAAAGAACTTCGTTGAATTTGTCATTTGTGACTTAGTAAGGGATACATAACGCCATTTCAAATACATCTGAATATTATTGAAGGACAATTAATGCAATCTGTCATGTTTCACCTTCGATTCTAGGGTTTTTCCGTACATCCTTGCCGTTTATTTACAGCTAAAAGAAATGAAATTTTAGAAAATGAATGTCACAGATCATGGTTAGAAGATGTCTATTTTTAAAAAATATATTTTTAGAAATTAAAAAAAAAAAAAATCAGAAAATTGGAACAGTTAATGCAGCTTTAAAATCAATAGATGCAATAGCAACGATTCCCATTCATTTCGATTAGGATCAATTTTAAACATTTCGATTTTCCCGTTTTAACCTCGACTTTGAAAGTATTTTTACTGAGTGATGAAAGCACTTTTTCTAGATATTTAAATGATGTTATTATGAATATACGTGTATATTTATTGATTTTTCAGATCGGTATTATAATACCAAGTGATGTTGAGATAGATTGATCTATTTGATTATTGTGATTATATTTGCGATAATATATCATCGCAGTTACTAATCAACATCGATACATTTGATCAATGTGATAATACATGCGATTTTATATCGCCGCAGTTTCTAACTCTATCTTACTTTTCCATCTTGGTCAACTGCCCAGCCAGGAGGTATTGGCTCCCCTTTTCTGTCCTGCATTTCTAGCTAAAATAAACAAGAGACTTTATGTTGAACTACTAAATATGGCCTAAATTAACGTCCCAAACTTCCTGTTCCGGAATTTTTTTTTAGGTAAAACGCTTTGTTATGTCTGATACAACAGTATAACATTTGTATATGTTTCCAAGAACTATCTATCAAGAACATTTCTTAACATAAATACGAAAAACTGATATTTACACTCTACTTTCGTGTTGGAAATAAAAATGAATAAGCAATATAAAGAATAAAAATGATAGAAAAATTAACTCATTAAGAAACCTGCAGTGATGAACAAATACGAAACTACATAAATATTTCATCAGCCGATTTGGTGCCATCGGGTTTTTTTTGTGTGTGTGTGTGTGTGTGTGTGTGTGTGTGTGTGTGTTTGTTGATTGCCGAACACTTAATGTTTCGATGTTTAGAAATAAAAATTCGGGATCCTTCACAGTTGACCTTTAACCGATGCCCCTAAACAGTCCTTCCTGTATATTGACCTATGGGCACTGAAAAGGTCAACATTTCTGCATATTTACCTATAGTTGGTGTAAGTGAAATATTCTTGACTGGGACGTAAAACATCGTTCAATCTACATGAAAAAAACTGAAGATATTTTAAGAAAATGTGTAATTCTACATAAGTATTGCAAGTCTACATGACATATGTTTGCTGGTTACGGAATAAACTTGATGGATTGAAGATTTTATTGAACCGATAAGATCAACACCTCCAATTAAACCGGGTTTGTTCAGCTCGAAATCCGACTTAACTTCCGCTGTTCCGGTCCATTAAATATTTTTGTACTTTTTTGTTTCTAATTTTTTTTATTATTATAAGTATTCTTACCTTTCCTAGCGCTACACTAGTGGTGGCCATATCTAATACAAACTCATCACCATGGTTACCTTGAGCAGCTAATGTAAGTGGATTTGTACCTAACGTTCTCTAAATGAATAAAACAAAGTTAATATACAAGTAAATATATAACAAATACCTGCTAAATTTTGATGTGCCAGATGTGCACATTTCGGAAAATCATTCCTCATCAGTGACACTAGGGGCCGAAAAGTTTGATAGATAAAAAACATAAGCCAAACAGTTGAAAAAAAAATGAATCTTAAGTTCCAAAATTATATGAATCCAAATCCAGCTAAGAAATGCTTTGCATGAGGGAACAGACCTTAGTTTTAAATAAATTTCAAAAAATTAGACGACTGAAAATAAGCTAAATGGTTTATTTTCTGACAGCACAAAGTACTGCCTACTGAGTTATGGATACCCTCGGGGAGTTTTACTCCACCAGCAGTGGTACCCGCTCTGGGGTTGTAAAAATACGTGAAAAACATGTTTTATTAATACATTGTCGAAAGCATACAGATAAAAAAAATCTAATCTAGTTCGGTTTTAAAACGTTGCCTATGAGTTAAATGACCTTAACTTTGACCTTGACCTAAGGTCAATCTTTTCTAACCTCGGTCATGAACGCATAATGAATATTCGATAATGAATCTATTAAGTTTCAACTTTCTACCAGTTTTACTTTTTTTTTGTTGTTGATTTTTTTAAATCTCTAAAAAGAGTAACTATAACAGCAGAGGTTCTGTTAACCGAAGCTTTAGATCAGTTGGTCACAAAGGCTGCAATGAGGTAAATATTTAGTGGGTAAAGTGTAACATACCTCTTTTGCTCGAGTTGGAACCATCATGGGTGATGTGTTTGTAAAAGCCATTCCCTAAACAAAAGAAAATTAAATAGCATCCTATAAAATAGCATTAAAGAATATCTCTCTCTCTCTCTCTCTCTCTCTCTCTCTCTCTCTCTCTCTGAGTGGATATTTCGGTATCTGAACTTGTGTAAATAGCTTGCCAAAACGATACTGTAAATTCTCTCTCTCTCTCTCTCTCTCTCTCTCTCTCTCTCTCTCTCTCTCTCTCTCTCTCTCTCGTAAGAATTAGAACATATCCAGATTTATACACTAGTATTTTTGACTAACATTGACAACTTAAAACTAATAATTGTCAAAGGTGTGTGTGTGTACATACATGCGTGCGTACGTGTGTGTGTGTGTGTGTGTGTGTGTGTGTGCGTGCGTGCGTGCGTTTACCAGCATTCCTTGTTTCATGGCCCTGATGCTGTACCATCCAGCAATACCAAAATGGTTCGATCCTATAATTAATATACAACTAAGATAGCAAATACACTAAGAAATTTTCCCTTGTAAATGCGAGCATGCGTCAGTAATAAAGATTTTTTGCTGTATTATATATATGTGGTGACAGAAATAATTCGATCTATCATATCCAACAAGTTTTATTCATAAATTTTTACATATAAAATGTATGTATTTTTATGGGTGTCATAATGGATTTTTTTTTAGATTTATTTTTTTTAATTTTACATTCAAAACATGCATTATGACATTAGCAACAAAACAAGTACATTTTTCCAGGATAATCTTTTGATTTTTTTTTCTTCTGTTGAGGAGATTATCCCCAGATATCGGCACTTACCTTTCGCGGTAACAAATCCGATACCGGCATCTTTGGCTTTTTTTATCGCTAAATCTATACAGTATTTCCCGACAACCGGACCTATACAAAAGCAAAGAAAAAACATTATTTGTTAATTGTTTCTATGGCAACTAAGTTTTTTTTTCAATGCTTTAATTTTTACTTTTCTGAATAATGTCAAGAGTTACTGTTTCGGACAAAGAGAGGCCCCTCTCCAAAGTTCGATTTTAGAAAGGGGGGGGTACATTTTGTAACTAAGAGTAACTAATACTTATTCATTTACCGAAAAAGTTATAATATCTACTGACGGCGTTGTTTCAAATTCTAATAGAGGACCCCCCCCCCCCCCTCCCCCCCCCCCTTACCATTGTTTGGACGGGAGTTGATACAATTTGTAGCCTCTTTATGATTCGGCTAGAAGGGGGTAACATGTTACTAAATTGCTATTTTACGCAATACGTTTTTTTATCCATCCAATAACGCAGTACAGAGAGCCCCCCCCCCCCCCCAAACGCCATCCCCACCCAATCTATAGTTCTGACGGAAGGTAGATCAGGGTAATATTGTCAAAATTTTGAATATTTCTTATTCATGTGCAAAATTTTTAATTTATTTCTGTAAAAATTCAAAATTTTGCACATGGCAATATATTGTTAAAAATTACCGTATCCTATTTTTAGGACAGTAGCTTTACATTTTGCAACAAAAATGAATTAAATATCCCATTTGCATAATATCTTATTTTAATAAAATATTTTTACCCAACACGTTGTTGCCATCCACTAACGCCGTCGCTACTGTTTCTTTAAGTATAGTAGGTTCATTGTCACCGGAAGTTGTCATCCCTTCCTTAATTTCACTAATGTACATATCTAAAAATAGAAAAAAACGAAATTGACAACTGAAAAAAATCAAGTACTTGGAAACAGTCAAACCACAAAGCATTACTATTGTCTACACGAAAATGATAAAAAAAAAAAATGGAATTTTCCCAATTAAAATTTTATGAATTCATTTTAACTCAAATAAATTTTTAAAATTAAAACCGATTTTTAACTCATTAATTTTATTTTATTATCTATTTTCATTTTATTTTATTGTCTATTTTCATTTTATTTTATTTTATTTTATTTACCCATTTTTTCTCAGCTGCATAAAGAAAAAAAATCAAATTTTTGGTAGTACTTTTATTTTTTTTATGTAAATTTCTGGTTCTCAACGTTAACATGCAAATTAGAATATAAATTTTACGTTAAAATTTAATCACAAAATTTCCTTGATTTAGAAATTTCCATAAAGAAGACGATTGTCAATGATAAACATCACAGATATCAAAATTCACGAAATCTCTCTTTATGACACCCCCCCCCCCCCCAAAAAAAAAAAAAAAAAAAAAAAAAAACCGCCGCAATCGTGATTAAGTTTTACAATGTATTTAACAATTTTTGAATTTTGTTACAGTTTGGTTTTCAAACGTAACACGGATTTTATTAATATTCTTATTTATTATTATTATTATAGTAGTAGTAGTAGTAAAAGTATTTATTTATTTATTTATTTATTTTATAATTTGTATTTATTTTCATTTTAAAATATTTTTTTATACCTTAATTTTTCTATTATTATTACTTCATGAAGTTTTTTGTAAGCTCAGGGGAGATAACTCTTATAAGGTCAGACTGTAGGCGTATATCGTTTACATTACTGTACTTTAAAATTCTTCTATGTCACAGACCTAAATATTGCATAAATTATACGTATTTACCTAATCTATTGAGCCCATGGCTATAATGTCCTCTGTAATCGGCAGACACCAGGAGTTCGGCCAAGTCCCGTGCATGGTCTTCCTTGGTGCCTACAGCAACCATAGATCGCACCACAAAGCTACGTAGTTCTTCAATAGGCACCACCAGCTCTTTTGTTGTAGATGACATCGTACCGTTTCTTCACAAGGAAGTGTGTTGTCTTGTATATATTATAAAATGTACACACGATATGATTGATCAGCATTTACTAAAACGCGAGACCTTTAACCTCGTTCGGAATAATCTCGGGTATATTTACTCATGTGTATGATAATAGCCTAGTTTTCAAATCTGTGGCCGTACAGAAGAAATTGGTTTGTTGTGGTTTTAATAAACATCACATCAGCAATTTTTAACCAGTTCCGGTTGAATCAGTCGATACTCTGTTTTAATTATACCGGGCACCAGGCAAGTATCTCAAAATTTTAAAGTCTAATGTATGACCCGGTTATGTGAGAAAGAGAAATATCTGTTGTGATGAGAGAGAGAGAGAGAGAGAGGAGAGAGAGAGAGAGAGAGAGAGAGAGAGAGTCTACCGTAATCTGAAAGAGATTTTCTACCCTAATCAGAGAGAGAGAGAGAGAGAGAGAGAGAGAGAGAGAGAGAGAGAGAGAGAGAGATTATCTACCGTAATCTGAGAGAGATAGAGAGAGATTGTTTATCCTAATCAGGCAGATGGAAAGAGGGGAGAGGGAGAAGGGGAAGGATTATCTGCCGTAATCTGAGATAGAAAGAGAGATCGAGAGAGAGAGAGGGGGCAGTGACTATCTGTAAACGTTTTTTACTTACATTGTGAGTAAAGTTGACAAATTTTATGTCCCTATAATTACAGATAATTAATCAGTTTCCGAAACCTTTATAGGTTTAAGATTAACATTTTCTCTGTAATCTATATTTTTATTATTTTTTTACCTTAAGAAAGGGAAAAATGAATAAATAAATAAATAAATAAAATAAATAATACATAAATAAAATAAATCAATAAATATATAATATTTTTTTCAAACAAATCCGAAAATTCCCGAAAAAAATATACAAATAACAATAATAATAATAATAAGAGCAACGATGATGATGATGATGATGATGATGATGATGATGATGATGATGATAGATATGATGATAATAACTAAACAAAACACTTGTGATAAAACACATTCAACTCTAGTTTAGGCTTAAACTACAGAGGAATTAACAAATTAAAACAATAATGACTATAACAGGATAATTGATATGGATATACTTCATCTTTTAATGCAAAACAAAATCATAAAATTAAACTGCCATTTTAATATATATATAAATATATATATATATATATATATATATATATATATATATGCACTGATTACGCTTCAAACTACCATACACGATGATTATTTTTAAAAATCACCGGTATATCCATTGACGCATGTGTCTATCTATGCGCGAACATCAACGCGAACATGCTAATTTACATGCGCAAGTCATCAATTCATACATTCACATATAATCGCATGTGCATGCATCCAACATGTATGCATGCATACTCGCAAGAATACACCCACTATCCTTTAATTCGCATTCTTGCATGTATATACCCACCGTCCTGCCATGCATACTCACATATGTATGTATTCACTTATCACACGCACAAAGTTACACAAAAACACAAAAACATTTGCCATCCATTACACACGTACATGTATTTAGACACACGCTAACCATCCAGTACGCACGTTATCACACACACACACACACACACACACACACACACACACACACACACACACACACACACACCAGATCGCAAGGAATCACAACATACATTTACTATCCAGTACGCACGCATTCAGATGCATACACTTACTATCTAGTACGCACGCAATTAGACACATGATCACCATTCGGTATGCACGCAATCACACACACTTTCACCATCCGGTACGCACTCAAGCACACACATTCAACATCCAGAACACAGGCAATGAAAAACAATCACCATCCGGTACGCACGCAGACCCATATACCTTCCATCCAGTGCGCACGCAAACAAACACACTCTCACCAACCAGTACGCACGGAATCAAACGCATAAACACTCATAATTTATTCATACTAAAACAAAAATAGGCACACGTACACATAAACATACATCCATTATGATATACGTGTGAACATATGCAAATGCGTACGTACACACATATTCATAAAAACGGAGAGACGTACTGTCAAAATATATATTAAGTACAAGTGTTATTTTTGTGTCGTATCATTTTCCATTGTTGGTGTAATTTTTAGGCTAAATTTGGTCTATCTGTAAAAACGGAAAAGTAAACAGGTTTGACCAAATACTAAATGCGTCTGTCTTAAACGCAACGAAAAGTATACAGGTTTGACCAAATCCTAAATGCGTCTGTCTTAAACGCAACGAAAAGTATACAGGTTTGACCAAATCCTAAATCCGCCTGTCTTAAACACAGCTAAAATATACAGGTTTGACCAAATCCTAAATGCGTCCGTCTTAAACGCAACTAAAAGTATGCAGGTTTGACAAAATCCGAAATGCGTCTGTTTTAAACACAGCTAAAAGTATACAGGTTTGACCAAATCCTAAATGCATCTGTTTTAAACACAGCTAAAAGTATACAGGTTTGACAAAATCCTAAATGCGTCTGTCTTAAACACAGCTAAAAGTATGCAGGTTTGACCAAATCCTAAATGCGTCTGTCTTAAACTCAGCTAAAAGTATGCAGGTTTGACCAAATCCTAAATACATCTGTCTTAAACACAGCTAAAAGTATACAGGTTTGACCAAATCCTTAATACATCTGTCTTAAACACAGCTAAAAGTATACAGGTGTGACCAAATCCTAAATGCAGTCGGTCTTAAACACAACTAAAAGTATACAGGTTTGGCCAAATCCTAAATGCGTCTGTCTTAAACACAGGTAAAAATATACAGGTTTGGCCTTGTTATCGATGTAACTGTCAAACAAAAGAATTAGAAGCAATACTGTAGAGAATTCACGTCACAAACATTTCAGTTTCCTAACGCCGATATCAATTTTAATGTAGAGTACTTCCAGGGGTTTTTCTTCGTAAGCTTGGACAGAAAAATTTGATAGTGCAAACATGGCCACTTTGATCAAAGTTCTTAAAGGTGTAAAGCTACCATAATATTTTTATAAGTTAATGGGAATATACATAATGTACACGGAATATGTTCAAATATTCGTTTCTACGTAGCCGTTTACATAATATTCTCTAACAACGCTCGTAATATCCGGTTTTTCAAATCTGATTTGCTCTCTGTTGATGGATTTGTAGATGACGTTTTTACATTTTCTTTCATAAAAGGCGGAACCTCGGTTGCTGAATAAAAATTTGTCGCTGTTTGTTTTTTGTTTGTCGTGGGATTTGAACCCCAAACCTCCATTGGTGTTTGATTTGTTTTTTTAGTGCCAGCGACATTTTGGGGTCCCCAGGCTTCTGATGGCGTTTTTCCTGCAAGTGCGACTGTATTCACATTTTCCGGTAAAATTGATGGTTCCAGCGTTCCGGTGCTTTTAGGATATAAAGAAGAATTTAGAAGCGACGCCAATCCAAGATCTGCAAATGGTTCTACGGACGATTTTAAATTTGAACTTTGACTCAATAAAGGACCTGTGTTTTTCGAAGATCCCGAGTTGGAAAATCTCTTAGCAATCGGAGATATCGGTAGAATTGCTGCATTCTCAGTTCCCATGGGAACCGAATTGGCAAATATATCATTTATATTTGATGCAGGCGTTTTTAAAAGAGGTGTATTTCTGTTGGGAACATATATAATAATGTACGCTCCACCGGACGGATCCATGCTGCTCGAAACCGTTTCTCTATTAATGTGATGCTTGCCTTTATTACCGGAAGACAAATCGGTCATTAATCTACCGTGCGCAGACGGTTGTATTGGTATTTTCCCGCCATGGCCTAAACCGATCACATTTGATGGAAAGAACATCTCGGATTTCTTTGGTAAAGGCGTTTCTTTCAAAGTTGTCGTGAGGGGGACAACAGAATTAAAATCAGAAATCGGTTTCGGGTCTAACAAAATTCCCCCACCGCCATTACTGAACCCGGAACTTAAGTTTATTTTCTTTTTCCCAGTCGGAGCAAAATCTGTGCCGGAGTCCATTTTTGTAATCAATGAATGGTCATTTGTTTGCGGAAATGGGTTTCCGATTCCTAACACTGCATTGTTTGCTAACGGCTTGTGGGTCAATCCATTAGATCCTCCTGGTACCAGCCAATCCAATGGGCGTCGGCATTAAAACAATTTTAGATGGCGCTTGATCAGGCTTGACAGGTTTAAGTATTTTGTTTGATTTCTGGCTTGTGTTAGAATTCAAATTAATTGGACCACTATTTTGAGAACCAAGAGTTGAGTTGATGTTAGCTAGTTTAGCAATGACTATATTTTGTTTTATATATCTGTGATTATTTATTATATATGCCTTAATAACTCTCCGGATCCCATTCTGTCTAAAGGGTATATATACGATTTTGTTTTTTTCTCTTCTGCTTTTATTTAGAACATTAACCGCAGACGATTTCCGGTTTTTAATCGGAACTCTTAATCTTGTTATCGAACTCTTCGGATATCCTCGACGTAATTTCACTGCTGTTAATATCTTGTTAGATTGGGTTAGAAATGCTCGTCTGCCATTTTTGAATCTTTCAAATCCAGTAGCTAACTTCACACGTTTGAGTGATGGGACTTGTTTCAAATTTCTGTCTTGATTCTGAAAAAAAAAATCTTTTTATTTTTATGCATGAGTTAGATATTTTGACAAAAATTTTGGTGTCCAAATTATCAAGAGAAAATGTACGTGCATCTGATTAGTTATCATTAAAGTACCACGTGTTAACGTTATCCTTTAAATTCTAGACACAAACTCTTAATGGCCACCACGATAGCCCAGTTGCTCGCTTCGCATGGGGGGGGGGGTTTGAAGATTCAAAAATAGGTAATGACTGTTCTTTTGCCAACCAATCAACACAATCGGAGGCGTCCTTAAAAACTGATGTCCCGTGTCACTATAGGTGTGCCAAGCTAAAAAAAACCTCTCTGCACATTGCCCTGAGTGCCGTGCAAAGAAAAAATTTGGTACTCAACTTTATCTGATGACGTTACGATATAAGTGGAATATTCTTAACTGGTACTCAAAGCCCAATCCAATAAATCAAACAATCGACTACTTTTATCGTCTTGTGCTTACTATTTCAAGTTTTTGAAGTCAAAAATTGAAACAGGAGATTCATGTCATGACCTTTGATACATTAATAAAAATTGATTATAAAACTCGTTCAACAGAGGGAGGCTTCGGTGACCGAGTTGTTCAATTTGCGCTCAAACGGTTCACAGTGCCTCTTACCGCCTTGGATCAATCACTCTCGGCTAATTTTACTAGTGTAAAAAGAATTCTTTGGTTTGCTTTCAAATATTAGGTGGTTTTCAACGGGCACTTCGGTTTTCTCGATCATTCAATTACTGACTGGCCGCCTCGATATTATCGAGGTATATTATAAAGGTATCTTGAAAAGGACACATAACGCAGACTCTCTCTCTCTCTCTCTCTCTCTCTCTCTCTCTCTCTCTCTCTCTCTCTCTCTCTCTCTCTCTAATGTCTCAGAATAAGTGAAAATATTCTTCACTTGGAAGTTAAACGCCATTACTCAACTCTCTCTCTCTCTCTCTCTCTCTCTCTCTCTCTCTCTCTCTCTCTCTCTCTCTCTCTCATTTTAATTTATTAAAAATAAGAAGCTTACCCGTCTGATAAGTCTTTTCTCCAGTTTAGACTCGACCTGTTGTGCCAAATAAAACAATAAGAAACGCGAATAACAGAACCAAAAATAAAATCCTCATGGTGAAATATCCATAGGCACACACAAAAAAATGTTGACAAAATCTAAACACGTGCATATATAAGTCAGAAATGAAAAAATCCAAGTTTTATATACCAAGAAAAATAATAAAATGTTGATGAATATTCACAATGGATCTCGGATGAAACAATGTAAATCATTGGATAAAATTATTTGCAATATGAATATTCATGAGTTAATGTTACAAAGCATGATGTAACACTGTATTTCATTGGTCATTTGATCACTATATAAAACAATAATGAATATTCATAAGCTGGTTTTTATATGATTGGAATCACCGGTTTGATCGCCGATCAGTGATCAATAATTTATTATCAATAAAGTTATCTTGATTGACGGTTTGTTGATTTTTTATGTTTTTTATAATTTGGGTTAATTGCGTACACGTTTTCCAACCATATTTCAGCAAATACCTGGCCTCGGTTTCACAATCAATCCTTAACTAAGATTTTTCTTAACTTAATATTTAGCAAATTTTGTCAATCTTGGATATAACTAGAAATTAATCTTTCAGATGAATTTAAAATTCAGTTTAAATATGCTTGAGTCGATCTTCAAAATGACAGAACTATTTTCGGAATATCTTACAATAATCAAAAATATTGGAATTTCAAAATTTCCTGATTTAAGTTAGCTTTAAAACCTTGGTATGATGTATGGTGGTCAAACAGGGACCTGACTTTATTTCAACAATCATTTCTAAACTACGATTTTCCTTTACTGAAATTTTGCAATATCAGACATTTTTAATTTTTATTTTAACATGTGAAAGTGACCCAAAGCGGGGGAGAGGGGTTCAAATCACGGGTTCACGAGACAGATATAAGACTTTTATGACTTATTTATTTATTTATTTATTTATTTATTTATTTATTTATTTATTTATTTATCTATTTATAATATATTGCTTAACTTGCAAGTATCGAGGGCTCGATTCCAGACCGGATCATACAAACGCCGTAACTTGTACATCTTGAAGAGTAGCTAAAACTTGCTACTGCGACGTTAAACAACATTACTACAACAGCAATATCAATGTAGAGTTCATGGGTTAGGTTAAATTGTACTAACTGTGTTTTACGCCCCAGTCAAGATGCTTTCATTTATATAGATCGAAGCGGTCAGTTCTGGGATGGTGGGGAAACCGGAGTGCCCTGAGAAAACCATCTACCCCGGGAAAACAACAAAAATTTCTCACACTAGGATCAGCCCAAATGAAAGTTGAACTTAGGTGTTGAGAGGCGATGTGATCCTTAAGCACGCGCTATGACCACTAGGCAACCGAGGCCCGGAGTAAATTTCATGAAGACGTTCTAAATGAATATTTTCACGTTATATATTTCATGCATATTTTGGTTTACGTTTCGTTAATAATTATTCTATCTTAATATAAAATATAACTCGAAGCTATTCTGAACATCTGTGAAAAAAAACTTTACCGACACGACATGAAAACCTCCAGAGCATGTATGGAATAAAATGAAGGAATAAAACACATATTGATCAATGAATACACATGTCAAACATGGCTTTACTGAAGACTACGTCATCAAAAACATGTTGCTAGCACGTGCTTTATCCCGCGTGCGGTTCACGTGCTTGTAATGTTTTGTTTATGAGTCTAAACCCACCACCTTTTGGCTACGTCATCACAACACATGTATAACACATGGTTTTTACACATGTTTTCCACGTGTCCTGTATAACGTTTTTGTATCCGACATATTTGTAATTTATGTACATGAGTGTCTACACGTGAGTGTTGTATGTACTTGTATGTAAATATGTGTTTAAAAATATCAATGTCACCTAGCAGATGTTTATGTCCCTCAAATATAATACTATGACCACACCATTGAACACCATTTCATCCTAGTTAACCACATGGGACGTTTAGAATCCTCAGACATTTATGAAACCATGCGACTGGCCACTATTTTGCTATTGCCAACCAGTTGGGTGTTCTGGGATCCCTCCAAAGAAATATAACCGAACCACTGGACATAATTTTGTTATTATCATGCAGCGGGTAGTTCTGGAATCTAAAATAGAAGTTTAACCACACCACTGGAGATAATGTTTTATTTGCCATCCAGCGAAATGCTCTGGAACCTCCAGTAGAAGTTCAACCTCACCACTGGATGGAATGTTTTATTTTTCATCCAGCGTGATGATCTGGAATCTCCAAAAGAAGGAAAACCATACCACTGGACACTGTGGAACCTCCAGTAGAAGTTCAACCTCACCACTGGATGTAATGTTTTATTTTTCATCCAGCGTGATGATCTGGAATCTCCAAAAGAAGGAAAACCACACCACTGGACACTGTGGAACCTCCAGTAGAAGTTCAACCTCACCACTGGATGGAATGTTTTATTTTTCATCCAGCGTGATGATCTGGAATCTCCAAAAGAAGGAAAACCACACCACTGGACACTGTGGAACCTCCAGTAGAAGTTCAACCTCACCACTGGATGTAATGTTTTATTTTTCATCCAGCGTGATGCTCTGGAATCTCCAAAAGAAGTAAAACCACACCACTGGACACCATTTGGTCATTATCATCTTGCAGGATAATATGGAACCCTCTAATAGACGTTTAACCACACCACTGGACATCGTTTGTTTTGTCATACGATTAAGGTGAACAGCTGCGTTGTTTGTCCCAGTACATGTATTCTTTTTTTTCGTTTTCTTTTCGTAGTGTTTTATCTACGTTTAATTATATTGGCAACCTGCCAAATACAAACTGTGTCACATACATATTTCTTTTTTAATTGTGACACTTTGTTGTTTTGAGAATGTGTGTCACTGAAAGGCAATGAATTGGCAAAAGTAATCAAAACAAATCACATCGTGCAGACTAAAAATCAGCCAAGAAAGATAAAGAAAAGGTTCAGTAGAGAGCTTTATGACCTGATAGTCAAGTCTTAGGATTGATTGATTTATTGATTGATTTGATTTATTGACTGACTCAATGGCTGATTTATTTATTTATTTATTTAAATATATAAATAAATAGCATCCGGTCTTACTTCCTTGATGGAAGTTCATGTGTATAACTAATTTTGCCAGCTTTAAACGTTTTTACTAGGATTGGTTTGTTTGTTTTATTATTCATTCATTTATTCATTTATTTATTTATTTATTTATTTATTTATTTATTTATTTATTTAATAGGTTTTTTACTTCCAATTAAAGAATATTTCACTCATGTCAATATGACACGACGTCACAAGCTATAATGAAAAAGCAGAAATATTGAGCTTGACCGTGCGATCAGGGTAACGTGCAGAGAGAATTCTTTAGCGTGTCATGCATGTCGTGACACTGGACATCAGTTTTCAAGGTCTACCACGAAGGACCCCGAGTACTTCCCGCAAGAATAGTCACTACCTATTTTAAAACCTTGTTCAGACCCGGCCAGGTTTTAAACCCCGACCTTCCAAATACAAATCGAGCTCTCTACCAACTGAGCTACCGTAGTGGTATCCGGATTGTTTGGAGATATTTGTGTATCTTGTGCAAGAGAACTGATAAACTTTATCCCTGTAACATCTGCCTTTAAATAAATATAAAACGATACATTTAATCAGCGTTGAAAATATTAATTTTATAAAAATTATTTTTAATTAATAATCATTAAATTAGTAGATTATAGCTGAAAATTTATCACATATCATAAATAACCACAAACAATATATGGCGACATGCCATATCTAAATATGGCGATATGCCATATCTAAAATACAACTTGCATTGTTGCTAATCACATGACATATGTCGATCTCAAAGTTTACATGAACCATACTTTCGCTTTAAAAAAATCACGGGTGTCAACCGTGTCAAGTGCTATCCGTATTTCCATTAGTATTTCTGTATTTCTCTCACACGCTATGTTTTATAAACTGAGCACAACGTAGTATGTCATTGTGTTCTAATTCTTCACCTTTTTCGCGGAGTTAACACATTTAAATGATATTCCTTCATGATAAATAACTTTTGTTCCCGAAAAATAAAATTATTTTCAGATCGTAGTATTTTCACTTTAAACGTGTCATTTATTAAAAAAAATTCCGTTTCCGGTGAATTTCACTATTTTTCTTGCCACAATATTATCATTAAAATGGCGTCCACTCAACTTCAATAAGTTCCGTATCCTAAGAATAGGCTATATTATGTTGAAGTATTATCACTTTAGACCCTGTTTTTTCTTCATAAACAACTTCCATATCCGGTGACTCGCACTAATTTTCGTGTCGCAATATTAATCACTAATATGGCCTCCTAAAATTTTCAACGCCTTCTGTTTCCAAATATTCGAACAAATGTTCATGTCTCACTATAATCACTTTATACTGAGTCCTCTCTCCATAAAATCCATTTTCAAAACATGATACTATATTTATGTTGCAGCATTATCACTTTAAATGGTGTCATTTCATAATAAACAACTTCCGTTTCTGGAAAATGGCACCTTTATTCCGCAGTGTTATCACTTAAAATGGCGTCCTATCATCATCAACAACTTCCGCTTCCGGAGATTTTGCACGTGGAATTCTGCCATATCTTTTAAAAAAAGATAAAAAAAAAAAGATTTTATAGAAAATGAACTAAGGAGTAACTAATGGAACAACAGCCAAGATCCGAAATTACACAAGCTGAGAAAATATGACCATTCAGTCAACTGAGCCACCTATTAAAAAAAATCTCCCTACCTTCGGCAGACCCCGATCAAGGAACCATTAATGTTATCTCCCGTTGCAAGTAATTATAATTCTTAATTAACCGAAAACAGTCAACCAGTAATGCGTTACACGCCAAAGTTTGAGTAAAATCAAAATCGCAATGCCTCATACAAAAATTGTAGATAATCGAGTAAGAACTGAATAAATCATTTACTAGTTTCACGAAAAGCTGGTTATCTAAAAAAAAACAAATGTACCTCTAACAACAGAGAGTTCCAACGGAAAATTGTTATATTACAGGTCGACTGGATCATTATCCATGACGTCACAGTATATTTCAGAGCCAGCTGTTCCGGAAGTTGTTTTTGTGTAGTCAACCGCATACGAAAACGATAATAAGCTCGGTTATATGGTTATGGTGGCTTATTTCTGACATCGACATAATTTTAGTCGACATAAAATTATCTCAACATGTCGGCTTTATATCTTGACAAGTCAAGATAATGTCATGAAAGTCGTAATACGAAAAAAAAGTTAAGATAAGTAACACGACATGCCGCGATACTTATGTTGATCAGTCGTGATAAATATCTCGGTATTTCGACTTATTTTTATCGCGGCAAGTCGTTTTACTTTTCAGATTTGCAGAGAAATTGGCGATTGTGTACGTTACGGTGAATTGCATACCGAGTTGTTGGACAGAGAGTTATTCCCCTTGGTATTTGATGCCAGAAAGGAGGCGCCGTCTTGGTTAAGTAAAAATACTGATTGGTTAAATGATTTAATTATTTGAAGAATTATTTGATCACGTCGATTGTTTTTACATGCAAAAATCGGAAAATTACACATCACAAGACAACCAAGATTCTTTAATTTATCAATCTTGTACAATCACATTCTTTTGAATATATGCCATTTTTTCTTTCTGCAGCACAGTTTAGACGCAAATAGTTTGGGATAGTTTACGCGCAAACATTTCGGAGAATTAAGACGCAAACTTTTCGGATAGTTTAGGCACAAACATTTCGCGTTAATTAGAGTTATACTGTATTTAATTTACCTGTCGTAATCATAATTCTCTACAGCTCTAATTCCATTTATACTCCATTTTCTTCCATTCTCATACGTCACTTCCGGACTGAAATTATAGACAGATGTAATTAAATCTAGAGGGATTTAAAGAATTTGTCTCTACAATAACGGAAGGGGAGTGTTTGCAGAGAGGTCTAAAGGGCACACCTATTGATCACAGTGTCTCTCACCGCCTGGAATAAATCCGGGCAGATCTTAGTGTGAGACAATTCGATGGTTTTCACAGGGCACTCCGGTTTTCTTGACTATTCGAGAACTGATGATGTACGTGAATGAATCTTGACTGGCGCGCGTATAACACCATTAATTTAAACCAATCCAATCTTTAATATATATATATATATATATATATATATATATATATATATATATATATATATATATATATATATATATATATAACACGTACAATTAAACTTATGGTAGCCACATGTATATACAGGTCACGTGTCTATTGAAACCAATGTTTTAAGGATCCCCTTTGT